>CM076578.1:1215142517-1215288917 GCA_034641835.2 Pinus albicaulis | reverse complement strand
AAATTTTACACCAATATATTCATATATTCTCTGCAAACTCACTGCCCAAAAAATTCCTGCTCTGATACCATGTAGAAAATCTAACCAACGAGATTCAATCTGATCTTCTAATCTACTAAAACAAGATATTGAATCCTTCCTACAATTTATGAAACAAAACATCGCACAATCACATATAAGTAAGAGACATAAATAATCAATCGCACAACAACATGATGCATTTGGGGAAATAAACTTCTCAAAACCCCTCGATCTCTATTGTGTATAAAGTCAAGGAATCATGAAATAACACAATGCTTAATCTCTCACGAGATTCTCCAGCACTTTGTCAATTGTCTCCCGTTGATCTAGGAAAACTCGGTCTAGTACTTATCCAATTATCATCCTTACTTCAGCCTGCCTTGCTCATGTAATTCCTAGCTAGGGAATTAACTGCTTATTAATTAGGAAAATCAATCTTCCTTGATTGCACAATCCATTATGGAATCCCAAGGAATTTATAATTTCACATGGGAAATTTTCTCTGAATACAACTGATAGTTATGTTCCCTTTAACCTCTATCTCAACTTGGTATTCCTCGAAACTGACATGCATACAACTATTAATAGCGAATTATCAGTTATATGATTGATCACTCATTGTGAATTAAATCTAATTTAATTCACTGGACCTCTCACTAGCTCATCCACCGTGGAGATTCCAAACCCATAAACTAACAATATATTTCCTACACACAATAGTGGAACTTTATCTAAAAGGAATTTGCTAGATAATAAACTTAATATATATGATTCATGTGTTGACTCATAGGAAATCTCTATTCGACTAGTCATTACTTGAGGGAAATGATACACACTAACTACTTCTAAAAAAATTTATTGACCCTAACCACTATGGCCTTGGACATATTATAAAAAATACTCCACAATAATGGTATTAAATCGTTATCTTTTGACAAAAAAAATAATAACAGGCACATAGTGTCATCAAAAACACATTGGAATGATCAATGATGACGGGCATTTTTTGACCATCACCAAAAGTAACAAAAAGAGCATTGGTGAGGGTCATTAAAATTTCGTCACTAGAAGTGTCACCAAAGAGAGAATTAGTGATGGGCCTTTAACGACCCTCACCAAAAGTGTCATTGAAAATGTCTTTGGTGACGGACCATAAAGGACCATCACTATATACACTTACAGTGACGGTATTTTAATGATCAATGATGACAGAAATTTTTTGACCGTCACCAAAAGTAACAAAAAGAGCATTGGTGAGGGTCATTAAAAGTTCGTCACTAGAAGTGTCACCAAAGAGAGAATTAGTGATGGGCCTTTAACGACCCTCACCAAAAGTGAAATGTCTTTGGTGACGAACCATAAAGGACCATCACTATATACACTTACAATGACGGTTTTTAGTGATCTCACCATATGTGACATTGGTGACGGACCTTAAAGGTCCGTCACAAGCATGACCCTCACCAATGTGCTTTTTGGTTGTAGTGATTGATTTCTATAAAATTCTATAAAAGACAGATATAGGTTGACTCCTATATAAGAGAAAAAAAAAATATTATATATAAGATCTCTTCTGAAGAAGAGATAGAAGTACAACCAAATAGCAGGATAGTTTCCGCCAAATAGAGGTATTCACTAGTAAGTTGTAGCATAGACCCTACAGAACCCAAATTACTATCGAAACAAAATTTACAAGCACTCTAGAATCAGAGCATGTGAGTTTTATAATACTTTCTACAAAGCATACAAAATATTTTCCAATACTTTCTACTATCCAAAAGCAAAACTACAGAAACTCTCCTTAACAAGACATGAGAATATCCAAATATAGAGTTGGTGCCATACACAATTTCATCCAAGTAGATGTCAAAACCTTCGAGTTTTGATGCTTCAGTGGCTGATGAAGTTTGCAATTTTTGTATAGCTCCTTAGGCTTTCATAAAAGCTCTTTTTCAGGGCAACACTTGTACATATCATCAAACAACATTTCCAAACTATTGAGAACTCTACTTTTAAAGTCTTCATCCTTTTATTGGCTGAAATCCAAGCTTTTGATAGCATAAACAATAAATTCCAGGAGACTGATGGTTTTCTGTTAAAAAATTGTGCGTTGTTGAGCTTCCATTTCCTCCCACTCCATGGTAAAAGCTTTCATCTAATGGAGTTCAGCCAAATTTCTTTTGTTAGAGAAACTTTGTTATAGCTATGGGGACAATTATCCAAGACTGAATGTTCATGCTGAGTCATGAAAGCAATAAACCAATCCTGGGAATTAAAAGGATTTCCCTCTTGTTAACTTCCTGCTGCAACCAAGGCTTTTCCACTGGCGAGCTTGATGTCAATGCATAACTCACTCAGCCATCTTCAAGGGAAGAGCATTTGAGACCTTGAGAGAGAGTTGAAAAGAAAAAAGGTGTTGGATTGTCTTCATGCTGAGAATTTGATGAGGGATGTCTATTGTTAGGACATATGTTTAGACATGTGTGTCTATTGTGTGTAATTTTTACTCATCCATTAGGTACACATAACATGGTTCTATATATGTAGTCACATGAATTTATGCACATGTGAATAATCACATGTATTTATCCACATGTGAATAATGATATAATCACATGTAGTCAAACTTATTTATCCATATGTAATTATCTTCTAGGAACTCATAGTTTTTTTTATTTTCCCAACTACCTTGCTTACCTTGCCTATTAGTTGTAATCTAAATCTATATATTGTAGGTATGTGGAATGCATTTTGTAAGAGAAAATTGACAAAGGTTGCAGTTGTTGCAGCTTTCTTTCTTTTTTTTTGTAAATTTGGTAGGTCCTTACTATTTTCTATTTATCATAAAAAAACAAGTTGCATCATATACAAAGTTAGTGGCCTCAAACTACTCGAAGGAAACCAGGTCTGTTGGCCACCTTAGCGCATTGAAAGCCATCCAAAATTGATATTGTTTCTTTCTTCTACTCACCGCAATGGCCATTTTACTGTTTAAAACATTAACTAAGTAACAACTGAAAACATAAACACTATCTGCAAAATTCATAAAAACTTAATCTGGGTTACTATCCCAAGAGTCTAGGAACTAGGTATGCCCACTTGCTGCATCTGTTGAATCTGCCTTTCAATTCAACCTATTCGAGCTGTTGCTTGATACTGTGACACCTTGATGTGTTGGAGCTGAATGTTGATATCCCGAAGAAGTTCAAATACTGATGGTGTTGCATTCCCTTGACCTAGATGAAGACTTTGCATTGCTTTGGCCAGGACATATTCCATTATTCAGTATGTATGAACAGTTTGATTAAACAACGAGAGGCAACCTCTAGTATTACCTGGATTAGTAACGAATTCCATCATTTCCTCCTTTGCCTCATTATCTTCCTCATTACTGTGACTTTCTTTTTCCCATCCCTGAATTACATTTCTGATTTGTGGAGGATTACCTACAGAATGAGCTTGCGAGATATTCTCTAACATCTCTTGCTTTGTCTTCCTGCCTCGCTTGCTAGTCTCAGCTGTAGATTTTAAAATCTTCTGCTTTCCTTTATCTTGATTTTTGACCATACACCTCTTCGTTTGCCTCTTAACCATAGTTCTGTTATGAATATTCTGCTGAGTAAAACTTGTATATACTAACTGTGAGCCTGTATGACGGGAGGACAAAGGTATAACGATTAAATTTTGTATTTTTGGGAGTAAATCTGCCTCTGGCACATGATTCGCAGAGTGATAAATACAAATCCGTTGACTGAGATAATTCACAAAGTGATTTATACAAGTCGTTTGACGGAGATAGATACAAACGCATACGAACAGACTCTCTATCTTACCTAGTAAAAGCCATACTAAACAGGCATAACTCCAAGTATGACAGATGTTTTATAAAACCTAAACAAAGGCCATGAGAATTACCTTCACTATGACTACCACGGGTTTGCAAGATTTGCCCTTGCCGAGACCAAACAAGGCAGACATAACAAAAACATAAACTACTTTTAATACCCCCTACGCTTTTATAGAATACCAAACAAAGTATTTTTGAGATTTGCCCCTGCCAAGACTAGACGAGGCATACAGACAAACGACAGAGGCTACCCCAATTATCCCCTAAACCATTAGAATATACCAAACAGAGGCCATAACGCTTGCAACAATTCTCAAACAAAGGCAATTGCCCAGCAGAAGTAAAGTCGACACCATGCATGAAGAAAATGGAACAATTTTCGAACAAATTCAGTTGCCCAGCAGAGTTAAACTCGCATGCATGCATGAAGGAAGTGGAGATTATGAAAGAGAAATTCACATTCCTATCGGGATTGCGAAAACGAGGTTGAATAGCCTCCTGCGGTATAAGCAAGTTACAATTCCTGACCATACGACATAATAACCGAAACCATTCCCAAAACTTCAAAGCCACCTCTATCCTGGCTCGTACAGAGATTTATGGTTAAAAGCATAAGGTTGGAATGAAGAATGACATACCCCTGGACCCAAGCTTGAAACCTCTGAACAATGTCTGCAACAGTTCTAGCCAGTCGCCACAAATCGCTGCTCCTGCTAGAATGAAATGATTTCTGCTGATTCCAAATTTGCCTCCTTAGGCCTTCCTTATGTTGTGTTTTCCAACACCCTCCTGACATTACTAGCTGTCTTGCTAAATGTGCCATCATCAACATGAATGCCACGTACCTCCTCGTGTAGTGTAATGAATGCCGACCGAAGTTCTCACGCATGAACCTCTGCCCGTTCATCCACTATTTATGGCACCTCGCTGCCAGCACTGATCGGGGGTGACAAAGGTTGCATTTGTCACTATGCATCATTGAAGATTATTTTATAGAAAAAGCTATTCCCATATCCACTTTCTAATTGCACGTTTTGATATTTTGATTTAAGTTAGCAGGAGATCATTTCCACATTGAAAAAAAACAACAGAAATTGGAGAGAGATGGAAGACTTATAAGGTTGGTCCTCATGAGTTCGACTTTCTTTATGGGCCCTCCCTTCTATTTTGGATTTGCAGGGGTTATTATTGTGCATTCATGAAGTAGCGTACATACCATAGAGCATATTCTCTTGTAAGATTGTGGGGCATACATCCCTCTGTGGCACATTTATGCTTGGAAGTTACAATTGTTGTGTAGGGCTGCACTACCGAAGAGCATTTATTGCTGAGCAGGTGGTTGAATTTACTTTGGAAGTTACACTCCATGAGGGATTTAATTAGCCAAGAATGGTGCACTCCTTGAGCCCATTAATGGCCAGTTTGTAACCCCCTCCTCTTGGATTTATAAAAGGACATAGGACACATTACTATTTCAGACAACAGAGTTGTATGTGTTGTATCTTTCAGACGTGTAGAGCTTGAGCATGATGCAAAACTGCTATAATACTTTATTTCTAAGTAATACAAAAACCATGTGATTGTTGTTGGAGCATGTCCTTGCCATCTAGAACATTTCCCATTGTTGCATGATGTATATCAGACCCTATTTTGCTGGTATAGCTTTTTGCCATAATTTCAAATTGCAGATTTTATGTCAAGTAGACATTATTTATCTTTTGTTGTAAATTGGCTCATGAAATGCAGTCTTTGCACTCCTGAATATTTCCTTCCGGTATTTTAGTATATACTCATCTAAAGTTTTGATAGGTGCAATATATATTCTAAATTTTAATGTTTTAGGAGCTGTAAAATTCATTCTTTGGGTAAAGATTTGAAACATGGTGTACAAAACTGACAGAGTATCAGAGCTGTACATATGAAATCTCTCAGCAAATCCACATATGGATGGGACTGTTTTTTGTGAGACAGAGATATCAGAATCTTTCAGTGTGTGCAATGCCCTTATTTTCATGCTTGAAGCTGATCTACCCCCAATATAGGCACTTGGACATGCACTAGGTTTGAGGGTGAGATACCCATCCATTCGTTTGGTTGAGCACAATAAGAAGGTGGCCAAAAAGAAGAAAATTTTCCTTGATTCATTCAAGGACCACTTGATCCCTCACATCACATAGAAGAAGATAGGGAAGAATTTGTATCATGTCTCAGTCACTCTGTATCAAAGTGTGAAATTTGAACATATCCCACAAGATTCTTTTGAAGAAAAAACTCATTAGTAACCACATGAGAAATAGTAATACTATGGCAAGCTATCCAATGAAGATCACCAAGTTGAGAGATCAACTTACAAACATAAGAAACAAGGTTTATGAAGATGATTTAGTTTAGATAACTGTAAATGGATTCTCAGTATCTTGACTTACATTTGTCCAAGGAAAAAGGGAATGTGTGAGGTTGTCCAATTTTGAAACATTGTGGGATGACTTTGTCCAGGAGGAGAATTTGTCACTCAAAGTGGAAGAGACTCAAAATATTCCACTCATTGGAAGGATGACTAAATTAGGACCCAAGAAGGCCAAGGAAAAAGAGGTTTGTTCATCTCATTCCAAGGAGGAGGCTATGATCCATGTGACATGTTTCAAATGTTGTAAGAAGGGACACTATGCAAGAAAATATACAAAAAAGGGAAGCAGCTACAAAAGCAGTTTGAGATGAGTGTTGAAGATGAAGTGGATGAGTTGGCATCCAAGCTAGAGACATCCTTCTCCACAATTTCTTGTTTCTCAACCAGTACCACTTTATTGTTGATCAGCATGTAGACAATGGAGGATCAAAGCACATGACATTCAACTGTGAGATGTCCAGCATGTTTCAAGAGCAAAAGGAGACATGCAAGTGGAGTTGAGTGATAATTATATCTATGTAATACTCACACTTTTGATACCTAGAACAGTAATGTATATGTCTACATGATAAATGGCTAAAAGGCCGAACAATGGAATATGTAAATTGGTACATTGAATCATAATATTAACACATCACAGACTACAGAAGGAGAAAGGAAAAGAAATGGGGGACTATGATCCCACAAGAAGGGAACAAAAGAGGGCTAGCCAATTATTTTGTATTTTACCATTTTATGACTCCCATTGGTTCTTTAACCTTAACCTTATTAAACCTTGCTTTATGGTTATCCTAAGTCTTATTAACCTTGGAAATTTGGAATTGGTGGTTAAGAGAGAGACATGTACTTCTTATGAAAGAACATGGTATCTCATATGCATGCAAATATAATCCATGATTTTTGAGCATGCAAAAGAGACTTTGACATCCATTCTTCTATGAGATTTTTCTCTCAATGCTTAGGTTGTTGTATTAATGCTAAAATAGAATTATGGAAACAATTTTCATGAAACTATGTGGAAATTATGACAATGTGAAAGGGAAATTATTTTCATTGAATAAACTTAATTATAGTTGATAATCCCTGGAGTCCCAGCAGTGAGATTTCTTGGCTAGCCAATGCTAGAGCACTGGAGAGAAGTGGGATAACCTGAGGGACTACATGACAAAGATCCATCCCATTCCTTGGGTTATGCAACCTGATGAGAGAGGGCTAGTAGATTGAGATAGTTGTAAGAGTTTATAAACTAGGAAATCCTAGGAATTAGACTGTGTGAAGGGAGCTAGAGCCAGCAATAGGTGATTTTATCCTTGTGGATCCTTGGTCCAAACAATTAATTAATTTATATTAGTCAATGTCCTATGTCATATGACCCTATCCTTGAAAAAAGAGTGATTAAATGAAATTTATAATATCGACCACCTTTAAACTATAACCCAAGGCCACCATTTTAACAAAATACTCAAGATTGGATATTTATGAAGCTATGTGCTTCTTCTTGTTTTTGTTGCTAAGTGGAATTTGGTCTATTCTATTATCTTCTGTTTAATCTATATGTTTTGCAATCTGTAGCTCATCCCTTATTTCCTTAATATGGTTGATGTATCAATTTTTCTATATTGAAACCTTAAAATATTCCCAACCTCTTTTAAATAGAGAAGAATCTGAAAAAAAAACAATTAAATTGCTTACCAATGCAGATTGGGGTTCCACCATAGGAAGGAATGGAGTCCATTCACTCTAAGAAAACCATAATCACCTTTCCACAGAAGCAAAACCCTGGCGTGGTGCAGCAAAGCCCTCAGTAGCCAAGAAAGAACAATGACAAATAAAGGGCAAAGGGGCAGTCAATCTCATCATGTGAACAACCAAGAAATCAAGACTGTTTGTTTCCTCCAAGAGCATTCAAAACATCAACTCCAATTTTTAATTTAAAATAATTAAAAATATAAACATAATAATTTAAACTAAAATAAATAATTAAGACAAACAATAAATGTCTTATACAAGCCTTTTTGTGTAATAGTGGTTGTCGATGACTTATACCTCAACTTTCAACAAATTCTATCACCTAATTCCCCCAATAGTTTGGATGTGATTTTCTTCAAATGACTGAGATCTAATCACCCAAAATAATGAGGTCAGTGAGGTGATATTTTATGGCTACAACCAAGAGCAATCACCTAGGTGTTGTGAGTGACCTATCGAGTATGAAATATTCCCATCTCAATCTTCAGATGATAGATATTGCAAAGGTGTAGAAGATTTTTTGTACAATACATAAAAGAAATCAGCCAAGAAATATTGTGGAGTTATAAAATAAAGTAAAAACAACCTAGCTCCAATACCATTAATCTATCAATTACAGGTTGCTTCACCTCCTTAATGACTTGGGTTAGAAGAAGATTATGGCTAGGACCAAAAGGGTTGTATCCTTAACATATTTTCAACTTTGCAATTGAAAAAAACCATGATAATGTTTCTATGTGGTGACCATGAACAAAAGGAGCATGATAGATTTGATTCAACACCTAGTTTTTTAGAGTTTCCTTATGTATTTCCAAAATATTTTTTGTGCTCCCACCCACGCATGATCTCAAGTTCACCATTGAACTCAATGCAGGATGATTCCTATGTCCAAGGTTCCTTATCAAACGATTTCACCCATGTTATATGAATTACATATGCATCTATAATAAATGTTGAGTTTTGGATTTCAACCTAGACTGATTCAGGGAGTGTCAAGAATCCGAATCCTTGGCAGATTCGTGTGAAGATAGCTTATTCCCTCCGTTTTTCATTTGGTCGAGGTGGATGTGCTGCTAAATGGGTTTTAACAATAGCTCCTAAAATGACTATGGCGGACATAATCAGGATAACAATCTGAAAGACCACACAGTGGTGTTCCGGGAGCATTATACAACAGATTCATAGAATTTTTAGCTGAGAGTGACCCTGTGAAAAATGGGTAACATTAAAAGATGGATGGGCTTGGAGTTAGCAAGCATTGCTGGAGAAGGGGAGTCGGAAAAATTATGGTCTTGCAACTTCACCTTACAGCTTGCAAATGCTTTGACAACTGAAGGGAATTTTTAAGGTGCAATATGTGCTTTAGAGTCTGGACAGCAGCATGCTAGTAAAATAAAGTATCCTGAACTTGATATGGTTTGTGTAACATATATATTGCACGTTCATCTTATGCAGTGGGAAGATGCTATAGAGAGAGTTGTGAAAAAATGTGATGCCATTTGGAATTCAATCCCTCAGGATCAAAGATAGTGTTGTCGTGCTCTGCGCCTTTATACTGAATGTTGCACATTTTTTATCTTCTACGAATATGTGATTACAAGGAGGCTTCAAACCATGTGAATATCTTAGATGTTTCCTTGGAAGATGATATGCAACAAATAGAAAAGGTTCAGAAGTTGGCTGCAGAACTTAACAATGTAGAGAGCATGTTATTGCAACCTAGTCTACAAAAAGGGCTGGTAGAGAATGCCTTTTGTTTTCTAATGGGTGATACTCATGATTTATTTTTTTCCCCTTTCTTTTGCTACAAAAATTTTCTGCTGATCAATAGTATTTTTCTGAGTTTTGGAAAAGATATTTTTTCCTTTGATGGAAATAATGCATAGAATCCAACATATAGTCATGGCTTAAGGCTTCTCACAAAGGTTTAATCCTTATCTTTCATACCTCCATTCACAAAAGTGGGCAGACTAATGCCATTCATCATTGAAATGTGAAATGACAGAGATATAAAAGGTTCCAATCAAAAGTACATAAGGGTGACTTTAAAACTAGAACTATAAAAGTCAGAAAGCAAGCTCAAATTTTATTTTGGTTGCCCCAATTATTATAGCCAAGAATTTGGCTCATTCATCAACTAACATCACTATTATGGTTACAAATTTAGTGTTTGTTTGGGGAAATGGATAGCCCCATGTATCCCAACCATGAATGGGCTTTCCTGGGTGCTTGGTAAGAAAGAATCTTGGTAGTTTGTTTCACTAGACTTTGCCACTAACTCCACTCTGCTTGTCCTAATCATGCTGGTGCTTCTATGGTCATCATGTCATACAGACATTGTGTCACTAGTATATGGGCTGCTCACCAATGCTCAATTAACTTTAAATTTTATATAAATTAATTTCTCAATTATATGTAATTTTCGGTTTGCAACTTTGGCATGGTATACACAGAATTGGTAGGATGGAAAATCTCTGAGCCTCTTGCAATGAATAGAATTTTTAGGTAGGAAGTCGAATGTGATAAGCTTTGCAAGTATCCTCTTATCTTGTGCCAATATTAAAGCCTTGACCAGGGAGAGGAGATCTATGAAGAAATAATTAGAGGTGATATTCAGTCTAATATGTTTCTGGAAGAAACCCTAGTAGATGGGCACTCTACAAAAGTCAATGCTACTCCAGGTGTTAAACGAGCTTTTACAAGAACCCACAATGTCATATCAATGTAGTTCAAAAGTTGTTTATGGTAATTGACAACTGATGGATAAAATATCAGGAGGCATTCAAAAATTTTCATTGACATAGCATATCTTGGCACTAAGAAATTTATTTATTTCCCTCTATTTTCCTCAACAACATCTGTGAAGATGGTTTACTACAATCATATTTGCTTCTATGTTGATATTGCTACAGCTCTTACAAAATATTTAAGAAACTACACAAAGGACAAATGCAGTTTTGAATTGAGGGGATTCTCCCTTGCAAGTTGCAACAGATACCTCTAGTCAGGCTACTATTAGTATTTTATTGAATGTGTCTTGTATGAGCCCTCAGATGTTGTTACATCCTTTTAGTAATGTTCTTCCAATGTACCTCCATTTGATTGCGAAATAAGGCCAATGTGAATTTTGAACGTTATTGTGGGGGAAGACTATAGAAGGTCTTATTCTCTAATTGATATTAATGTGCATTTTTAAGCTACAGCTTAGTAAGCTACTTGCTTGTACTCCTCCATGTAATTTTTAACAAATTCTCCAAATGAATGCAAAAATGGAGTTGATGCCTAGTTTGTTTAAGGGTCTGCGGTGATGACATGAAAATTAGCAGAGTGAGGCATAATTCACAGTTCACACCCTTAATTCGCATCTCGTTCATTCAGCAATGGTGGCATAGTTTTAGTTGAAACTTGAATCAACAAGTCACCTTCTCTATTTAGCAGCTAGGCAACATATATATTCCTGGAGACATGGCTTATTTATGGCAGCTTGGAAAATCACACTACTACCAGTCATAAAGGAGATTAGTCCTAGTTGGTTGTTAGATATATCCATGTACATGTTGACAGAGATCATGAGCTCATGGTCTTAAAGAATTCCTTTATTGACCGTGGCTGGATTGGACAAGTGAGCACACTTCCTATGTGGACCTTATCCTCTTCCAAAGTAAGTTATGTAGGATGATGCATTTGCTGACCATGGCTAGATTGAACAAGTGGATGGCACACTTCCTATGTGGATCTTATCCTCTTTCAAAGTAATTTATGTAGGATGATGCATGGTGACATGGTGACACGTAAAAGTGGTATCTTCTAAGTTGTTGCAATATGCGACCAACGGTTTGGCTTTAATGAGAGGCACACTATACAGTTTCGGAGCTGCTCATTTATAAACAATCAGAGGCTCCAGACCAATTTAAAGATATACATGGTGTTTTATGGGAGGAACAAAGAAGAATATTCCTATACATAGATGACCAATTTTACATAGTGCAAAGGGGGATGATTAAGCTATTCTAGTAGAGGATCCATGAACAATATTTAGCCCAGAATTCTACGTGTGAATATAAGCTTTAAGGAGAAATTGTGCTCTGCATCCTTGCAAGGATAATTTTGAAATAATGTTAGAAGGTTGGCTTGGGAAGTGAAGAATTATTGCTATCAAATTTCTCATTGTTTACAAGGCAGGCAGAATATGTCAAGGAGTTCAAACCAGCCTACCACAAGGATGATGAAAATGCACTTGTAAATGTAGTTCCATACATTGATATGGACAGCTGATGGTGGTAATGAAGTTACCACTCAGTGAGTGATCCAATGCCACAAGTTGCAAGCACTCAGTTTTGGATTTTGGCAATGCACTTGCCAACCAAAAGGATGCTTTTGAATTTCTTTTTAAATCAATTTTATTTTTTTATGAAATTGTACATGGGTGCAATGCTGACAGGTACTAATTATTTCTCCCATTGTTGTACTGGTGTGATAATGACCATACCAGATTGGAATGTTTGGAAAGGTGAAGCATAGTGGGCAGGAGGATCGAGGTGTTCCAAAACAGAGGCATCAGCTTGGCATGCAATGTCTTCCTCGAATTAATTTCCCAAGGAAGGACGTAGTTCTATCTAACCCTGTAGGCTAATGGGGACTTATTATTTAATGTTATTTAGGTAACATTAGATAATAAAAATTAAATTGGGGAATTATTATTTAATGTTATTTCCAAAATATTTGTTTGGGCTCCCACCCACGCATGATCTCAAGTTCAGCATTGAACTCAATGTAGAATGATTCCTATGTCCAAGGTTCCTTATCAAACGATTTCACCCATTATAATAAATGTTGAGTTTTGGATTTCAACCTATACTGATTCAGGGAGTGTGAAGAATCTGAATCCTTGGCAAAGTCGTGTGAAGATAGTCTATTCCCTCTGTTTTGCATTTGGTTGAGGCGAATGTGCTACCAAATGGGTTTTAACAATAGCTCCTAAAATTACTATGGCGGACATAATCAGGATAACAATTTGAAAGACCACACAGTGGTGTTCCGGGAGAATTATACAACAGATTCACAAAAATTTTAGCTGAGAGTGACCCTGTGAAAAATGGGTAACATTAAAAAATCGCTGGGCTTGAAGTTAGCAAGCACTGTTGGAGAAAGGGAGTCAGAAAAATTATGGTGTTGCAACTTCACCTTACAACTTGCAAATGCTTTGACAACTGAAGGGGATTTTTAAGGTGCAATACGTGCTTTAGAGTCTAGACAACAACATGCTAGTAAAATAAAGTATCCCGAACCTAAGATGGTTTGTGTAACATCGATATTGCATGTTCTTCTTATGCAGTGGGAAGATGCTATAGAGAGAGATGTGAACAAATGTGATGCCATTTGGAATTCAATCCCTCATGATCAAAGATAGTGTTGTTGTGGTCTACGCCTTTATACTGAATGTTGCACATGTTTTATCTTCTACGAATATGTGATTACAAGGAGGCTTCAAACCATGTGAATATCTTAGATGCTGCCTTGCAAGATCATATGCAAAAAATAGAACAAGTTCAAGAGTTGGGTGCAGAACTTAACAAAGTAGAGAGCATGTTATTGCAACCTGGTCTACAGCCGTGTCTGGTAGAGAATGCCTTCTGTTTTCTAATGGGTGATACTCATGATTTATTTTTTTCCACTTTCTTTTGCTGCAAAAAGTTTCTGCTAATCAATCATATCTTTCTGAGTTTTGGAAAAGATGTTTTTTCCTTTGATGTAAATAATGCATAGAATCCAACATATGGTTGTGGCTTAAGGCTTCTCACAAAGGTTTAATCCTTATCTTTCATACCTCCATTGAGTGCATTCAAAAAAGTGGGCGGACTAATTCCATTCATCATTGAAATGTGAAATGACAGAGATGTAAAAGGTGCCAATCAAAAGAACATAAGGGTGAATTTAAAACCAGAACTATAAAAGTCGAAAAGCAGGCTCAAGATTTATTTTGGTTGCCCCAATTATTATAGCCACGAATTTGGCTCATTCATCAACTACCATCAGTATTATGGTTACAAATTTTTTGTTTGTTTGGGGAAATGGCTAGCCCCATGTATCCCAACCATGAATGGGCTTTCCTAGGTGCTTGGTAAGAAATAATATTGGGAGTTTGTTTCACTGACTCCACTCTGCTTGTCCTAATCATGCTGGTGCTTTTATGGTCATCATGTCATACAGACACTGTGTCAATGGTATATGGGCTGCTCACCAATGCTCAATTAACTTTAAAGTTTATATAAAGTAATTTCTCGATTATATGTAATTTTCGGTTTGCAACTTTGGCACGGTATACACAGAATTAGTAGGATGGAAAATTTCTGAGCCTCTTGCAACAAATAGAATTTTTGGGTACGAAGATGAATGTGATAAGCTTTGCAAGTATCCTCTTAGCTTGTGCCAATCTTAAAGCCCTTAACTAGGGAGAGGAGATCTATGAAGAAATAATTAGAGGTGAGCTTCGATCTAATATCTTTCTGGCAGAAACCCTAGTAGATGAGCACTATACAGAAGTCGGTGCTACTTCAGGTGTTAAACGAGCTTTTCCAAGAACCCACGATGTCATATCAATGTAGATCGGAATTTGTTTATGGTAATTGACAACTGATGGGTAAAAGATCAGGAGGCATTCAAAAATTTTCGTTGACATAGCATATCTTGGCACTAAGAAATTTATTTATTCCCCTCTATTTTCCTCGACAACATCTGTGAAGATGGTTTACTACAGTCATATTCGCTTCTATACTGATATTGCTACAGCTCTTACAAAATATTTAAGAAACTACACAAAGGACAGATGTAGTTTTGAATTGAGGGGATTCTCCCTTGCAAGTTGCAATAGATACCTCTAGATAGGCTATTATTAGTATTTTATTGAATGTGTCTTGTACAAACCCTCAGATGTTGTTACATCCTTTTAGTAATGTTCTTCCAATGTACCTCCATTTGATTGAAAAAGGAGGCCAATGTGAAGTTTGAACATTATTGTGGGGGAATATTATAGAAGGTCTTATTCTCTAATTGATATTAATGTGCCTATTTAAACTACAGCTCAGTAATCTACTTGCTTGTACTCCTCCATGTAATTTTTAACAAATCCTCCAAATGAATGCAACGATGGAGTTGATGCCTAGTTTTTTTAAGTGTCTGCGATGATGACATGCAAATTAGCAGAGTGAGGCATAATTCACATTTCACACCCTTAATTCTCATCCCGTTCATTCAGAAATGGTGGCACAAATTTAATTGAAACTTGAATCAACAAATCACCTTCTCTATTTAGCAGCTAGGCAACACATATATTCCTGGAGACATGGCTTATTTGTGGCTGCTAGGAAAATCATACTACTACTAGTCACAAAGGAGATTAGTCCTTGTTGGTTTTTATATCTATCCATTTACATGTTGACAGAGATCATGAGCTCATGGTCTTAAATAATTCCTTTATTGACAGTGGCTGGATTGGACAAGTGGATGGCACACTTCCTATGTGGACCTTATCCTCTTCTAAAGTAAGTTATTTAGGATGATGCATGGTGACATGGTGACACGTAAAAGTGGTATCTTCTAAGTTGTTGCAAGATGAGACCAACGGTTTGGCTTTAATGAGAGGCACACTATACAGTTCCAGAGCTGCTCATTTCTGAACAATGAGAGGCTCCAGACCAATTTTTCATGTAAAGATAGACATGGTGTTTTATGGGAGAAACAAAGAAGAATATTCATATACATAGATGACCAATTTTACATGGTGAAAAGGGGGATGATTAAGCTATTCCGTCATTGGATCCATGAACAATATTTAGCCCAAAATTCTACGTGTGAATAAAAGCTTTAAGGATATGAGCCATGGATTAATTTAACATAATTCACTACAAAGAAAGTATGCTCTGCATCCTTGCAAGGAATATTTTGAAATCCTGTTAGAAGGTTGGCGTCGGAAGTGAAGAATTATTGCTATCAAATTTCTCATCGTTTACAAGGCAGGCGGAATATCTCAAGGAGTTCAAACCAACCTACCACAAGGATGATGACAATGCACTAGTAAATGTAGTTCCATACATTGATATGGAAAACTGATGGTGGTAATGAAGTTACCACTCAGAGAGTGATCCAGTGCCACAAGTTGCAAGCACTCAGTTTTGGATTTTGGCAATGCACTTGCCAACCAAAAGGATGTTTTTGAATTTATTTTTAAATCAATTTTAGTTGTTTATGAAATTGTACATGGGTGCAATGCTGACAGGTACAAATTATTTCTCCCATTGTTGTATAGGTGTGATAATGATCATACCATATTGGAATGTTTGGAAAGGTAAGCATAGTGGGCAGGAGGATCGAGGTGTTCCACAACAGAGGCATCATCTTGGCATGCAATGTCTTCTTCGAATTAATTTCCCAAGGAAGGACGTAGTACTATCTAACCCTGTAGGCGAATGGGGAATTATTATTTAATATTATTTATGTAACATTAGATAATAAAAAGTAAATTGGGGAATAATTATTTAATGTTATTTCCAAAATAATTTTTTGGGCTCCCACCCATGCATGATCTCAAGTTCGATGATTCCTATCTCCAAGGTTCCTTATCAAACGATTTCACCCATTAGAATAAATGTTGAGTTTTGGATTTCAACCTAGACTAATTCAGGGAGTGTGAAGAATCTGAATCCTTGGCAGAGTCGTGTGATGGTTGAGGCAGAGTAGTGTGATGGTGTGAGCCTATTCCCTCTATTTTGCATTTGGTTCACACAGATGTGCTACTAAATGGGTTTTAACAATAGCTTCTAAAATTACTATGGCGGACATAATCAGGATAACAATATGAAAGACCACACGGTGTGACATAATCAGGATAACAATATGAAATACCACACGGTGTTGTTCCGGGAGCATTATACAACAGATTCACAGAAGTTTTCGCTGAGAGTGACCATGTGAATTAACCCCTATATGCACCGTGATAAAGGAAACCAGCACATATTCCGCAAACTCTTATGCCCCAGACTCAACACATTTTAACAGTCATGTAACCGGCTATAGCTAAGGAAACCCAATAAGAATAAGACTCCTCGCTCAGAACCATATAGATGGCCCGAGAACTATATACAGACACCTCCCTTCCTGCTAGAAACATTCAGACCATCGTGAACGAGACAGGACCAATCCAGTTACCAGCTAGGCATCCTTCACTTATGTTACCTTGTATACGGGGCCAAATCCTCCCTGTCCTAGCTTGTTATCATCATATAAGTTTTTAGTAGCAACAAGTAATGTTCCTATTGTAAATATTATTAGTCGATCATGTTCTATGAGTGTGCCTTCTTCGACTTGTTCATCATCTGGGTATCCTCTACGGAATATGGCCGAGATCAGTCTTCTCCCGGTTGTGAACGCACATATAATTAACACAAGAATCAAGGCGCTCACAACATCTAAAATTATGGGTATTTTGTTTGAGTGCTTGATCTGCCCACTATTGCTGGATGCGATCTGCTCTGGTTAGTGTATTCACTTGTCTTTCGGCAGTGGCTAGTGAAATTGCAGTCATATTAAAGAAAATATATATTTCTAAACAAAATTTGTAGCTTTGACTCAAATACTTAACTCCTGCACTTCCACAAGATGTCAATATTGCGTTGATTGCGTAAGTGTTGTGCAGTGGTAACTAGATATATCCCTGGTGCACTGGACCAGACCGTAGATCGTTTGAGACGAATCTACAGCTGTACCCCAAGCACATCTTTTCGTTTCAGGTGCTGCTTCCCCTGATAAATTATTTAAGAGATTCTAAACAGACAACTGGAAGCCACTCGGCATAAAGACACCCGTGTCCCCGCGGAAGCTCTCACTGAAATTCGACCCTAGATTTGTGTTTAGTATACCTGTGAAATCATAGTCTTCATAAAGTAGGAAGCAGTGAAAAGGCCAGATACTATCACCACGGGCGTTTGAACAATGTTATTGATGGTTAGTCTTTGTCAGATCCCAGCAAGTGTAGCACTGGCCGACTGTTATGGCTTCCCTGCATTGGAGGAGACCATTTTATTCCTAGATTGATTCCATTGATTCCGGGCATAAATAAAGAACCAATTGGATTTCTAAAATTTCCAGACCATGACGGGTCACTGTGTAATCACATTTTCCAAGTGATTCCAAACCTTGCTGTTCAATCTGTAGGTTTACACAATTTACTGAAATGGAATTTAAACCTTATCGATAATTTCCACAGAATTCACCCGACCTAATGTAGCAAGGGTTAGAAGAATAGAAAATCACCGAACATCCAAAAGGGTTGATTTCAAATCTCATTGGTCAATGTGACCAGGAGAGCTCCAATGATCCATCTGTAGAAGTTCACAATTTCTTTAAGATAGCATAGGTAATGAAGTGAGGGTTTGCAGGGCAGGAAATTTCCAAACGTCCAGAGGTTTTCTTTCAAATTGCGGTCGGGTTTTGTTAAATAACATGAATTTGATTTAACATTTTGGCATTTGTCACATAGGGTTTGTTCGAGATAAACATTCAGAATATATGAGTTATTAAGTAGATCTATGTGGCAATTTTGATGAATTCCTGTGATCTGGATTGAGTAATGAGAAAAGGCATTTAAAAACTTGTGGAAAGAGGCAAGAGATATGAATATATTTACCTGCTTAAGTCAAGTAAACACCGGGCCACCTGAAGCTTTGAAGAAATCGATCCAGCCATTTTTGTCAAGCGTATTCAAGATGGTCATCCTACCATCTTTCGAGCCTCCGACTAGTCTTTCCTTGTGCAAACCCTTGAATCGGCTTGAACCAAGGTTCGAATTGACTATTTTCAATGCTTTGTGGGCAGTAAGGAATAGGGGATGCAACGGACGTGCTATTCTATACCGGGATGGGACGAGCTATTCCAGACAATAAATTACATAAGTCGCTGTTGATATATGCATAAGAATAAAATATCTCCTTCTGAAGAGAAAAAATTAGTATCCATAAAATTGTACGTGGGAATATTTTAAGAGTGAGGTGATTTTTATCACAAATTTTGTTTGCCTTTTCGTTATTTAGTTGTATTTATTTTTACTTTTCAAGATCTTAAAAAATCATTAAAGGAAATTATTTTAATAAAGAAAGCTTAAGTCTTAAGTTAGATGTTACAATTTGATAAATACACAATAATAGTATGAGAAATTTATTTAAGTCTACTCAAATCATTTTGGTACTCTTCCAAAATGAAACTTTCCAAAGTAAGGAAAAAATTATTTTATCATAGAAAAAGTGAAAGTGTTTTTATGGATATTTTTAGTCCTCATGTTGTATATACATCTAATTATTTTGGAAGAACTCCAATATCTATCTCAATTTGAAGGAATAATTTCAACAAGGACATTGATGTGACCCTTGAGAACTAAATCCAAGAATTGGTCTTTGCTTAATATGATAGGGAAATTCATCTTCTCTTATGATGTACCCACCCCACTAAGTGGTATTAAGGAGATGAGTTAATGTATTTTTTCCTCTTTAAGTACTATTATAGGGTCTCTTTTGAGCTTGTATATGTATTCTGCTCAACAATAACTTTCCAACCATTGTATTCTTTCTTAATTATGGGCCATGCATAGAAAGATATGACCTTCTAAAAATTTCTTCAAGTTCTCTTTTCCTCAACCACACTAGCAATCATACTAGTGATGTGGCAGCAAGTTCACCCATCATCTGTATTATGACATATCACAATTAGAATAATTCCCCCTTGGGTTCACACTTGTTGAGACATTAATCTTTGCTTAACCACTTATTGGGTTTGTTCTTTTCTTAATATGATAGGCAAAATCATCTTCTCTTATCATGTACACAGCCCCCCTAAGTGGTATTAAGGAGGTGAGTTAATGTATTTTCTTCCTCTATATGTACTATTATAGGGTCTTTTTTGAGCTTGTATATGTGTTTTTCTCAATAATAACTTTCCAACCATTATAATAGGGCTTAATTATGAGACATTCGTAGAAATATATGACCTTCTAAATATTTCTTCAAGTTCTCTTTTCCTCAACCACGTCAACGTTCACAATGGTGATGTGGTAGCAAGTTCACCAGTCATCTATACTATGCCATGTCACAACTAGTATGATTCACGCTTGGGATTACACTTGTTGAGACATTCATCTTTGTTTAACTTCTTATTGGGTTATAATGCTACTACTCCACAATTCTATCACATTCTCACCAATTTTCTCATCATGCCAAGCCTTTTAAACCATGTGACACAGTGCACATGAACATTTTATCTCTGCAATACATCACATAGAGGAAATGTTATCCTATACAATAGCACATCACACAACTTATCTTTGTACGCATTCTACTTTTCCCTATGTCTTCTATGTCCCCCACCTCTTCTTCCTTGCTCTTTTCTTCCTCTATCCCTTATCTTTTCCTTTATTTTTCTTTCTCTCTTTCTTCATTGCATGATGAAACTATTTTATTTTGTAGCAACCCCCTTTCCTCATATTTATCACATCTATAAATACTATAGACATGCAACAACCAACCAATATGTGACATGTGCTACCTAAAAGTTTACAAGAGGTGCAACAACCAATTAGAGCATGCAGCCACATGTCCTCCTCAAAGTTTCCAATGATACGACAATGTGACACATGTCACAGGACAAAGATTTCCCAACTCATGATATTCCAATGAGGGTTTACCACATGTCCCTTCAGAATTTCATGGCCTCTATCATATCACGCGATTTTTTTTGTGCTATACAGGCTATATCACATAAAAATAATTCTATGCAATACATAAAAAACATCAAGAAAGCGTTGAAAACCATCCATTTTTTTACAAACTTGTGCCTAACTGTTTTCCATAGGGTGAGACACTTCTCTAAGACCCTTAGGCTTCTATAAAACTCAAAAAAACGCATGAATACTAAAAAAATAATTGGTTTATGTGTTCATAAGCTTAGTTTTTCAAGGGAATAACTTAGTTTGTCAAGGTGTTCATACCTAGGTCCCATCCCAGAGGAAGCATGATGGATGCACTCAATGATGTGTGATGTTCAACTATAAAAAAATGGGTTGGAAACAAATCAATTTTTGACATGTTCAAACTTTAGAGAGTAAAATTCTCTTTTGATTAATTTTGAATTTTGTGAGGGCTTAAGGATGATAAACATGGATGAAACAAGGGAAGGAAATCACCCAAAGCCTCCAACGTAGATCTCACATCTCCTTGTCCTCTTGGAGGAATGTTATGGGACATTTTTCCTTACCAAACTTTCAGTGATAATTATCTTAAAAAACAGGCATCAATAGTGTTTGACTATTTGTAATACAATTAACAAAATAAAGTATTTGTGTATTATGACCAAAAAACAACCATTTCATTGGACTTTCGACATTTGTTGACTAGAGAGACGTTGTCCAAGTAGAAAAATATTGACTTCGTCAAACATCAATATTCTGATAAATAGATAATTCACTTGGTCAAACATTGGATATATGAGGAACATTTAATTTTCGTCGCATATCTGACGAACAAAATTATCATTGGATATTCGACTAACATATTATCAGATATTCGACAATAATTATGTTTATCGGATATCTGACAAATGTCGGGGCTTTAAAAAAAACTAAAAAATATTTGAAAGAAAGATACGACGTGATGCAAGTGAACCTTTATTGGAGTATGACCTCATATTTTAATTGACACTCTTCAAGAGTAGGTTACGGGTTCAGGGGAGTTAAGGCTTACGGGAGTTAGTAGTTTTAGGTTTGGAGTTAGAAGCAAGTTTAATGGGTCGAAAGGGGGATTGTGGGTTATGAGTTATGGATGTATGTATTCAAAGTTGTGGCTTGGGGTTGGGGATATTAGAATTTGAAGAATAGCTATAGGTTAAAGATTATAGGTTTAATGATAATACAGACCCATGTCCCCTTATCTACTCTTTGTATGTCACATGGAGATATTTGGAAATTGTAATTCTCCATAAAATGGATGAAGATTTGAGGACCTTGTGGCTCTTTAGATTTGAACCTAAGTAGTCACCCAGAGTTTTATTTGAAGGAATTCTGTGACAAAAACAATATTGCCAATAATATTAGTGTTAGAGTACTATAGTCAGGAGAAAGCCTTGGGAGTTCTAGAAGTTAGAAGTCCATAAATTCTAAAATCTTGCAATTGCTTGTAGAGATGAAAAATCCCAAAATGTTTGATACACCAAGGCACAATATTTCTCTACTATAAGATAGCGACGGAATAGAAACAGAATATGAGAAAATGAAACATAATAACACTTTTTTCTAGGGACTCCACTAGGAAAACCCTTTACTTGTTTTATCTTTTATTAGAACAAATTAGAAAAATACAATACTTTAAAAGGAGAAAATTGTTCCAGCAGATTATAAGGTTTTCTCTATAGTAATACTTAGCTCGAAACCTCCTACTTGATAACTTTGACTCATATAATTCTTTGCATTGGAAGTCTCTTATTTCTAGCGCTAGACAGGCCCTAATATTTGAGGAATTAACTCTAATTCTTAGTGAAGTTATAGAAGGAAAATACTAATGTGATTTGCAAGAGATCCTCTCATGATGCATTGTTCCTACATCGAGCTCTCTACCTAGAACTTGTACATGTTCCTCGCCCTCACACCTATCTACTTCACTAATCTAGAAGCTAAGTGCTTGAGTTATGCCTTACCTCTATTTAAGATGATTTCATATCCTTGTCGTCGGGTTACTCTTGAAACAAGGTTCTTCTTCGATCACCCGGAACATAAGAGGTATGTAATATGGAGAGACCTTCCGGGCCTTCTCCATCATGGCCCTGCTTCTGGGTTGTGTACTTTCCATTATCTCCTAGCTCAATATGAACGTCCATGTTCTTCTCCTCCAACTCGTTGATATCCTTGTTCAGTTCATGTGGAAAACCATAATCAATATACCATGTGTTTCTCATTACAAAGCTTTCCATGCAAGCTATCAATGTAACTATTCTGGCCGAAACAAGCCATCTACCTCAATTGATGCAACCGCATGATTCTTACGGACCTATTATTCTAATTATGAAACTTATAATAGCATAATGTCCAAACTCATGGAAATGAAATCACATGATCTTACCTAGATATTTCTTCTTTCTTTGCCCTTAGAATAGACTGGTCTTCCCTTTCCCATCTTTCCCTTGGCCTTGTCGTAAGAGACATTTTATTCTTTTCCTGGTCTTTGTTGATATACCATCTAGAGTTCCTATCAGGATCTTCTCTTGAGAACATATTCAATCCATAGCCTTTCCCAACTACATCTGAAACTGCCAGACTTGTGAATTCATAGTAAAGCAAAACTCACAAGGTCCTACTCCGAGGTACGATGACACCCACACCACCCTAGCTCATCTCTAACTCTAGTGAACTTCATAAAATATCTAATGATGGGCTATAATTGTCTCATATGGGATACTCCTTAACAGCTCCTTAGGAGAAAACTTCTAGAATCATTGATACTTTTGATATAGATCTATAATAGTTTAACATCTCAAAGTTGTCTTCTTCTCATGGATACAGGTAACTATGACCTTTGGCTACTTATAGTATAATCTTCCTAGCCTTGACATCATTCTTATTACATTTAAGGTCAACTATTAGGGATATTTTGATGGTGGTACGGTGTTCTTGAAAAGCTCCCCCTCATTATCCTCCAATATATATCACGATCCTCCCTTTCCAAGAAAGTGAAGTTGAGAATATAAATAGTGGTTGAATCTCAATCCTTGGAATGTACTCCCCTTACCTAGATAGCTTTCCTTCACAATATATCGCTAACATTATTTAATTGATATGTTTTGGTCATGAACTAGTCTCGGCATTGAGTGTGCTACTAATCACTACTCTGATATCACTTTGAAATTCATGAAATACTACAACATCTTGATGAACAAAATCTGAAACTAATTTCTGTTGCACCCAAAACCACAGATTTCTCTACGATGAATGCATGTTACAGATAGAAATAAGAGAGATAAAGAAACATATTCACACATAATAACATGATATTTTTCTAGGAGACGAATGGGAAAACTCTTTGCTTGTCATAAATTTTTTTTGAACTTGTTGTCCACTCCTAGACACGGCCACACAGTTGTGAAGGACATGATTTCTAGGTCATCTTAAAGCCAAATTCAAAAAACTTTCCATCGTCAAGGGAGCATAAATCTTCTTGTTCATAACGATTTTAAAAACTTCATAAGGTGGAGATAGAACCTCGAGGAAAGCAGTATATACTAAACGTAATGCAAAAGTAAACAATAAAGTCTTATGAATTCATTGCGAAGATGAATCTAAATTTTATAAGCTAGTGAGAGGCCGGATCATGAGACGAAGTACATAGTTATAAAAATATGAAAGCATAGTAACAATGGCGAAAATAGAGAAAGTAATTAACTACGGATAAAATTTATTACCACATAAGAATCTATCACTAGTTAATATCAGAAGAAAAGTAGTGAATAAAGGTGAAATAGCAGAACATAATATCATAGCTCACAGATATATTTAAAGCACAACGGACTAATAGACATGAGTATGCAGAGAGATAAATTCATTCTAGTTAATTGACGCTCGCATTCTGAAAATAGCATATAACATAAAAAGAGTGATGAAGTGCCAAAATGTTTGTATATGAATACAATAGAGGAAACAAAAACGTGGTAGTCTCCTGAGAATCTGTATCTCTAGAAAAAATAATTTCATTATCATCTCCCAACGAGGATGCTTCAACATAAAACTGAGAAGTCATAAAAATTTACAAAAATGAGAGTTATAATTGACAAAATCATGGAAAATATGGAACCCATACATGATTTTAGTTCTTTCTTTTATAATCTGATTATGTATTAATGAAGATATTTTGAATCAACATTTTTCACGAAATATATTTTTAAGTTGCTTGTCTCTGCTCGAACAAAAACCGATGATGAGGAAAATTTCCTCCCATATCTCTGTAGTAAGCATAACATAAACACAAATTGAAAATAAAACAACTTAAATAGAAAATAAAATGCATAGGGTGAAATCTGCTTTTAGATATTACAAAAGGAAAAAAATAAAAAGGCCATAGGGCAGGATCATGATCATCATTTGTTAGAGGAATGGGGTGTAGCAACTCTGAGAATTTGAGTTGGAAGCACCGATGACAGCGATGAACCGGAGTTTTATGCTTTTGAGGAGGTGGGGAGGCTGGATGGACGGTGTGACGAAATTGGTACATTTACAAAATCAGCATTTCTGCCATATGGTTTCCTAAAGCGGGGAGGCATAGTTGTAAAAATATCCACTAAGGCACATGCATATCATTCAATTCCGGTAGTCACCTATACACCCAGTGCTATACGATACGACATAGAATGGAAATATCTTTCCTAGGGAAACAATTATAGTGTTATTTTCGGACTATTTTGGTTTTCTCACTAAGAAAGATTTTTACGATTCATAACCTTTGACTTCTCTTACATGATAGTTAGACTTGAAAATGTGGTAGTCATATAATCCCGGCATGATGGGAGGCACATTTCACCGACTCATGCCACCCTTGCTAAAACTTCCCCTCCCTTGGCGACCGTCCAGGCCACCCAATGCATTTAAATGTGAGTCTCTTTCTCAATTAGCCTTCCTGTTCCATCCCCATTCCCCTCAAACGGTCTTCAATCCCTTGTATAACCAACTCTTTAGAGCATAATCCCTTTAGGTGGGTGATATACTTCTTGTCCATGACCACTTTTGCCTCGGCTTCCACCCATCCTTCCTCCAACTTCCCTTTGCACAATCGGATGTCACTTTTTCTTCTCATTCATCAACATAATAAAATCCCCACACTTTCTTACCCCAGGCGATGTCGGTCAAATGAGATGCACAATTCTAGGAGGGGGTTATATTATTCTAACCTGCTCAATTGTTTAGGTTTTGATAACCTTCTCTTGTAGCAACTTCTCCCTCTTTGCTTCATCCTGCCCTCTGCCCAAAATTTAACTGTGCTATCGTTTTGTTCCAGCAGCCACCAACTCTGAATTCTCTGTACAATGTATGAGCTTTCTTTTTACGATACTTGCCAGGTCGAGGGCCTTGGTTCGCCTTTGTTCA
This sequence comes from Pinus albicaulis, assembly GCA_034641835.2. NCBI lineage: Eukaryota > Viridiplantae > Streptophyta > Pinopsida > Pinales > Pinaceae > Pinus > Pinus albicaulis. The sequence continues at coordinate 1,215,262,730 of CM076578.1, read as the reverse complement.
AGGTAGCACCTACTATATCAGAATTTGAGGTCACGCATACATGGGTATCCCACTTGCCTTACCAAATCGGCCAATCTCTGATTTGAGAGCGGCCAATTAACAGCTTGTTTGGCATTCTCATCTCTTTCTCAAGCAATGGTATCTGTGAGGCCGATTTTACTGCACTTTAGGCTAATTCCTCCCGGAGTTATACATAGTCCCTAGGAGGAATTTTGAGTCTCCCCTCCTTAATTTTTAGTTTTTGACCTATAAATCTGCAGTTTTCGTCGAGATTCCTTCCTTATCACTTCCCTTTTCTGCTCATTATTTTGAGATGGTATGAGTTATTCTTGACCCCCTAGGGTACCCTTTCTTTTTTTGATTCTCTACCATCTCTTTGTATCTATGCCTCAAGCTTCCTTAACATGAGCGTAATCTTTACAACCTCATCCCTTAGCATGTCCCCAATGCATTGATGTAAATTTGATTTATCGGTTAGGGAACCTTTGATAAATTCACAACAACCTTGAGCCTTAACGACTAATTTCATTAGTAGTAGGGTCTAGCACTACCTCAAGTGATAGGCTTATTATTAATTGTTCTTTATCCATATCCCGGCTACGTAGTGAGTCGGGTATGATACTTATCTATGAAACCGGCCAGGTTCTACTCAAATTTCTCCTGCTTGTCTTGTTTGTTTCTCATTTTTCCCTTACTTCAACTCTATTTGCCAAACGATCTATGATATACCATAGGGTTAGAAAGAGGAGGCACCATCATAGTGGAGTCAAAACCAGCAGCCTGTCTGGCTCCTGTATCTAATTAACTCCTCTTGAGGTAGCTCATCCCGGATGATCTCACATCATCATACATGCTTTTTGGAGGGATCAGGATACCTCACACAATGCTTTCTTACCTTCTTTCTTGACGATTATCACCCTTTGCAGCAACTGCAGAAGGTCGGCCTCCCATGCAAATCCAAGGGCCCGTAATATCGAAGTTAGCTCTCTAGAGCTAGTAGAGGGCCACTCTCATGTGCACATATGTAGTGGACCTAATACTCCTTTTCCTATTTGAGATAATTCCTTTTGGGTCATAGGAGCCGGACTTTGCGCGGCACTAAATTCATTGCACAGGTACTTAGCATCTCCCTTTGTGGAGAGGGCGTGTCTTGAGTTCTGATATAGCGGGGTCGATGGTTGTAGGGAGCTTGAGGATATAACCCTTATTAGCGGGAACGAAGTGGAACTAGTCCACTTTCATGGTTTGGTGAATGTATTCAAGGGAGAAATCCCCACATAGCATGGAACAATAGCAGGCAGTAGGGGTACAGCAGCACCATAGACTCTGATATCGGTGTAATCATCAAACAAATACCAATCCCCTGTGCTTTCTTCATCGCCAAACTGCAACTAGTCTTTCTGCTCGGGAAAATCTGGTGAGGGCTATCATGAAGTATGGGTATAAGGCAATGGTCATGAACTCATTCAAAAACCTTGAGTAACCACTCCCATTAGAGGGCTGGCAGCGTGCGGATGTTCCACTCTAATACGGTTCTTGGTTGGCCATTCATTCTTGAGGATTTTCAAGGCTCCAAATCTTTGAACTTGTCGATTAACAGACAGAAAAGATAAAATACGTAGTAAATACATGAAAGTGGATTCTTAGCTTAAGTGCGAATGGACGAAGCCAGAAAAGGGGGGGTTATCCAGAATGACACCTGGTTGAGACATGAGCTAGAGGAGGGCTATGCTCTCTTTCGATACCCTCTCGACCTCTCTAAGACCTATTAACCCATAAATGAAAACGAGAACAGTAGGAGGCCATTTGTGAGTGTAGTCAAGGGAACCATGTCTGAAGACAAGATGGACGTGAGGCAGGAGTGTGAGATAGAGGAGAGGAATTCGCTCTATTTTTTCTAGGGTAATTTGGAAAACTGACGTGACAAGGACAACTCTGTGAACTCGACATAGTTCAAGTTGTGTGGGAAACAGAGGGCATTTATAATGAGCAAGGATATTCGGAAAACCTTTTCCCTTAAGCCAGAGGAATACATCCTGGAGCCATCATAGGCATCCTCAGTCCAACATGTAGACCTGGTGTGTTGGGAAAGTGGGGCGGAGCAATACAGTAATATAGGGCCAGGCCAGGAATGACTGCGGAACTAGTCTTGGCCTTTCACATGAGTTTCTAACAAGTCAAGCCTAACACAAGAGACAGAAAGGGTACGTAGATTAGGGCGTGAATGTTGCTTTGTGTATTAGTAAAGTCGGGTCTAGGGATGGCCTAATATAATTGGGTGGTTTCTAGTTCAAACTTTCTAGGCTTGGGCTCCTCTGAATGGTATTTGAATGAGTGAAGTAAAAGGAAAATTGTAAGGAACAAGAATGGTTAAATAAACATGACAGTCACGGAGAAAAACAGAGGGAAAGCGACGTAGAGCAGAAAACGACTGTTATATAATCCAAGCAAGCATTGTAGGTTGTGTAAAAACAAGTAATTTTTCCCAAATGGGTCTCAAGCAGGTTAATGACCCTCTTACAAAACGGGCTCGAGTAACAAATAGGAGGGTTGACGTCCATAAGGACATCGTCAACTGAGGCCGTGGCATTTGGGTATTATTCTGTGCAGAGTTGGGTAGGTGTAGACCCATGACTTTGAGTTGTAGGTAGTAGTGTGTGTACCAACTTTCACGACTTACCTTACCTTTCTTTATTTGCCAGCCTTTTTTATTCATCTCGAGAAGTCCACCATAGAGTTGGTAAGGGGCTTCCCAAAGTCTCTTCATGTTAGCATAACCTGGCTGTGGCTCTTACCCACCAACGTGTGATGTCATGGGATTAGGAGATTCGAAGTTCCATTCTCCTTATGCCTTCCTTGGTGCCCCTGAACCTCCATGTCTGTGGCCATGCTAAGTTATACATTGTATGACAGCAGCTTCTCTACTTAGCTCTAACACATTATTTAATTCCTTTTCCACTTTCTTTGTGGGGGAGAATGTTGCATATTTCCCTCATATCTCTTTGTCAGCTCCTTATTATATGCCTTAGCTTATTTAAAGATATCTTTTTGCCAAACTTTGTGAGATGAGTGTTATGATAACAACATTGGCTCACTTGAGATGACAGAAGTGTCATTCTTGAAGATAGTGAGAACTTCGTGACCTGTAATTTTATTCTTGGAAAACTACAGTCTCTTTAGAATTTTCGGGCATTATCATCACGAATAAACATCGACTATGAATGTGAAACGTGAGATATATATACTATATTAGTCACATGACTGGATCGATTTTGTAAATAGGCTTGATAATTTCCCATTCTGTGTGTCTAGTTCACATTTCCTTCTAAATTCTCCAGTATGAAGGTATTATTACCTTTAACCTCTCAGAAATTGTGAAAGGTCAAACCCAGAATTGGCTTTCATGTTTTAAACTTTTGACTCTCCTAATGTCCACATGTGCCTAATCCCTATGGTATTTATTTTTTTATTTGGCATGTTGGTCTGGCTCTCAGTACACTCATTTCTCTGATATACAGCAATCATTGCTTGAATCTGATTCTCTTCCAGCTTGACCGATTGATTTATTCTTACAGGCCAGGTCATTGGAGTTCTTCTGTTGTCCTTAAGGGCTTGGCCCAGAGAGGAAGGAAAGTTGTATTGGAAAAATATTGCTCTACCATAAACTAGTTCATAGGAGACTTACCTTCGATCATTTATTTGTGATTATGTTTTCCATAGCGCAAATTTTGAGGTAGAATCCCTAGTTTTAGAACTTTATTTAACAATATTCTTTATTTATACTGTGTGTTTTGTTTGAAGACTCGGCCAATCCATTCACGAGGATAATAGGTTGTAGAATTCCCCGGGATGATATGGTATCGTGAAATGAAGTGGTGAATTCTGACTTAGATACTGTCACATTCTCCACATCACAATCATAATTCGAGCTGATAAATATAGATATAATATTTTCTCTAAGAACTTGATCCCCACCATCGGTTACATTCTGGAGAGTATTGCTCTCTTGGTGAAGTAGACTGAGTGGAAGTTAATATCCACTTATGTTGGCCGTTGGATTATGGTTGAATTTCACCAATGAAATCTATACAGTATTTGAAGAAAAGGCTCTTATGTATCTTGGGATCACCAGGGAGAATGAAACTTTACTTTTAATGATCTATGACATTTTCATAGGCTGACTTCAGTATGCATCCCCAAAACAATTTGGGCCAATGAAATGCAACAATACATTATGGGAGTTTAGCCAGACCTTGGTTATAATTCCTCCAAAAATGCCTTCATGGAATTCAACATAACTTCCTCCACCACACACAACTATCAGACATAGGCCAAGACCGAATAGGTCCTTCGATATACTCTGACCTCAATGATATACTTACTGCAACTTTAGCCTCAACGTTCTATATTTAGCCTTATCTAAGTTTGGAGGACACTTGAGAGTTAAAATATATTTCACAATGTCTTTATAACAGGACTGATCACATATGCCATGTGAGTCTTTTTCACGATTGTTTCTATGTAGTTTAATTCTCTCAGTGGCTCTCAGACAATTCCCCAACTCCATGGATAGGTTTATTCCTAGGGCACGACGGTTAATTGATAGACAAAATCTTGGCACATACATCCCTTGATGGTACATGTGGGATGGATGTCCAATTCATATTATTAGTTTTAACAATCCATTGCCCCTTTTCCCTCTTTCTCCCCTTGAATCAAAATATCTTCTGCTTCTTTTGACCATAGGTGTGAAGAAAGTGATAGCTAGCGTAGGACATACATCCCGAATGCCTTTAAGGACTTCACCCAGCGTATGCCTATTTTTCTAGAATATTATTATTTTTAGCTCGACATCTCTAAGTGCCAAACAAAAAGGTGATGGGTTGTTGATATCCTTCCTCATTTTAAAAATCTTGCGGCAATAATATGCGGGGAAGAAAATGAGAAGATCATGAATGGTTTAATGGTCCTACTATCTTGAGTGCATAAAAGCACTCTTGATCCTATTAAATGCTTCTCTCGACTCATTCGACCACTTCACCTCATTGTTTTTCTTAAGCATATGGGTGATATCTTCCGGGCTATTTTTGCGTGGATTCGGGATGAACCTTCTTAAAATTTATGCCCAGAGCTTTGAACTTCTTTCTTATTATGAGATAAGGATATTCCATTTATCACTTCCACCCTTTTTGGATCAATCTTTACTCCACCTTTGGTAACGATTTTCCCCATTAATCTCCCTTCTTCTAAAGCAAACATGTATTTCTAGGGTTTGGGAAAGACCATACCTGTGGCATTTTTCAAAAGTCCGTCATAAATTTTCCACATTTTTCGGAATCATCCTTTGATATGATATCACGTCCAAATATACCTACAAACTTATCTTTGTCTCCATGAAAGTGATGTCCATTGCTCTGCGAAAGGTGGCCCTAGCATTTATCGGACAGAAAGGCATACGAGCACATGAAGGTATCCCATGGTGTGGTGAACACCATCTTCTTCGATTTTACGGAGGACACCACCTAATTGTGAAGATCCATCCATCATGGAAATTCAAAGAAGACCTCACCACTTTTAATAGTATGTCGTGCCCGTTCTAGGGAGGGGATGAACTATCTTTAAGGGAACCCATGTTCAAGTTTTCAAGAATCTACACACAGCCTTATTTCTCCATTTTTCTTTCGAAATAGCACCGGAGTTAGCCACCCATTGAATACCTCAAAGGTGCCTGTGTCTGACCTTTAGCGGCTTTTTGAATTCTTTCTCTATAGCGGGGGAGAAGCAAAGGATTAATGCGCCTAATTTTTACGCTATGCGGCTTGGCATGTACAGCACTCGGTGGGATCTTATGTTTGGATTATATTTAATGTCAAATTTTTGAGATCTTGGTAAGACCCGAAAAAACCTCATATAGGAGTAAACAATTGCACATACCTTTTTCTATGTTCTTCTCGGAGTCCACTGAATAATTTGATTATGTTAGGCTCTTATTCCATCCCAACATTAATGTCTTCCCTGGGCTTACGGTATTATTTGTTCAGAGTGGGAAGGGAACGTCATTCTTATAAAACTGGAGCTCTCCCGAGGGTACCCGGCCCTACGGGATAACGTTTCCTTTCATTGCGGCACTTGCTGACCGTACTTGTCTCTTGCATTTATTTTTGGGTTTTTCTTAGTTTTTCCTCTTCTTCCCAGATATAAATAAACAATTTAGTGAATTCCTAGTAGTCTCCATGAAACATTTCATCTTCTCCTCGTCTTCAAACACTTGCAATGTTTCACATTGTCTGGAATGGAAAGACGATAACACACCTCCATTTCATATCTTAAGTGGATTCGAGGTGGATGGAAATTTCTTCTTGCCATGGCTAGTGATGCAGCATCTATTCGATCTCTCGGCATACCTTTGTGTCTGTTGAATGCTAAGAAAAAATTCTCCACTAGGTCCCATACTTCATTTCTGTATGCCTACGTAGAATTTTGGCTTGACCTTGGTTTCTCTATCTACCTTACCACCAACTACGAATCTCCAAAAACTTTGAGGCTCTGAATGTTCTCTTCGCCCGGTTGTAGGCTAAAGTTAAAACTTCTTTTCTGCCACATTGTTAGTGGCCTCAACCTCCAATTTGAAGAGAAGACACTAATTTTCCATTAGGGGAAATCGGGAGGACACACTCCCATTTCTTCTAAGGGTTTGCTCCATCAAAGTGTAAGGTCCACATTCCCATTTCATCATCGCTTCGGAGATGTTAGAGTTTTAGTAGTTGAATGATGGTCTACTTGAAATATCTTGGTCTTCCTCCGGCATCGAACCAGAGAACTCTCCTTCCTTTCTATACTCTGGGAGATTTCTCAGTCTTCAACTTTAGTTAACATTTTTACAAATCTTCATTCCTTATCTGACATTCTTTCTTGTCTCCAAACCTTTGGAATAGTTTCATAAGTCGGATATAGCTTGATCGACCCTCCAATATTTGTTCCCCATGATACGGATAGAAGCATTCTAAAATGGGCTGGGATATTGGTAACTACTATATCCATAGTGACACTCTTGGCCGGGATCTGAGCCAAATTTACCACAGGTCTTTAATCCTCCTAAATTTAACTGTTTGAGTCAAACGAATAGAGGTCTTTGTAGGGTCGGGTGATCACAGCCAGACCTATTTGTTCCATGACTAAAAGTGGTAACGAGATTATGTGAAGCTCCTGAATCAACATAAAATTATGTAACAAAATCATGGATGACTAAAGAAACATAAAAAGGTGGTGTTGCGGAAGTCTAAAGCTTCTACATGGGGGCCAAAAACTACCATGGGCATTTCTTCTTGTGAAGGTTAAGGAATTCAGAGATTGAATTTACTCATTGAGGGAGCACTGGTAAGGAGCAGACTTTATAGGAGGTTGTTTTGAGGTCAAACCAAAGGAACAAGGATTTTGACCTTCTCTAAATCTTTTTTGGAGATTAGACTTACAGTTCCCCCTTTTTCTCAGAGGTCTCTTTGGTTCATTAATGAAGATAGGATTATTTTGACGGAGTGGACATGCCTTTAGCATGAGTAAGAGGGTCGAGTGTGGACTGGATGATGACGTAGGGAGCACCTTTTTTGTGCGAAGGTTCTTGACGGGTTTCTTTCTTGTAATTAGTCTTCGGGAGGACGATTCCTTAGAGTGAGGATTCTTCCTCTTGATATTAATTACTGATCAGCTTCCCAGGAGCCAAATATCATACTTCTTTAATGAATTTGGACTGCATAAAATAAAAAAACTATTTGCGAGTAATCATCATGTCGGGTTCTTGATGGAGTTTACCTTTCCCCTCTTCTCCCTCTTCTTCTTGTAAGGAAAGTTATACCTCTTCTCTTCGAGATAAGAAAAGCACTAATCATCTTTCCCATGGAGCATCTTCAGGCCCTCTATTTGTGCCTCCAAATATAAAGGGGGTTGAATGTGATGCTTGTTGCTCTTTTCTTGTCTCTTTGCAAGATCCTATAGAGGTGGTTTCTATCTTCTTGATTATACCCTCTGTTAAAAGCAAAATTTGAAGTAGGCAGAGGAGGCATTCTTCTTAGGAGTTCTAGTTTCACCGGTTTTAGAAATATTCTTGATCATTTTGTTTCATCTCCTCGATTTTATAATGCGAGACCTTTTCTTGACTCGAAGAAGAGGCTTCTTCTTGCCAGCACATGCAAGAATCGTGGTCTAATCACCTTTTTGACTTTCTACTGTAGAAGCGAATTTAGCTTCCACTTCTAAGCCACCTACAGGCAATTGAAATGGGTGGCTTCTCTCCCTTAGAGTGAGCTGAATTCGGATTTGAAAGCTCCCATGAACACTACCTTAAACGGCTGACTTGGGGGAGCTTTATATCAGCTAGAAGATTGGTGTACATCTTGTTAGCCTCTTTATAAACTTTGCTAGATCTTCATTGTGTCTTTTCTTTCTTTGTATTGAACTCTATGAGACAATATCCATGGTCTATTTTCTCTCCCCACTTCGGGTGAAAGAGCTTTCCATCTATTCTAATTTGGTTGATGGAGTTATCTCCAAGATTTTTAAACGACTTCCTTTCTTCATCTCTAGAGATTGGACGAATAACCTCGGAACTACATCCAACTTTTTTTTTACATTGAAATTCTTTGCAAAAGCAAATCTTCCAAGTGATTTTGTGCGGCAACGATGTCTTCCACAGATAAACCCGGGGTAAATTGCTCATGTAGTCTTAGATTTCATTCAGAATCTATGGTAATGCCATAGGGCATATTTATTCAACGAAGCCAAGGGAACAACCATGAGAGGTGATGGAGCTAGAATTGGAGTTTTATTTGAGTAGCACTAGAAATATGTTGGATAGTAGTGCACGTAAATTTGTTGGTAGTGGGATTTGAGGAATGGACACTTGCTTTATTTTTGGCTTTTGGGGTGGGATGTAAAACAAATTTTGATGTAATGAGACTCTCGTCTTTTGCCTCACATTGTTCATGGAAAAGGTTATACGGTGGGTATTCAAGCACTCACAACGGTAGATCTAGGTTGAACTGTGACTTGCTAGGAGGAAGATGGGGAATATTCTGAGAGAATACGGTATGTATGTATGTGTGGGCTACTTCTCCTTCCGGATTCTCTTAAATATAATTTTTTAAGTTTGGATCGGATATAAGAAGTGTTCTTAATTGAAGTATACGACTGTAGGTGAGTTTTCATAGTAAGGACTACAAATAGATTTTTGAAATTTTGAAATCTTGTGGAGTCATCAAGGTGAGGGATACACAACTCTCGACCTTTGTGCTCTTTGGAATTAGAGGAGAATAATTTTGTCATACCCAGGGATAATATTCAAATTCGTTCCTGGAAACGATTCTTAAGGATGTTATCACTCCTAGAGACAACCCTAAGTTGTGAGGGACTAGTGCCTAGGTCATATTAAAACTGAAAGATTGAGAAAAACTTTCCATAATTCGGGGGCATAAAATCCTATTTTTCATAACAATTTTAAAAACTCCATAGGGTGGGGCCCCGGACATAAAAACAGAGATATACTAACGACGATACCTAGAAGTAAACAATAAGGATCTAATGAATTAGTTATTGAAGATGAATATGAATTTTATAAGCCGTGAGGAAGGCCAGATCATGAGACGCACTACACAGTTATCAAAACATGAAAGCGTAGTAACAATGGTAGAAATGGAGAAAGTATTAACTACAGATAGGCTTATTACCACATAAGAATATATCACTAGTTAATATCAGAAGAAAAGTGAGTGAATGAGGTGAAACATATGAACATAATATCATAGCTCTTAGCCATATTTAAAGCACAATAGAATAATAGACATGAGTATTTGAGATAGATAAATTGATTCCAATTATTGAAGCACTCGCATTCCGGTAGCATATAACATAAAAAGAGTGATGAAGTGCCAGAACATTTGTATGTGAATATAACTTGAAGGAAACACAAACTGTGACCAATCTCACGAGGAATCCATATCATAGCAAAATAATTTCATTATCATCTCCCAACGAGATGCTTGAACATAAAACATACGAAGTCCTCAAAACTTTACAAAAATGGGGATTTATAATTAACAAACTATGTTCTGGAAAATCTGGAACCCTTCTATAGACTCGAGTTCTTTCTTTTATAATCCCCAGTCTGGGTGCTTGGAGAGAATTTTTTGAATCAAGATTTGTTCACGAAATATCTTTTACGTTGCTAATATAGATCAAAGCCGATCAGCAAAGGAAACATGCCTCTCATCACATCTCTTGTAGTGGCCTTAACATAAATGCAAGCAAAAATAAAACAACAGCAGAAAATAAAAATGCATAGGAATTGAAATGAAAATTTCACCCATTATTACAAAATAGAAATAAATAAAAGTCCGTCGAGATCATGATCATAATTTTTTAGAATAGGGTGTAAAACTTCTAGTTGAGTTGGAAGCACCGATGACACGATGAACCGGTTTGCTCTTTTGAGGAGGTGGGAATTTGGAGTGAGGTGTGACAGCCCAGTACATTTACAAAATCATTGCATTTCGCACGCAGTGCCTGGCCGTGTACAGTGTAAAAATATCCACTAAGGCCTACATATTAGTCAATTAGAGTAGTCCACCTATACATCCAAGCGCTATCGATACGATAAAGAAGGAAATATCCTTTCCTAAGAACGACGATTATAGTGTCGGCTTTGAGATGAGTGGTTTTGTCATAAGGAAGATTTATCGATTCATAACCCTTCCATCTTCTCTTCATAATAAATTAGACTTGAAAATGTGACAATCACTGAATCCCGACATGATGGGAGGCTTTCTTTCACTGACTCATCCTCTTGCTCAAACTTCCCAACTCCCTTGGCAACCTAATCCAAAAAACTCAATGCATTTATGCGTCTTGAGTCTCTTTCTCAATTACCCCTCTAATTTCCATCACTCCCCTAAAATGGTCTTCAATCCCTTATGCGACCAACTCTTAAGAGCGCAATCCATTTGTTAGGTGATATACTTCTTGGACATGACCAATTTTGCCTCTTCTTCCACCCATCCTTCTGCAAACTTCCATTTGCACAATCGAACGTCATTTTTCTTCCATTCATTAGCATAATAAAATCCCAACCCTTTCTTACTTTGACCTAATGTCATTCCAAATGAGATACCTAGCTTCCGGGAGGGTTGCATTTCCTTTCTTGATTTTTAGGTCGTTGATAACCTTATCTTACTTGTGACTTCTCCCTCTTTGCTTCGTCCACCTAACACAAGGGCCACTTTTTCTTTATCATTTTGTTCCTTGACTACACAACTCTTGAATTCTTTGTTCCAACGTATGAGCAGGATTTTTTGAGACTTGTAGGTCTGAGGGCATTAGTTAACTTTGTGTGGTAGCACTGGTATCAAAAGTTGGGGTCACGTAGACATGGGTATCCCACTTGCCTTTCAAATCGGCCAATCTTTGTCTCGGGAAGCGAAGCCCAGGTTCTACAAGCTTGTTTTGGCATTCTTATCTCTTTCAGAAATGGTATCTATGAGGACCGATTTATCTTTTCACTTCAGGTTATTCCCCGGGTTCTACGTCAATTAAAAAACGTTATGTCTCCTCCTTAATTCTAAGTTTTCGGCCTCTAAATCCACGGTGATTTTCATTCGGATAACTTTCTTATCTCTTCCTTTTTCGCTCATTATTCTGTTGAGATGGTGTAGGTTATTGTTGACCCCTTGGAATTTTTCCCTTTCTTTTTTCGATTCTCTACCACCTATTTGTATTTATCCTCAAGCTTCTTTAGTAAAGTCTGAAACTTTGAACCTCATCCTGCCATGTCCACGTTGCATTGATGTAGCCTGATTTTTTGGTTAGGGAACCTTTGATAAATTCTGACAACCTCTGACCTTGTAGGCGATTTAATTAGAAATGGGGTCTAACCCTTACTTAGTGATAGCTATTATTAGTTTTTTTTTATCCATATCCGGCTACGTAGTGTTTGGGTATGATACTTATCCTGGCTTTATTTCGGTTAACGAATTTTCTTCCTCTTGTCTTGTCTCTATTTCTGATTTCTTCCCCTTACTTCGGCTCTATTTACCAAAGCGGCTTTGTGATATCACAGAGGGTTAGAAGAGGAGGCACCATCGTAATTGACTGCGAAACCAACCTTGCTCCTATCGGCTCTTGTATCTAATTAACTCCTCTTGAGTAGCTCATCCAAGATGATCTCCACATCATCACTTCTATGCTTTTTGGAGGGATGGGATCCCTCCCCTATATCCAAACCTTGCGCTCCTTTGAAAGATGCCTCATCGATCTGCCCTTTCACACTGTTGCCCAAGTGACATCCCTACCTTCTGTTGCGAAGGTGAAGCCTCCATCTACAAAGCCAAGGGCCATGTGTAAGTTAGATCTCCATTCAATGAAGGGTCTAGTCTCATGCACATATGTGAATGCCTAATCTCCTTTTCATGTTGGAATATTCCTTTTAGGTGTGAAATTTGAGCTTTCCCCGGAGCTAAATCCATTCCCTGAATCAACATCTCCTTGTGGAGAGGGCGTGTCTGGTTACGATAAAAGGGCCAATGGTGGTAGGGAGTTTGAGGATATAAACCTTCTTGGCAGGAAAATTTGGAGCTTGGTCACTTTCATGGTTTGGTGAATGTATTCAAGGGTAATAACCCACATATTAGGGAACAACGATGGCGGTAGGGGCGGTACATCAACCTGATAAACTTTGCAGTCTCGGTGTAATCATCAAACAAATACCAATCCTTTATGCTTTCTTCATCACTTAAGCTAAGACTAGTCATTCTACTCGGGAAAAATCCTGGGTGGGGAGCGTCATGAAGTATGGTGTAGGAAATGGTCATGAATACGGCTTTAAAAACGCAGACAACCCCTCCCATTAGGTTCTTGGCAATCACCCAGACGTTCCACTCAAAGACGGTTCTTAGCATTTGGTCATTTGTTCCTGAGAGTTTTTCAAAGGTGCAAAGCTTCGAACTTGTCGGCATCCTCGAGCAGAGAAAAGGTAAAAGGACCGGTGAGCGAAACAAAAGCCCCCCAAAGAGGGTAGTTCTTGAAGCTGGAGGTCGAATGGCCGAAGCCCGAGGAAAATTCAGGATATCGAGAATGATGCTCGGTTTAGACATGAGCCAGGGAGGAGGGCTATACATTCTTTCAACACCCTCTCTACCTCTCTACGACTTTGGTAACCTAGAAATTAAAGCGAGAACATACTCGAGGCCATATGTAGATACGATCGAGGGCACCATGTCAGAGACGGGATGGATGTGAGGCGGGGAGTCGAAGTTGAGGAGAGGAATTCGCTCACCGTCGTTTCACAGGTAATTTGGAAAATGGACACGATAATGACAACTGTGAACTTGACCTTACTCCGGGTTGTAGGAAATGGAAGACATTTTCTAATGAAGCAGGGATATTCGGAAAAAACTTGTTTCCTTAAGTAAGAAAGGAATACATCTGCATTTTTCATAGGCATCTCTAAGCCAAAATATGAACTCGGTGACTAAGAAAGTGGGTGGAGAGAATTTGGTAATATAGGCCGGGCCCAGATATTTCAGAGCTGGTCTTGGCCTTTCACATGACTTTCCTAATAGGACGGGCCCGGCCCACGAGAGGCACTAAAAGGTACTATGGGTCATGAATGTGGGCTTTTGTGTCGATGGGGGTAAGTGCAGGGATGGCCCTAACTTCACGGGGGTTGGGGGGTTTCTTGTTCAGAATTTTTGGACCTTAGATCTCCCAACGAACATTTGAATGAGTAAAGTGGAAGGAAAGCTGTAAGTAACAAGAACGGCTAAGCCCTATGACCAGTGTGGAAAACCCAAGAGGAAAGCGACACAAGGGGCTAAAAGCGACACCTTGTTCTTTGTAATCAAGAAAGCAACTATTAGGCAAGTTCATAAAAAATAAGTAATTTACCAAAATGTGTCTTAGACGAGACAGAACCATATTTTACGAAAAACGAGGCTCGGGTAACAACCCAGGATGGTTGATGTCATAACGACGTTGACACGGCGCGTGGAATTTGGTATTAGTTGTTAAGAGCCGGGTAGGTGTGAGCCACGGCGGGTTAATCTGCGAGAATGGCAGTGGGTATACCTTTCTGACAACTTACCTTTTCCTTTGCGTCGCCACACGGTCCTCCTCAAGTTTTACCCTTGTGTTAGATGGGGGCTTGTGAAGTCTCTTCACTACTGCTTCTCATACAATTTCTTGGCTTGTCCTATAACTTTTGACGTCATGCAGGATTCTAGGGTAGAATCTAGACTCATATGCATACATAGCGCCCCGAAATTTATCCTTGGCACTTCCTCGAGTTGTCCAATTTTATGACCCGTGGCTTCTATGCTTAGCTCTAACACATTATTTACTTCATTTTCCATGCTTTCTTTGTGAGAGAATGTTACTATTTCCTCATATCTCTTTGTCACTCCTTCCCAATACTATTCCTTATCTTTTTTCAAGATATCTTTTTTTCAGTGTACATGAGATAGAGCATTATGATAACAACGAAGATAAATTGAGAAAATAGAATTATTTACAAGGCCACCTATTTCAACGAGAAAAAAAGGTTGTTCTCTCTTTTAATAATTAGATCAAAACCTCCCCTGCAAGAACTTGACCCAACCCATATTTCCTTGCGTTGAAGTCTCTTATTTCCTAGTGCTAGAAGAGAAGCCTATTATTTAAGAATTTAACTCCTAAAGCTTAGCGTGCTTACGTAAGGAAAATTATCTTTGAAAGATCTTGATATGTTATTCCTATGAAAAATATCTCACACAAACTCGTTCTCACAATTATGATCTCGTGATGTGCCTTTGTTTTCCTTTTAAGGCTTTTCGACTCATGTTATAGTGGAAAGTTAAGCTTTAGAACTCAAACTTGTGATTTCTTCTTAACTAAGTCAAACTAGATCTTTAACCATTCTTGACTCAATTAGACATGATTATATCACTCATATTTTTCCAAATATAAACTTGCACTTGGAGAACAACAAAATTCAGCCTCTAATTTCTTTTTACATGAGTTAACCACTCCATGAACTCATCCTCCAACTCATATGTGCTAAAGAAGGATTGATCAAGGTCATTCCTAACTAAGGCATAAGTGAAGAATATTTCTCGTGCTATTTTCAATAAGGGGATTAGGGATAGAGGGGTTGAGGTCTAAAGGAGTTTAGGGGTTATAGGTTAATGGCTTAGTGGTTAGGGATTCAATGGTTAGGGTTAAAATAAAGGGCTTAGGGGTTAAGGGATTTATACGAGGACTTGATTGGGTTCCCAAGTCGTGAAAAAGTATAAGGCTAGTTGTGAGGACACTGAATGGGAAAGCCATGCCGAGGCAGCTAACATGTTCCCGGATAATGTGAAAGCATGTCAAACATGCTAATATGTGCAGAACAAGGCATGCCAAGATGTGCAAGGGTGTGAAAATCACGTGCCGGGGACTATCGAGGAAAAAAATGAGAAACAAGTTAAACTACAAGGAAATTAACACGTAGAGGGTTAATAAGTCCTTCAGTACCTTTTCCAGAGGTTTTGGGTATGAGGATCTTTCCCACATGTAATGGATTCAAGTCCGCATTCACTAAGGACTATAATTACTCCCACTCTAGATGGAACTCTTGACTGAAATACACCATGGCGGTAACCTTGTAGTCCAAATTATTTATTTTTGATAAACAAATAAAATAAAAGGATATATAGATAATCGATCTATTATAATGGAGTGGTGATATTTACACAAAGGAGAAACACATTTAATGTTTCATAATTAGATATTCCTTGCAAGAAAAACAATATTGATAAACTCTATGAGGATAATAGCAATCATAGAACATAAAAGGAAATAAGGAAAATAAAGAAAACACGAACTTAAGAACTATCCTCAAGTTAAGCCGGTGAACATATACGACAAGTGTAGGCATATTCATTTTACTCCTATACTCTAAATGAAAAAAACTAATAGTAAATATCGTGACTAAGATTCATAACAAGAGAGTAAAACATTAGAATACGGAGAACATAAAACACCTTAAAATAAAACATATATAACAACACCACAGAAAACATACATATTGCAATCACTAATAAAACATGAATTATTGTTAAACAAAATATAGATATTGATTATCAATAATTCAAGAATAATATTCAATTATGTTGATAATATGAATATCGAACACAAAAACCAAATAATTTATTACTTAAATGAGAGAGAGCCTCAGATTTAATTACGTTATGACTACAAATTGAAATAGGAGGAAGAACATATAGAACTAATAAAAATTCTGGGGTTAAATTTAATTATTGAGAAATGAAAACTTTGTATCATGTATAGTCGGTTTCGGTATTTCATAAAGTTTTACTTCGCAGCAAACCTTTCGCAGTGAGAAAAAATGTTTTAAATAATAGTTTTCAAAATAACTATTTTAGTAATTGTTTCTCTTGTAACCAGTGAAATTGAAATTAAAATAAATAAAAGTAAAATGCATGGAAATGAAATGATTAACATTGTGCTACCTTTACCTTTGATGACTTGGTCCTTTTAGTCATTCATAGGAGAAAGTGTGTGCACCGTATCTTGATAGTTAGTGCCGAGGTTATACGATCGGGGAATTTTGTTCGAGTCTTCCAGTGTCCCCTTGACGATTTCTGTTGGTGGGACCATTTGCAACCCATGACGTATAGAAAGTGAACTATTTGAGATTCTTGCATTACGTTTAATCATTTTTCAATTTTACTCATTTGTCCCATTCGGTAGCATCTAACCAAGGCACATTCTTGTATTTGACTGGCTTCCAACATGTTCTTATTTGATTCTTGGTGGTGGGGAAATTTTGTATGATCTTATTTACCACAGCCCAAAATAGTAAAGTCCTTGCAAAGTGAATTGACATGTCAGAAGAAGAAAGCTGATTCTTCCCTAACATGGCTAGAAAATCGGTATGTTTTGTTGCTTTCAGTGAGTGAGAGATCTCTGCCCGGGAAATTGCTCAATTTTCCCTCATTCCAAAATGAAGTCACACTATGTCTTCCTAAGTAATTCCACTCGGTTTTGGTTTAAATATTTGATAACTTCTGTCAAATTCATCACCTTGCATTGCCTACATAGCAACTTGCTTCTCCTTTAACATACACAAAGAAAAACACATTAGTATCTAGTAGGTAGCTCTAGTTCTACTAAAGTGCTATCTTCCGATGTATTGACAATATCTATGATGGCATCGAGATCTTCCAGCCTTTTTACTAAGGTCTCGAGATGTATAATTTTTCTCAGGACTTGTGCTTTGTATTAAAGCCTTTTCCCCCCTTTACAAGAGAATTATCACATATGGCCTCAACCTTCAGTGATTTTTTGCCAGCATCTTTGTAGATTTATCCTTGCGCTTGCATTAGTACCTCATTTCCTATCAACGTGATGTGAGAAAATTCTTCTAGATTTTTATATTTATGTTTATCCTTTAGAGAATCTTGAATGTTTGCTCAATTTCGATTTTCCTTTTCCCCAGTGACGTCAATTTTGTGGTTAACTATTGTGATGATTTTATTATTTGATTGTTGCAACTCTTGTTCTAATTGAGTAATCTTGGTACGTAATAGCAGGATATTCTCACTCGGTTGTTTGGACCAAACTAAGAGCCTTTTCAATTGAATTCTTATATACGCCAAGAGTTTTTAGAGTGTCACCTCTTTTTCATGAGATTACACTCACAGTGCCTCCTAGCCACTTGAGAGCATGATGTCACTCTTCTTCCTTGATACGCATAGAAAATTCTATTTCCTAGATGAATTTCCCAACCTCCTATTTCTTCTCGAAAGCTTGTATCGAACATGAGGTCATATTTTAAGATCTTAAATTTTATTAGAGCTCTTTAATCTCTTTTTCTTTCATCTACAATCAATTTCTTGAGCTTGAGGTACCTTTAGGGTGTCGAACTCGCACACAATCTCCTCTAATTCTTTCCTTTGATTGGTCTTGGTGTGTTGAGTCATATGAGCTATCTCGGTTCAGGGAACCTTCTCGATCATGGCCTACATCTCCTTGTTCCCTGTTATGGAGTCAATAGCCTTCATGCTACAATTTCACCCACTTGCTGATGTAAATTTATCACGTCCATGTATGACACTGCACTAGGTTTTTGGCGGGGAAAAAGGTCCCAAATCCAACCATATGTTGGTTTCCCTATCTCAAGTGGAACCACTATAAGATTTAAGACGTTTGTCTCGAAAGGCGATCATCGAGATAAAATGGGGCTTGGTTATGGGTAACACCTCTTTGAGTGTTGAGGTGTCTGGCGGTCAGGATTGTTTTGGGACCATGACCAGTTCACATTTGGACATAATTATTTCCTTACGCATACTGTAAATGAATATTTAGTAATACAGAGCTTGAGTCCCAAAGTATGGGATCAATTCTTTTTAAGGTCTACCTAATATCTACATCCAACAAAGAGATTTGTTGATCGAACACATCTACATATACATCAATTTCTTTTTGTTTGACTTATTAAATTACATCAAAGTGAGCCGGACCATAATACTCGTTTACTTGAAAAAATAGTAGGGGAAATAATTCCAGTTGATCTCTCATATGCACCTAAACTTAGGGTAATTTGATCAGTGTCAGTGTTCTGTCATCCACGTAGATGGTAACACATTGTAAGTCCTCTTATACTAGAGGCGGTGATCTTATTCTTTGATTCATCCTAAGGCCTCCTTAAATATATTCTCTAAGCCTCATAGGAACCCTCTAGACCTTATGTGGGTTTTATCCCTTAGACATTAAAATATTAATTTTCCTTTTAATTTTCTTTACATTTTAAACCACATCTTCGGTCCAAAATTCGTATTCTTGGATTATTTTCCCACAAATCATTTTGTGACCAAAATCCCACAAATCCATCTCAATAGGCTTGCAGAGTACCTCCCAAAGCTACACAATTCAACAACATAGTCTTTAGTTTTGGTAATCATATGATTATTAAAGCTCTCTTGTAGTCAAACGGGGCTTTGGTTGGGTTCCCAGTGCAAATTAAGTAAGGGTGGATTTTGAGGGCCTGATAACTAGGGAGGGTCAAGGCATGCAAAGAATTAAAAGGCATGCTAACACATGCTAGACAATTTAAATGCATGTTGAATATTTTCGAGGTATCGAGAGGCATATCAAAGGATAACTAGGTCAAAATGCATGGAAAGGAGCAGAAAAGAGAAGTGTCTTGAAAGTGTCAGCAAATTCAAGTGTGCTAAGGAGAATTTCATAATAATATTTACAAAGAGGAAGCATAATTATTGTTATACATAGTTCGACATAGCATTTTTAGACGGAGAGGGAGATCGTTTTGTTCTAGCACAACATTGTTTTCCTTTAGCTATTTCTTTTTTATATGAGATGTAGCTTTTACTGGCTAAATTCTCATGTTTTTATAGTATTATAGATAATTGCATATTGTACATTATTTTGTATAAGTTTTGAGGCACTCGGCTTGTGTCTGAGTTAAATCTTGTGTGCCCTATGCATCTTGTAGTTCTTGCAAACTCTCGGTTAATGTTCTACTATTTATATGAACTAAACATACAGAGTAGATAATTTCTTGTGTAACCTATATTTTATATTTGTCTTATGTCAATGGCTGAATCATGCGATGCTTGTCTTGGTAATTAGTGAAGTGGGTCAAGTTGAGCTTGGGCATGCCTAATAAGATGATTTATAGGTAATTCTTGATGACAAAGGCATAAATCTCTTTGTAGAAGATGCAGTGGTCAAGTTGTTGTGGTTGAAGTGACTGATATTGTCACATGAAATGCAATAGCCAAGGATTTGATTGGGTTCCCAAGTCGTGAAAATTTTGTAAAGGATAGCTATGAGGACATGAGTGTCACGACGTCTTAGAGAATGCTAAGATGTGAAAAATAGTGTGAAGGCATGTCAAACATGCTAAGATGTGTGTGATAAGAGCGTATGTTAATATGTATAAGGGTGTGTCAAAGCGTTCCATGTTGCAGGCAAGAAAGGAGACACAAGATAGCCTACAAGGAAATGAACACATAATGAGGTTAATAAGTCATCAGTCCACCTTTTCCAAGAGGGCATGCTAAGCACACCAAAACTAGGCAGCAATAGGTTCCAGTGAAAGAATCTTAATGCATTTTAAGTGTCGAGTCTTCCTTTGTTTCTCCTCATCTACTTTTCCAGACAATTGATATCAAATAAAATTAATAGCAAACCATGCCCAAATCATACCAAAGACTCAATGTATTTCCTTTTTATGCTAAGACTTTCAAGTGCCAACATGTGTCGAGCACCAATATGTGTCAAGGAGTGCTATGCATGTTATGAAGTCGGAAGGGCCTTCAAGAGTGCTAAGGTGTGCTAGAGAGTACTAATGCATGTTGAGAGGTGTTAAGGAGTACTAGGATGAAACGATAAGGAAAATTAGGTAAAATCCATGGAAGTTAATGAATATGAGGAACGTGTGCCAGACTCTTTAATTAATGATGTTATCTGTCATGGGGAGGGAGTGAGAATGTAAGTTAAGCATTGGTAAGACATGCTACAAAATATCAAGGCATGTCAAGAATTCTGAAAAGTGTGCTGGATTTCCGAGTGTCTTAATTATATGTACTGAATTAATAGTTCCAAGATAATTTATTCCAATACATCTAGGTGCTAAGGATATGGGAACTTCTAGGGTATGTCAATATGTGTCAAGAAGTGTCAAGCCAACAAAAGTAAGAACCAATAAGAGGGTTAACTAAGTTTTCACATTATCTTTTTCCAAAGGTGCATTCTAGACACACTAATAATAGGTCTTGTGTACCAAAGTGGCATTGTGTGGCAAGTGATAATTTATGTCAATGAATTTAACCAACGTGTTCAGGGCATGCTAGGGACTACATGCATTCCAACACATGCTAGGAGAGTTCTATGTTGGTAGCATAGTGCATGCCACCATGTGCTTGGCGTCGGAGTGTCATGAAAAGATGTTCCAAGACATGTGAGGTGCTTGCTAAGAAATGTTAGTGTGTGCCAAAGCATTAATTAAGTTGTGCCCAAATTGTTGAGGGCATTAGGTCTTTCTCATTAATAGAATTGTTAGAGCTTGATTATGTATTAAATAATATATTTCCTACACACACTAGGAAATTTATACAAAGGGAATTTTTCTAGATAATAAAATTAATGAATACGAATCATCTTGTTGATTCATAGGAAAAATATATCTCACTAGTCATTACAGAAATGATACACTAATTACTTCTTAAAAAGTTCACGGAATCTATACTATGGCCTTAGAGATATTATAAAAAATACTCCTGATAATGGTCTTAAATTGTTATATTTTGACAAAAAATATATAAAAGGCTATAGCGTCATCGAAAATTCATTATAAATTGATGATGACGGACATTTTATTGCGGCACCAAAAGTATCAAAAGAGCATTGTGAGGTCATTATAAGTTTGTACTAGAAGTGTCACCAAAGGGAGAATTAATGATGGACGCTGTGGACCTCACCAAAAGTGTCATTGAAAATGGATTTGGTGATGAACCTTAAAGGAACATCACTATATACACTTACAACAATGCTTTTTTAAATATTTTCATATGTGACATCGGTGATGGACCTTAAAGTTCGACACAAGCATGACCCTCATCGATGTATTTTTTCTTGTAGTTTTGAGCTTAGACAACTCCGATATGGGCCTTAAAAAATTATCGAATTTGTAGGAGGCAAGTGAATTTAAGCCTGACATTAATGACTATTCCACTTAGGCTTGACCTAGTGTTCAATGTGGAGGAAAAGTCTTTTGGCCATACCCACCATCACTAAACGTCGACATTGTAGATCACATGGGGGAACTTAATGCAATGGGAGCATTTATTCCCAGGGGAAGAGATTATCAGTGGATATTGGTGGCCACTCGCCTATTTACTTGGCCCCCTACCATTGTTTCTTTTATTTTTGGGATTTCCTTAATTTAGCACAATTTACTATTTTTTAGGTTTTTGGGTCATGAACCTGAAACTTGTTTTTGAAATTTTAATGTGTATTTTTGGAGCATGAAATTTTTGGAAAATATGATCGAACTTTATACTCATTGTAGTGGTTTTATTCCTTGGATAAATATTTCTAACGGTATCATGTGTATTGTCAAACAAAGATAGTATGCCAAAGTTACGACCTAGAAATCGATGAATTAATTTTTGTAGTTATAGTCTGGTGTTTCATATCCTAGGGTTAGGTTTTTGGATGTTTAGGGTTTTCCATTGTTTATCGATAATAATAGGCTTAGACTCATTTTAATAGATTGAGCCTATAGTGACACATCTCTTCTAATAGATAAGATACCAATGCCCTAGCTAGTTTATTTTTATTCTTTACGCAAAGATATTTCGAGTCATTTGATATTAATGAAATGAAGTTATATTTTCTTTGCATCTTGTAATTATTGATCTATTTGTATTATGTTGTGTTCATGCATAAATTTGGATCAAGTACGGAGTGAGGATATCCTAGTGAGTGAGTCATGCAGATCCAAAGTCATAATCATAGTCCAAATACCTAAACTAGACTAAAAACTAAGTACATCATAAATGTGCATTGTTGTAATGGGTGTATATTTACAACCCCTTTGTAACATTGTACTACCTTTTTTTCTTATCTTGTAGTGATGCGAGACATATGCTCGACACTACCTAAACACATAATATCGGATCCAATGTGACATAGTAGGAATATTTTAGAGAAGTAATGATGAGAAATTTCATGAGCGATTCATGTTGAATCGGAAACCGAAGGAGCAATGGAAAATGTTTGGAGGACTAATGAAGCAGACAATAAGAACAATGGATTGAGTAATGGAAAAGATAGAGGAGATAATGAAACAAACGAATGGAAAACATTTTTTGTAAAATTATTAATAATTGGACACTTCTATCAATAGGATGTTGATATGTATGATAGACTTTAACCATTGGATTATTGTAGATAAGTATCAAAAAATGTTACTACACTATCATATCTATTCCCATTCAAGAAGCTCCTTCCAATAAACACCACTTGTCAAGTAAATATTTGTAATTATAAAAAAACCTTTAGGTTTCATTAAACAAAAATAGAAAATGAAAATGTTGATTTTATATTCCACACAAACAACATTAACATTCTTTTTCTTTATTACATTTCCATATTTATATGTGTTGTAACAAAGGGCCATGAAATGCAGGAAGCAGCTTAAATGTAACTTAATTAAGTAGAAAAACATTAAAGACTTGAATATTTCTTGATAAAAGCAAAATAACTAATAATCTTCTGTATTGTTGAATATCACCAAAATTAAGAAATATGATTAACTAGTGTTTGTGTATATATATATATATATATATATATATATATATATATATATATATATATATATATTTATTTTATATATCAAGTGTTTTAAATTCCTAAATATATATTTTTATAATTGTATTATTTAATTATTTTTTAATATAATAATAATAATATGAATAAAATATAGGAGAAAAAACTATACTTACTTAGAATGAAACAATATAAAAATAAAGATTGGAAAGGAAATAAAAGCAAAGTTAAAAAACTAGTAACCAATAGAAATGAAGACCTAAACTTCCATATGCTGCAAACTAATCAACTTACAATAATCAAGATTTCAAAATTTAACTAAAAAAAATAACAAAAATTAAATTCATGGTATTCAAACTATAAATCATAAACATAAATTTTTTATCAAGAAAACTAATAGATAGTCAAATCGGTGAGGTCTTGGTTAAACTGGTGAGTAAGAGATTAGGCTATTATAGCATATCCAAGGTTAGTTACTACAATCGGGATGATGTCTGGACATAGTGAAAATGGAATTCCAAAAAAAGAGAGAGAGAGAGAGAGAGAAAAGTGAAAATGAAAGACACCCAAACTTCAAAAAGAAAACCAATAGATAATTAAGAAAGTTGATTAATTGAATGAATAGATAATTGTCATCTATTTAATTCAAGATTCACTTTAAAACTAAGTGCAATATTTTCATAGCTATAGACACTTTTACTTAGTTACCTTCTGTAAACTGTAAATATCTGGAATCCAAAGTCCCCTGTACATGGCAATGTAAGATACGAAAATTGTTTATTATTAAAATTGGCGTAACCTTTATATTTGCAGAATGCGGAATGTCCCTCCTGCCACAGCAATGCAATGCGGAATTTATTTGCACTGTTATTGGCATCAAGGTTAGTTTCTGTAAACATTCATGAAATTCTCACAAACTTCCCCACTGTAATTTGAAATTTCTGGAATCCTATTTGAGTGATTATTTGGCATCAAGGTTAGAATTGTAAACTTTCATTTGAATTTAGCACTAATTTACCCATGTTGGGGGACCAGATAGCTAGTGGAAGGTGGAATGTTATTTGAGATATTGTTGGTCCCTCTATTGGATAGTAGTGTAAATATGGAATGCTATTTGAGTGATTTCTCATTAATTTTCCTATACTTCGGTCATCTTCCTCCTCTCAATCACGGAAATGCCGACCCTTTTACCTTGATCGAGTGGATTCATCTCTTCTTCCTTTTCTTTTGCTAAAATAGCCTAATTAACTATCGTATGGATTTTGTATGTTTATGTTTTAGAGAGACGATTAATTGAGGCCTTGGTTCAAGTAGTTTTTATGTTTAGAGTCGGTGAGAGAGTCGTGAGCGTTGAATAGCAAGTTGCGTGATAAATGAATTTGGTAGTAAGTAGTTAGTCGAAAAAGTTTAAATATTCTTCATCTAATTTATTGTATTCAAAGTAAAGTTTGTGTGATAAATAAACGAATAATTGCTCATGTATCTTATGTGTGAATTATTTTTGTTTATGTATTCCTTTACTCTTCGACCTTTCCAACATCTCTACGAAAAAAAGGATAGAGATAGCCATAGAAATCTTGCTCGGCATGATCCTGCTAATAAGTATGTTATTTGGGAGGAGGATATTATAGATTCTACAAGCAGTTGTAATTGTGGACAATATTCTTCCTGATGTTTCGAGTCCTCAAAATATATCGTGCGACACTTAACATGTGAAAATAAGACATTTTTATTTTCTTGCAAACAAAACAAAAATATTAGAGAAAGCATATGTGATAAGTCTTAATGTTTGCGGAAATTATGAAAGACCAAAGTAGGCTCCAAAATTTGGGTGTAGGCAAAAATTTGCGAGGGTGTTGTAGCCACGACAAAAGTACCATATAAAATACTCTTGATTTTCTTGCAAGGACCATTAGCCTCTCCTTGTTCATTTGTATACATACTCTATCTCCCACCTTGAATGAATTATTATTTTGTGTTGATATTCCTAGCCTTATATTTTGCATGAATTTTGAAATGCCTCTTATAGATATATGTCGATTTACTTGGTATTTGCTACAAATCTTCTTTCCTTAAGGAATCCACAGGGAGATCCTCCTTTACTCCTCCTTTCTAGCCATATGTAATATCCAAACGTGAAGTTAGTAAATATCCAAAACAAGTTTCAAATGGGTACTTACCAATAGAATTGAAAAAATCTCTATTATAAGTGTTGTATATAATCTATATTTCACTCCCCGAGATCTATATATGCTTTGAATTATAATCCCTCAAATTTAGGCGTGACAATGTCTTTTAGAGTACTTTCGTCTTCCAATATATCTAAGGATAAAATGTTGTAGACCTATTTAACTTCATCTCCATATTGTCCCATGGCGTAGTATATAAATATTATGTCCCTATATGAAATAGTTCTCCTTGGTATCCTAAAGTGCACCAAAAGTTCTTGAAACAACAATTTTTCTACTACTTTCCCACTAATGGTGTTTACAAGGAATCAAACACAAATGTTGCTAAAACTTTTCACTACTGATAAATAGGTAGTCATATCCCTTCCAATTTCTTGGTAAACCTCCCACCTTGGATTCGGAAACCCTAAAGTTTGTGTTCAAACCCTAGCTTTGTATTCAAACACTAATAGGACTCAAACACTAAATTTTCTTCATTTTTAAAGGAAAAAATGGGTTTTTGATATATGATTCATGGTTACGTACTAAAATTCCTTTTTTTGTACATGAGACTTAACTCTTCGCTTGATCCATTTTGTGAAATTAAAATTTCTATGAACTTCATTGCAAACTTTCCACATCTTTTATAGTAATTTCTTTTGTGAAATTCAAAGTCTTTAACCAAGAATATATTTGTATTCCTAGACACGTTAGACTTCCTATGTTTTTTTGTTGAGCTTTTCTTGAAGGCGATTTTCACAAGCCTTGTTTCTTTCCTTTCTTATAAGCTACACATGGGATTACTTAATTTCTACTATTTTTAGGGTTATGTAATAATGACACATTAATTATTTAGAATAATTGTAGTATGGTACTTCAAATAGTCCATATGTTGGCCTAGTCATATGAATTCTTGTATCATTATATATATAATTTTATAAATTATCTAGGGTTGAAGGCTAACCTATGTGGAAAATATCTCCAATAGTGTTCTTAATTTTTATGTTGAGGTATTTTTCTCTTGTCTCATAATTTTTAGTTTTTATATAAATGTTGCTCGGTGTAAGGTTGGGGCTTGCAATGTCGGGAACTCTAAAGTCTTATTGTAGTTTTATTTTAAAAAGGGTTTTAGTGTTAGTCTAGTCACATGGCTTAACCAAATTCTCATGATCAATAGATTTTACGTATATTGACGAATCTCATATATATTATCTATACATTATGTATATATTGTCTATAGAATGACCTAATTCTATGAATTCCTATAAATTATATAGATTGACCATATGTTTTCTATATATTGTCCACCATTGTCTACATATATTGTCCCCATATAGATTCTATATAGATTGACCATAGATTGCTTATAAGATTATATATGGATTTTCAATAAATTAACTACATATTATCTAGATTCTTTATAGATTGAATATCTTGCATATAGATTTTATATTGAAGGGATATATATTTACAAAATTCTATATATTTCCTATAGATTAATCGTAAATGCGTATACTATATTATCTATATATTTACCAAGATTGTACATAGAGTTTTTACATTATCTGCTGAGTATCTATAATTGTCTACATATTGTGAGCATACATAGATTTTTTATAGATTTTCTATAAGATTGACAAATTCTATAGATTTTCTATATATTGTCTATAGATTGCCCATAGATTTACCATATATTGATAATAATAGATTATATGTACATTGGCCATATATTGTTTATAGTTTCACCAAATTCTATAGGTTTCTATAGATTGGCTATACATTGACCATAAATTGATCATAAATTATCCATTCTATAGATTGACTAAGATTTTGTAGATTTTCTATAGGTTGTCTACGGATTGACCAAATTATATAGATTCTGTATAGATTTTTTGTAGATTTCCTATGATTGTCTATAGATTGATCAAATTCCCTTGATAGATAGATTATGCATATATTCTATAGATTTTCTATAGATTGGTTATATATATATATATTTTTTCTATATATTGACCATAGATTTTCCACATATATTTCCCATAGATTATATGTATATCGACCTTAGATTGTTGATATATTGTCCATGGATTGTCTATATATTATAATATATTATGAGAAAATTCTCATGATAGATATATTGTCTATAGATTGTCTATATATTGACCAAATTAATATGGTTAATGACATTGATAATTGAACACTAAAATTGACCTTGTTTTACCATGATGACCATGACTAGTCTTTGAATCCTACCTTGTATGCAATAATGTTGGCTCTAGTCACATGGATTGACCAAATTTTCAATAATGTTGGCTTTATTCCATCCACATGAATTAAATTTCCACAATAGATTAGGGTTGTCTATATTGATATTGAATACCTCGTTAACCATTTTTACCATAGTTACCCTAACTTCTCTGAACCCTAAATTGTATTCAATAGTTTTGGCCCTTGTCATATGGATTGACTAAATTTTCAATATTGTTGGCCATGATCACATGATTGACTAAATTCACAATGGCTAAACATGGTTTTGGCTAATTTCACCATGGTTGAGCATAATTTTCTAGGATCTAGATTATGGTTGTCAATTTTGATAATGGAAGGCTATTGTTGACCATGCTTTACCATGGTGATCCTAACCTGTCATCAGACCTAATTTGTATTTTTTATTTTTTTAAATAAAAATAGTTTTTCTTATATATGTTTTCCTTACTTCAACTCTTGATATCCCTTTTGTTTTGTATAAGATCCTGCACATTGATTCCCTCCATTCACTAGGAAATTTTTTATGGATTTTATTACAAATTTTACACATATTTTATAATAATATCCTATGAAATTTAAATTTTATAGCAGAGAATATCTTTGTATTTCCTTGACAAGGGGGTAATCTCATCTATGGTCGATTTCATTGTAGGCACTGCTGAAGTGATTTCTGAAGTCTTGTTTCTTTCCTTTGTGATTGCTAGAAATGCTCAATTAATATTATTCTTTGTAGAGGTTATCATGCTAGCTTGATGAAGACCTATGTAGAATTATTATAATAGGGTTAAAGAGCCCTGTATTTGGCCCTAGCCATATGAATTTATGTATATTTTTGTATAAACTTTTATAAATTATATAGGGGGAAAGGTCCAACCTCCATGGAAAATGTTGTCAATAATGTTCTTAGTTCTTATGTTGATGGTTCCTTCACCTCCTAGTAAATTTTCAATTTGTATATATAAATATTGTTGGTGTGTGTCCATGATTTCATGGCCAGAATTTAAACCCTTATTGTCCTATTATTTTCTAAATAAATATTCTCTAATGTGTTCCTTTTAACCCTTATATATGTTAATTGATATATTTCCCAACATTGTTTGTTTTGGTTACTCTATAAAAGGAGCTCATGGCCTATATGGATATAAAATTATTTTCTTCATTATTTTTCATAAGAAAAATACAAAACTATATGTTTTATTTCCTTGGCAACTTAAATTGTAACTTATTTTGATAATTTCCATAGGGCCTTCACATTGTTATTTGCTATTACTTTTCCATTTTTTTCTTGAGAACATAATATTTATAGCTTTTTTCTATAAGTTCTATGTGGTTATATTTACTTTCTTGATATGCATATTGTTGAGTATTATGTAATTTATATATATTTCGATGAACTATATAGTTAAATATTTTTGATATTATGTACAATACTAGGATAAGAGCTAATTGTGTCCCTATATGGGAAACAACTTCGAGTTCTTCTTTGAGCCTATTACTACTTTTGAGCTTCTATCCCCTAAAACAAACAATCCATCACATATGAAATTTAGGACATTTATATACTTATCTAAATGATTCTCATTATTATATTAAAGGCTCCCATATTCCTCCCCTTAATGGCTAGCTTCAATAGTTAATTCCCAAAGCACTCCTTTCCGGAAAACAATGTAGTAATCCTTTTAGGTTCACTTCCTCAACCCATTTAAAAATGTCTTTCTAGTTTTACGTCGGTTTAGAAAAAAAAAATTCTCTCCCAATGGTATCTTTTCTTAAAAGAAGCCTTTATCTCCCACAATTTTATTTTATAAGGTTCCACCTCATGACCTCTATATCCAGTCATAAATTTTCTTAGTAGCCTCTACTGACAATAGCTCGGTGTTAGAGAAAATGAAGGATTTTTTTTCTCTTTTGTTCTAGCCCCTTCTTGTTCGTACTTGATAACAACTTATTTCGTAGCACTTAAGAGTCTAATATCACATCATAACCTTTAATATTTTCAGAATATTAGCACACCAATTTTTTTATTTTTTTTTAAATAATTATTTACATAAGCTCATCATGTATTGTCATCTCTAACTGTAGCCATACTTTAAATGTAAATTCACTGTATAAATTTTTAAGGGTGTTACACTAGCTCACTTTAGGCAATCTCCCTAGAGGATTTGGGTCTTGTTTTCCCACCCTTGCCTTAGACCATTTGTTGATTATTGTGCCTCTGGAATTAGTCTATTTATGTGGTATTCTTAGTAGCAACAATCATCACACTATCTTACGAGGGTGATGACGAGGGTAATTTCATTATTGTACCTAGGGTAGACGTTAGCTCGGACACTTGATTCTCCCAAAAGTACCTCTGAAATTATTAGGGTACTTAATTCTAGGAATACAGAGTCATTAATAATAAGCCTAACATAAATTTAGCAAATACATTTTCACATTCGACTTGGGCCCTAATTAACCAAGCTCTTTCCTGAGAAGATCCTATAATTTTCTTGGTTTGTGTGCTTGAATCCATATATTTGATAGAATTTCATGTTTGGTCTAAATATATTCGAACATAGAGGTGTCTTAATTAATTAAACATAATAATGAAATATATTCATAATGGCTAACCAAAATATTCGACGCTCTTGGACACTTTTAAAACATTCTCCTCGAAGAAGGTCCACCACTAAGAAGATATAGGATAGCTGCGAAATTGGAGGACTAAGACCACACTAGAGTTGAATGGGATAAATGGAGCTCACAATGGGAAGACTTAGTTACTTTTGAGGTTATTAATGAATGTCACACCTGCTATAGTATTCCAAATTTAACCAAACCTTTGGCCCTTTTCTTGTGTAGATAATACATTTTGGTTCTAAACCATTTTCATGTTCTCTCATCCTATGTTTAGATAAGTGGTGCACATATACCATGGGGAGATAGGTCCCTCATGACCTTCTACATCGAAAAATCTTTTTCCATATCATAATTCTGAAATTTTAGTGTGATAGGGTGCACTCCTCCTAGTTTGATAATTCATTTTTCCTCTTCAGCAGAATTACACATGTTACTTTTGTGAACCCTACTGAAGTTTTTGAGTTTATATGTACTTATTCCTTCACTAAATTTGTGTTTGGGTTGGGGGAAAGGCCTAGTCAACCGGAAGGGCTTCCGGGTGTTTCCATGTATGGCTCAGATATTCCTACTGGATCCTTTACCTAATGCAACCATTTCTTTGAAAAAATTAAGGGGTATATATTTGTTTCTAGCTATTTTATGGGTGCTAATGTTTTTGGAAGAACAACCCAACCTTGGGGTAGTTTTATGTTAGTTGGGATGTCTCTCTTTCGAGGTCTCTTTCTTTCAAAAGAGCTAGTTTAAATGGAGGAATTAACCCAACTAGTACCCTCTAAACGAGTTTATTATGCTTACCATGATGATTTTCCATGGGTATTTCATTCTTCTAGTGTCAATTATAATCACCGTAGTATTCATGTGTTTGGATTTCCCCATGTCCCTAGTCAATTTCCCTTAAAGGAAAATAATACATCATCACATCTATTGGCTTGGAAGCTCAATTTATTTGTATAGACATATACATGATCCATAAACTTCTACCATTGACTATGTTATGGGGGGACCACAAGGTGTTAAGGGGAAAATTTTCACCTCTTAATCCATTTAATCAACATTAGCTTCCATTTTTAGCTTCCTTGACTTGACATACTTGGAAAAACTTACGATGACCCCATATGTGATCCTAGGCGGTTGCTAATGTTTGTAAACTACCTTCTAATATTCATATGTTTGAAGGGAAATTGATGATCGGAATCTTGGATTAGGGGAAAAAGTTTTATAAACATTGAGAGTGCTCACAAACACCTCAAACTAGAACAAATGGATAGAGCTCATCGTCGGGAATCGACGCGGTTCATTTCACTCAAAATAAAGTACATTGACGAGGAATATAGAGACCTATGTTTGTTTTCCTAAACAACTAAAAAATTGTAGAAAAGGATAGAGAAAATTGACATAGAAACACCGTCGAGAAAAGAAATATTATGGGAATATTTCTCCATTTTCCCCAATGAAACTATGCCAAACTTCAATCTATGGTTTCTTACTATGTGGGTGAATTGTCACATTTTTGTTGTTTAATTTTAAGCTAGTGGGAGAGTGTAGCGAGGCCAAAGGCCACCGCCTTGACCTTGAGGGCAAAATGGTTAAGTCTAGGTAGGGGAATTTTGTTAAATATGTGTGGAAACAGAAATTTATGTATTGGCGGGCGGAAGTCGGGGTTGAATGCATGCCCTTCCCCACATAACCCACAAGCGCTACCGCTATGTTATACTTCGAGTTCTTATATGTCTATGACAACATTTACAGTAAAGTTGAATAAAGGATTAGGCGAGAGGAAAAAATGGGCCATCCCTTACCACGGGACCATGCCCTAGGAAACTGAGGCAGAAGGGCAATGCAAATGGCGGAATTTAGCATTTAAGAATCCCGGGTTAATTTAACCCTTAAAACATTTTTTAGCCTAAACCATGGCACTATTTAAATAATTAAATCCATTAGTGATAATATACGTTCATCCTCTTAACTTTTAAGTAATCTAGTTTGCTTGGATTGGTTAAATTTCGAGTGCCACTTCCATAGTTGGCGGTGCTAACTAGAGATTTTCTGAATTTGGAGGAGTTTTTCCCATGGAAAAATGAAGAAGCCATAACTTGCCGTATTTTTGACCAATATTGTGGAAAGAGTCATTCTAAGATTATTTGGATGCTCCTAAGCATGAGTAGATGCTGGAGTTAGTGACTACATAAAGTGATTTTCACTGAAGATTAAAGAAACCCATGACCACCAATAAGAGGAGACCATTCCTAGATCATCTAAAGACTATTTTCGGAGCTTGAAGAATTATTTTGAGGTTTTGGAGTTTTCTAAATCCAAATGAGCATGTTTCAAAGCCATTGGAGCATTGTAGGTTCATGTCCATCAAATTTACCATTAATCCAAAAAGTGCTTAGCCATTGAAGCGGGTCCATGGAGATGTAGCCCGGGAGAGCGGTGAACTTCCGTTATAGAGCTATTGTGTAGTGTGTTTGTTGCATTTTATTTCTCTGCATTTATTTTTTGTACATGTTTTTAAATATAAATTACATAATAATCTTCTCTGAAAAACGGTAAAACTAGACATATAAACTGTTTCTGCAACTTGCTAATTTGAGACAATCCTAAACACATTTTTTAATACTAATGAGGGATCTGGACTAAGAGAAAATATTTTCCCATATTCATGTCGAAGTTTTTATCCAGAGCACGAGTTTAGCCCATTTTGGCAAGATTAGCTAGAGAATTAGATATTGGTTTAATGTGTGCAAAAGGAGGAGCAGATTTCTTGATACTGAAAACCACGATTCATTTTTCCAAGCAGCGAGGATCGCTTTGGTACAAAAAAGGTGTTTAATCGGTCAATGAGAGTTGGATTGGGTCGGCAACAAAGACATTGGTTGAAGTGCCAAGTCATTGTGAAGGCAAGGCATGTGAGTGAACCCCAGTGGTTGTCCTTGGAGACTTTTCAGTAGAATCAAGTTGATAGAACTTGGGAAAGAGAAAATCTTGGGCACCATCACGTAGCAGAACTTTTGTGGATCCAAAAGCCCTATGGTGGAAGGATTGATCGAAATTTAAGTTAAGGAAAAAATTTCTTAAAACATCGAAGTGCTGGAATTGCTTCAAAGCGAACGACTAGATAGAGCTTGTGGTCAAAGAATCACAGCGTACTTAGTTTCAGCAATTAGTATAGGAATATAGACCTAATGTTTGTTTTCTAAACAATCTTAAAAATTAACGAGAAAGGTGACATGGAAACCTAGTGAGGGAAAAAGGAATATTTTGGGAATATTTCTCCATTTCACAGTGACATTATGCCATGTGTCGATATGTGGTTAGTTTTACATGTGGATGAATTTTCACGTTTTTGGTTTTAATTTTAAGACAATGGGAAAGGACACGTGAGCCGAAGACGCTAAGTGCCCCCGCCCCCTCTACATGGCAAAATTGTTAATTTTAGATTCGAATTTTATTAAATATGTGTGGAAAAAAATTTATGTTTTGGTGGAAGGCGAGGTTAGGGGTGGACGCGACATCCCCCACATAACCCATGACGCTACCACTATGTTATATGTTAGTTCTTATATGCTCTGTGGAAACCATTTATGAGAGCCAGGATTGAATGGATGCAAAAAGGGCCTGTCAAAAACCAGGAAGAGGGCCAATGATAAATGTCATAATTAACATTTAAGCATGGGTTAATTTAACCACAGCAAACCAATTGACTCCTAAACCATTGTGTTAATGCAAATCAATTAAATCTTGACATTAGCGCTAATATACGATTAAACCACACTTAAGTTAATTAATCTGCTATAAATTGACTTCCAATTTGGAGGGTACGCCTAATTTCGGCACCCTTTCACATTTATGAAGTCTGCTAACTAGAGTTTCTCGAGATTTGGAGGACTTTTCTAGGAAGCGAAGAAGCCATAAATTTCGCATATTTCGATCAATTTTGGCTTCCAGAAAGAAGTCATTGCTAGATTATTTGTATGCTTTGATCATGATGGTGAAGGTTGCGAGAGGCGGAGGAGAAATTTTCAAGTGATTTTTCCACTTTGAATATTAAGAAGCTTGGGGCCACCCGCAGTCGTGCCTGAGGTCATCAGAGATCACATTTGCGAGCTTGAAGAGTCTGTGAGGTTTTTGGGTCTTTTGAATCCATAGGAAGCGAGTTTGAAAGGAACATTGGAGCACTATAGGTGCATGTGATAAAATGATTGCCATTAATCCAAAGATGGCCACACAGGTAGACGAGGTCCATGGAGATGTAGCCCACCCGAGGGTGAGAGCGTATTTATCGGCTATTGTGTAATGTTTTTTTTGTGTGTTATTTATACGCAATTTATTTGTTGTACATGTTTTTTAAAAGCTAAATCACATAATAATTTTCTCAAAAAAGACACTAAAACATGACACATAAACCCTTTCACAACTTGCTAATTTGAGATAGATCCTAAACACATTTATTTAATACTAATGAGAGAGTTAACACAATGTAAACTAGTTTTATATTGAGATCAGTGAAAATCCATCCACACATATCACCACATACCATTTGTAATTGTTATTTAAATTATTTGGTCGATGATTTAGTGAGGTTGCATCTTCTCAGCAAGTGGTCGATGATGCCACTAAATGGTATATTGAACTTCATAGGGAATCTTCTAGGGACTATGCTTCATCGAAGTATACCTTTTTGAATTGATTTTAATTACTTTCATAGTAGGATCTCGGGATTGACCTCATATCCATATTTAAACATGATGATTCTACTCATTTTAATCACATTCATGTGTGGAGGAATGATAATAGCTAAGGATGAAAGCTTCTGTAGTGCTTACTTAAATATTGGTTTATCTGATCCTTATTTCAACCTATGTATGAGGATATTTACATGTTCAAGATGGATTCTTGGGAAAACCCATTATATCTTCTCAACATCTTCAATTGATTTATTCCTAGTCACAGAAGTTAAATGATGTCATTCCAAATTTTACTTGACCTATGCTTAGATACCTTACATATAGCACAACCACACGAATATATGTGTTTTATATATGTTGATAAGCATATATCAAACATATTCATAGCCACATCATTAAATCACGATTGATAAATTCCAATATTCTTATATTAATAATACTATTATTCATATTATTAGAGTGAATAACATTATTTTATTTTTAATTTTCTCTATATAATATATTAATGATTAAAATATAAATATTATTGAAATTATTTATTAAACTATTAATGTTAATAGAACTAATACTATAAACCCTAATATTAAATCCTAATATCTTAAAACTAATATTAGCCCTTTATATTATAAATTCAATCATACAACTATAATAATACATTCCAATATTATACTTAAATATTATAAACCCAAAAATTACATTTAAATTTGTAGCATAATATTAAACTCAATATTATAAACCCTAAGTGTAATAAAAAACACCCTATATTCAACCCTATAACAAACTCATGTGAAACCTAATATTAATCCATATAACTACAAGTGACTTTAGTTTTTTAAATGGTGTTTGACCAAGCTTTTCATACAGATCCTTCTTCATATGAACTTAACCTAATAATAAACCTAACATTATAGCTCTATTATTAAAAACGTATTATAACTCAAATATTAATGCAATATTATAAACCCTATATATTAAGCATAAAAATGTAATAATTAAACCGCAGATTATAAAACACTAATATATATAAACCATAATATTATAAACCCTAATATTATAAACCCTATATTA
This sequence comes from Pinus albicaulis, assembly GCA_034641835.2. Lineage (NCBI taxonomy): Eukaryota > Viridiplantae > Streptophyta > Pinopsida > Pinales > Pinaceae > Pinus > Pinus albicaulis. The sequence continues at coordinate 1,215,226,537 of CM076578.1, read as the reverse complement.
TAATCCTAATATATTAAAATCAATATTATAAATGTTATATTATATACGATACTATAAACCCAAACATATAACTCTGTCTTAACAACGTTAATAGTAAATCGATATTATAAACTCTATAAACCCAAATATTATAGTGAAGAACTATAAGTGACTTTTGGATTTTGTTAAATATGTGAAATGTCGGTGGATGAAGTCTGATCATGGTGACTATTTAAACATGGATCATAATGGTTAGCTTTGGTTGAATATGTTTGAGTAATATGCTAGTCTATATTTGACCATTATTAAGAGTCATTAATATAAGACATGATTATGTTTTGACTAAAGTTGAATATTCTTGAGTGTTAAACATAGAAAAAAATTTCATTGTCAAACATATTCAACCATTTTAATATATGTGATTAACTAATGTTTTAATGTCACATCTAGATATTGGATAAATATCAAGTAATATAACATTGTGACAATGTGTGTCACAATTCGATAATGTTTATAAGGTTGCTTTTGTCTGAAAAAAAATCTGATACAGCAGTATAATATCATAGCGTTGTTTAACACATTGCAAAAATGTTTGTTAAATTGTGACATTTGTCACTTTGCAATATTATAAATGGTAATAGTATAAACCCTATATATTAAACCCTAAAATTAAACCCTATATATTAAGCACCCTATATTATTAACCCACAATTATAAACCCTAATATTAAACTTAATATTACAAATGCAAATATTATAATAAAATCACTATAAGTGAGATTTGACTTTTGACTTTTTGAGTTACTTGATCATGGTTAACTATTTAAACATGGGCTATACATTTTGACTTTTTTATGTCTTTGACTAATGTAGTTATTTATGTTTTCACTATTATTATTGTCAATGTGTTGATAAGTGATTATGTTTGACCAAAGTTGAGCAGTGTTGAGTGAAACATAGTCAAATATTAACACTGCAGTCAACCACATTAGTAAGTATGGTTAACTTCTTTGTAATGCGACATTACCACATTGGATAAATTACAATCTAAAATAACATTAAATAATATTTGTCATAATTCATAATGACTAAACATAAAACTGACTAACTTGACCATGGTTGACCATAGTTTTCTATGATAAGTTATGGTTGTCTATATTGATAATGGAAGTCTATGGTTGCCTTAAGTCCACCATATTTGATAATATTAACAATGGTTTTCCATGTTAGGCATGGGTTGACCATGGTTTTAAAATTTTGATCATGACCACTATGGTTGGCCAAATATGACAAAAAATGGCCATAATTGACCTTGTTCTGTATTGAACATTATTCACCATGCTTGATGATGATAAACCATTCTTAATAGAGTCTACTATGATTTACAATGGTCAACCATGGTCTCACCTCAGATTAACGATGGTCGATCATAGTCGACCATGGTTATCATAGTTGATAGTTGAAAAGAGCGCAACCATCTAGTATGCTAAATTAAGTTTATAGTGATTCATTATAGATCACCTACAAATAGACCACGATTCTCATGGTAAGTATAGTTCATCATAGTAGTCGTGTTGACTATTGTTATTTGTAATTTCCATATTAACTATAGTTGACCATATAAAAAATAGCCCTCCATAATATTGTAATAATGTATAGATTTATTTATAATTAACATATGTTAATTAATATATTATTAATATATAATATTATTTTATTAATATTTTTTAAATATTACTATTATAATGTATTAATTAATATTTAAATTCATTAAATTATATTTAATTATTATATTATAAATGATAATAACATTATTAATAATATATCCGATATAATATCTAAATATTGTTAATATTATTAAATTTATAATAATAATAACTCAACATTATTAACTTTTAACTTTGTATTAATAGAAATAATACTCTTTAAATTATTATTATTAACTCAAATTTTATCATTCCCACCAATCACTAATATTATAAACCCTATAATTTAAAAATATATTTAGCGCAGAGGCATAGTCGGACAGAACCTTCGTTCTCCAGCGTTGTACAATTCATTAACCCTAATCGTGATATTAAAAATTATTCACAAATCTCGTATGAATTATAAAAATGAAAAAAAAAAAAAAACAATTTAAATAATGCATTTTTAAATCAATAAAAATTATTAAAATCATTATAAAACTCCAACTCCTTTCGACTAATGTCAAACCTAACAACAAAAACCTCTTTATTGCTATTAGTATCATGTCAAACCTTACCTTTTCCAAACCATATTTGTTATATATATTATATTATGAGTATCATGTGTGACTTTGGATGTGTTTTCCAATCCCAAATAAGCCTATTCAGTACCAATTTCCAATTTTGCATGTGATAATAACAAAGTCATGAATTTATGTGTTTTCTCCACTAAAAATCTACATTAAAACTATTTAAATTTATTAAGAGTTTAATATTAATTTTAAATTTATCAAGAGTTTAATAATTTTCATTTTTACATATAAAAGATGTTTAAAATTAAAAATTCAAAAAAATAGAAAAATAAAAATCCAAAGGTGTCATTGTTCTCGCTTCCATTTATAGATCTCTCAAAGATAATTTCTATACAATTTTTTTTAATTTATAGATATTTTTCAAATATAATTTCTATACAACTTTTCTTTTTTATGTAGTTTGATTCCTAGAGTTCATTTTATTTATGTGGAAAATAAAGTGTGAGGTTTGTTTATGTAAAAATAATCATTAGCATTGAGGTTAAAAATTAAATCATGGCACAATCATTATTATATTTCAATTACAATCAAAAGATATCAATACAAAAGAAAAGCATAAGCATTATTACGTTTTCAATTGCAATTAAAAGATGCCAATATAAAGAGGTGTGAGGGTTGGAAATTCAAACCAATTAATTTAAATTTTCCATTCACGCATAGGGTTTGAAATCTAGGCCAATTAATTTAAGTTTGCATTTCAACTCATTTTGAGGTAAAGGCCCCTTTCCTAATACTCCAAAAGTGAAATTGTTTTTACACAAAAATCCTATGAGAACTTTTTATTCCAACCCATCTCATATTAACAAATTTTCATTTGAAAGATTTGATTTGTTTTTTATTGATAAATTTCAATTATTAGTAAATTTATTAGTAGTCTATGTAAATTTATGTTTAGTTTTATATCTAATTTTTGTATGAATTTGTAAAATTTGTAGATAAACAAATGCTAATTAGTTTGTTTGGCACATACATACATTAGATAAATCATGCATTGTACTTAATTACGACAAAATTTTAACATCTATATAATCTATATCTTACATAATTTAAACCATTTCAACATGTTGTATTATAGTCTTTTGATGTTAATTATTACTTTAAATTAATATAATTGTTACTTGATAGTTCCACCTATGAAAAATAACCTATAAATATCATTGTTTTAATTAGTAGTTAAGTATTAAACCTTGTTGAGTATCAATCGCCCTCCACTCGTAACCCTTCCAATTCATTATTTTCATTTCTCTATATCTCCTATGGAAAGCATAGTCATTCTGAATATTCTTTTTCATTTGATTTGTTTTCTTACTCCCAAAAGTATTTAATTGGTTTGAAAGTATACAATTAATATTTTGGTTTTTCTTTTTATTTTTTTCAATTCGACAGTACATTTCATTTTTCTCCAAATACATCACCCTGATCTGGGAAGGTAATTGAACCAATGATGAACTAGCCTCATCACAGTTTAGCCAATACCCCACATACAATACTTTGGTTTTTCTTAACACTATTTTAATTCTTCGAAAAATGTGAAATATTTTGAATGCAATTTTATTGATCAAGGATATGTAATATTGACATTGAAATAATTTTTGATGTTGTTGTTGATGGCATAAAGTTTTTGAAATAATATATGCTTGCAAAACTTATGGAATAGGTATTCTATAGAGACTAAAACTATGCAAAAATTCTAACTTGCATTACCCAGGGATATGTAAGATTTAAACATAAATTTCAATGGCTTGAATAAGAATATGTCTAATAAGGATGAAATTAGAGTGAAATTGATGCAAAATAGCTAAGATGTTATGGTTTTGGTTTCTGAGGAATTGTGATGAGAGAGACACAAAATAAGAAAAATCTACCATTCTTTTTGTTTAAAAATTTATTTTTCATTTCCTTTTGTTAGCACATGGTTCCTTCTTCCTGATTAACCTATATCCCTCAAGTGAGTGTTGGAGAGAGGATCACTCTCTTTAAACTATTACAATATTGTCCTCTAATTAATCAAATTTAATAACATTGTTTAGAATGCATTAGATGTATGCATATCACATCAATTAAAGAGAACTTAGACCTTTTCTTGTGTTGATGCATTGATATTCATGTCATGTCACACGCAAATTCCATAGAAATGTGTTGAGGGCGTTCATCACTTTCAATATGGAAAAAGCAAAGCCTTAAACCTAAATCTGATAGCCATCGTAGAATGGTAATGGTAGTGTAATGTGTGAAAAATCCCTTTCACAATCACACCATCCTTATTTGTAAGTTTCCATAAAATGGTGAATCTAGCTCTTCCCATGAGTGCGGTACACAATGAAGATGCCCTAGTGAGTGAACCTTTGTCATATCTAAAGGCAATCATAGTTAAACACCCAAACAGAACTACAAACTAGATTTGCTACATAATAAATGTGCATTGTTGTAATGTGTTGTATATTTTACCCACTATAACACTATAAATGCCTTTGTTTTTGATTAGCTTGCTTTTGATGATCCCAAACATATGTTTGATACTATCTAAACACATAATATTGGATCCAATGTCACCTAGCAGGAATATTTTAGAGAAATTTGATGAAACTGTTCATGAGCATGTCATGTTAAATCAGATTGAAGGAGCAATGGAAAAGACCGGAGGAGTAATGAAACAATGGATTGAGTAATGGAAGAGGCAAAGGGAATAATGAAACATACATATGGAAAATATTTTGTAAAATTTGAGGGTGTAAATTTTTTTCATTCATATATGTTTACAAAAAGTTTCCAGAGAATCACATTATCATTTAAAGTGCCCACCCGTTTCGAACTAATTCAATATATGTATAGCAGAAACTTACTTGTTGAAAGAAACATAACCTCAATTAACTTGTATCATTAAGATGTTGATATGAATAATAGATCTTGAAACTTTAAAATTTTTGGAAATATTTTGACTTTATCCATTGGATTGGGCAAACGAGGAAGAATCCAAAAAAATATCTGACTTTTCATACCTCTTCCCATTCAAGAAGCTCCTTCCCATAAACACCAGGCGTGTCACTTAAATATTTTCAATTATGAATAAAACTTTAAATTTCATTAAACAAAAATGAAAAATGAAAATGTTCTAACTTATATTCCACACAAACAACATTATCATTTTTTTTCTTTTATTACATTGCCATATGTTATTATTCTTTTTTGGAATATATAATTGCTACTTGTCTTCACTTAGAGTTTGTTCCTATTTGTTAGGTTAGTTCCTAGTTTGGTGTGAGGTTGAGATATTCCTCAACCAAATTATTGTGTGTCTAAGATAGCTTCTCTATATTGAGACAATCCTCATGTATATATGTAACTCTATTTGTTTGATTAGTGCTGAAGGCTTGCATGTAGTTTCTAAGTTGGTATCGAGCCGTTTGGGCTTTGAGCACAGCCTGGCCCTCTGGGCCAAGTGATCCGGACCTGCGAGGCATAGCAGAATAAACATATAAACATAAATACGAATGCGACGGAAATAACACTTCATTTCATTAATATCAGGCGAAATTTTCTTACGGACGAATGGAAATAAAACTAGCTAGGGCGGTAGCTATTACGAGAAGAGATGTAAGTAATCGAGACCTCACGGCCAGTTACGGTAAGGCTCGAGCCTATTTATCATTTATAAATAATGGGAAATCCTAAACGGCCAAAAAAGAAACCTAACCCTAGGAGATGAAGCGCCAAAAACTATAGGCCCCCGTTTGGGTAAATTGGTGTTTGCTTCCGGAAATAGCTTTGGCATACGATCTCACGTTTGATGTACCATACCTCGTTAGAATCTATCCGAGGACTACAAATTTGGAACAAGCAACATGGTCCATGGACCCATGTTGCTCTCCATTTCCCAAAAAACGTCGTTTAGGGCCTCAAAACGACTCCAGGAAGTTTGGGGCCAGAAAAAGCACTAAAAATAGTAAGCCATCTTTGAAAGCGAAAAAAGCCCAAAATAGACAATGGTGGAGCCCCAAGTGGAATGAGCGGGTGACCACCAATATCCACACGGATCCATTCCTCCCCCTTAGGAAGCAATGGTCCCCATTGCGTTAAGTTCCTCTCCATGAAGATGAGAATTTACGCGGAGCACCAGTCCACACAGTGAACCACTTTCCTTGGTGCGGGGAGTTGGCGACTTTGGCAACCCGATATAGTTGGATCTTCTGTGGTGTTCTTGATTTGCATATCCATGGCCTTGTATCTGTGGTGGCACATTCCATGCGATGCAACGGATTTAACTCGGTTGGTGTGAGTTGTTCTGCGATGTCAGAAATTGTCCGATTGAGGTGGGAAGTAAGGACGAAGGTGATCCACATTGAAGGCGGGTACGGACCAAAGGAATGGTGGAATCTGACTCGAATTACGTACATTCCCTACGGCCACGAGTGATGGTGTATGGCCCGTATCGGAGCGGGCGAAGCTTGCGGTGGGGTCAGTGGTGGCTCATACACCAAATGTAGCCATACTTTGTCACCCACACGGAAGTTGTGTGGCACCCCGGTGTTGATCATGGCGTTGCTGTACTTGGCATTAGCTCTGTCCAATATATCATGAACTTTGTTGGCGGATGTGTTGAATGCGCTCGATATGAGCTGCGGCTTTGTCAACTTTGACGGGCTTGGACATGGTGAATTGGCTGTTGCAAATGGCATGGCTACGTCAGTGGGACATAGTCATTGGAATCCCAAGCCCCACGAAGGAGACTGCAGCCAATTGGTATGGAGAGCTAGATTATAACTATGTTGTACATAAGGAGGCTCTCGTCAGCGTAATCTTTGATGGATGCTTTGAATTGTGCATGCAGATAATGCAGTCATTACGGTGACGACCCTAAATACATGCATCTCTATTTGGGGATGTAAAGTTTGTGGACTTGGCATTGAGAGCTTGGTATCCAACCTCGACAGTACAGCGGACCAAAATGTTTGAGGAGCACATATCGATCGATATGATAGGCATGGGATCCCAGTGCACCACTCGTTCAGAAGAGTTTAGCGGTAGCCTAGCTGTGATATTCTTCTTGCGAGCCGCCATAATGGCCATCTTTGAGAATACGTCGACGACCACAAAAACACGATCATTTCCACAGCAGTAGAAGGGAGGCCGGAACATGTAATCCATGGAGATGGATTCCTGCAGGGTGGGCCTAGGGGTAGGTAAGTATATAGGCCTTGCTTCTTGATGGTCGGTTTGGCAGCTGTACAAACGATCTGAGGATGCGATGTGCTTCTCGACATCCTTTGAGAAGATTTCGACTGATAGAAATGCTTACCGGGATTGCTATTTTTTCTCGACTTGAGAGTAACGGCGACTCGGCGCGTGTGCTTCATATCATCTTGTCACGCTCGCTTGAAGGAACACCAGGTGTCCCATGTGACATAAAAGTGCATCTTGGAAGTGAAAATTTGGAACTTGCGTACCCCAGAGAGTGCCTTGTAAGTTGGCAGAGATTACGGGTCACTCTCATAGAGAAGCGGCCCAGTCGAAGTCTCGTGCCCACAAGAGTTGAGCACAGTGAGTGAGCGCCACCGTCCCCGGTGGTCAGTGAGCCACTGCAACATGATTGGTGCTACCCTTCTTAGCCTTGATGTTCCAGAGTAAATACATTGCGGATATGTAGACCACTTCGATGGCGATCATTCTGCAACTTCCCTTGTCATGCAGCCTTGACTGCACGGAGACCGTAGTGCAATGTGGATGATTGTTTCCTTCCCCGAAATGTAATGCTTCCATTGTCGACAAGCTTGCACAATGGGCCATTTCTTTGTCATATGTGGGGTACTAAGTATGTCAGACAATGTCTCAACGTAAGTACTTGGTGTCTGTTGAGTAAGAGCGCTAATAGCATAGTCGAGAGGCATCTGTCTACGTCCTCAAATGGTAGCTGCAAGATGCAGTAAAAGTGAGCAGGGGCGGAAGCCGAGAGGCGGTTTTCGGATGCAGTGACGCCTTGTTAAGTTAGACCAAAATTTTGCTCTCGCTCCTCCCTTGGTGACTTGACTGAGGACGAGTGATATGAGAGAATCCCAACACGAACCTCACGATAGAAATTAGCAAGACCAGAGAAAATTTGCAAGCTCTTATTTATAGTGGTTAGAGCTGACGATCAGGCAAAGCTTGGATCTTGTTGGATCCACATGCACCCCTTTCATCGATAATGTATCGAGATATTGAGCCTGGAGTCTGGCCAAAAGTGCACTTCTCCAAATTGGCACACAACTTATGTTGCCGCGAGTGTTTGGAGGACTTGTCGGATGTGAGTAGAAGGTCTCTTCCCAATCTAGGCAGAGAATCAGAATATCATCCAAATGCAGCCACTACAAATGAGTTGGTAGATAGCGCAGATATCATCCATCATCCTCATGAAGGTATGGGAGACAATCCGTCAACCCAAAGGCATGACCAGCCATTCGAAAAGGCCTTCCTTGGCTTTGACGATCTTCCACACATTCGGAGGGTTCAATTGGTACTGGTGATGCCGGACTTGGTCGATCTTGCTGTCTTTTCACCTTTGGAGTTAGTCGAGAAGGTGTGTCAGGTGGGATTGGGTACCTATTCGGACGATGATCTTGTTGTGCTTAGATAGTCAATATAAGTCTCCACGTCCATCCTTCTTACGGCACCAACACGTGGGCTCCCGGGGCGATGAACTTGGTACGATGTGACAACTACCGCGGCTCACGGTCTGCCTCTTTCGTTTCATCATTCTCCCGAACGAGCGCCGTCGTCGGTCCATTAGGTAGTGGCGCTGCAAGGGGGTGAATCAATCGGGTGCTTGACGCGGTGCGGAGACCCCTGTGGGTGAGGTGAATATGTCCCCTTACTCTTCCACAACCTTATCCATTTGTTGTTGTTGTCATGAGAGGGCCACACAATGCAGGAATTCGTGGCCATAGTCTTCTTCTTGCCCTGGGGGCGGATCATCGAAGCTTAATTTCCTGGTTTGAAATGAGCTTACTGCAGTATTTCGCGATGGCAAAGAGATAGCGGCGGGAGGTGGTACCTCTCGGTACATCTGTACAACTTATTTCTCCAAAGTAACAATAACGGCAGAGGCTGAGACTCCCTTGCAATGGCCTTCCACAAGGCATGGTTGTCACTAATAATACATACAGAGCTTATCAGCCGGAGCAACGTCCATAATGCCTGTGGAAATTAGAAGAGGGCTTGATGCCTATAGGAAAGGCGACCTGCTTGGTGACGGAGATCTAAGTCACTGGTGGCTCCTGGAAGTGGTGTATGGATGTGGGTGGCTCGCTAGTGGAAAGCTTGAAAACCCAACCGCTTCCACGGCGTACGCCCAGAAATGAGAGGTTCTTTTGGCTCCCATTGTCGACAATGAAGCGCCGGGGAGCCCTTTGCCCACATGCAGGGTGGAAGACGTTCCTCCTCACTCTGAATCTTCAGTTTCCTCCTTTGGGATCTTCTTGATGGCAGACGGCGTTAGGCTCCGCATAATGTCTGTTCCCTTTTTCATTCACCTTTCGAGTTCCGATTCGGAGTCGGAGACGCCATCGACCTGAAAGGCCTCATCTGACCACTAGCCATTGCTTGTGCAGGCACTCACCTGTTGTCAGTGAACTCTGTCATTCACCACTCCGTCTCCATTGTTTCCAGCTGTCAGTCTTTACATTTACTGTGGCTTTGATGAGGTTATCCTTTGTGCCATGCCTTAACAGATAGCTGTTACACGGTTTGGGCTGCTGCCTTTTGGTTCATGGATCCAAAGAATATAAACTGCTAAACAGATTACTCAATCTTGGCAGCATCTGGTGTCTCTGTATTTTAAAGAGATATTAAAAGACTTCCATTTCTCATGGTCTGCCCGTGAAATCATTGCGATAACACAGCACAGATGTTTCTGAATCTTTGATACCCGGCACATGGCAGGTGCATGAACTAGATTATTAAATGCTACCCCTCCAGTCTCTTTATTTATTGTGTGGTCCATTATTATTGTCCTCTGCCAGCTCTAGGATATTTTTTCTTCTTGTGACATCTCAGAAGAATTTAGATTAGTAGTAGAAGGCAGGGAGAAGATTCTGAAAATACATTGTTCTCATAATGAGTTTCCCACAGATTAACCTTAGGGGTAGCTTTGAGAGTAAAAATAATCTTCTCCCCGGTGAAAAGTCTGGGCAAGTAATACTTCTAACAGTTCAACTTCATCCTCTCTGGCATGCGTCTGTTGACCCTCAAATATGAGATGTAAAATTTACTTATTGTAAAAGGTGGCGCTCAGGTAGATTTTGGATGTGAGATCTTGGCAGCGGTGGTGGCATTGGGATCAGACAGGATGTGCTATCATCATCACGTTCTTTGTCTTTGAGGGACTCCTGAAATGACCAACTGATGGAATCTCACTCCTCTACATCTTTCTTTATTCCCCATGGACGTCATCCCAAGTTTATAATTTGATCTGCAAGTTCCTGAGGATGTTCATCTGCCATTATAAGTTGGACAACTAAAGGAGGATGAGAAAAACGGACGCTCATTCCACAGTCTCAGGTTATCTGAACAACGATCAGCATATATAGCATAATCTGAGATACGTGGAAATAACACTTCGTTTCATTAACTGAAAGAGCCCAGATTTTCTTGAATGGAGATGATAAACTAAACTAAGTAGCCCAAGCTATCTCAGAAGAGATAGCAGGCGGCTAAGGCCTGGAACTGCAAATTTAAAATAAGACTCCAGGCTTCTTATGAGCACACAAGTAGTGGAAATCCTAGCGACAAAGAACCCCTAACACAGGAGATGGAAAACAAAACTATGACCTTGGTGGGTAAATTCAGTGTTGACTTCCAGAGCGTGGCCTGGCATGCGATCTCAGTTTGGTCATTACTTATGATTGAAGATCTATCAGGGACTACAAGTTCAGGACAGAGCAACATGGGTCAGGCCTGTTGCTCATTTCCCCAAAAAACGTGGTTTGAGACTCAAAGCATTCAGGAGGACTGGACTGGAAAAAGCACAAAATATTAAGCTGTGCAAAGCTGAAAAACTGAAATGAACAATGGTGGAGCCCAGATGAATGGCAGGTACTATCCACACTGGATGCCAGGAAAGCAGAGTTGGTCATGTTGTGAACCATCCTATGTTGTTGTTGCATTACTGCAGATCAAAGCATGCCTATTGATGCTCGTTGGACGTTGTAGTTTGAAGTTGCATGAGTCTATGTGTCCGTGGATAGGAGCTCTGGCATGAGCTCAATGGCTGCATATTAAAATAAGTGCGTGAATATGCACTTGTGTCTGCGTGGACTAGAACACTGCAACATGGATTGGTGAAGGTCGTTGACACCTACCCTCTGCAAGTTGACCGATTGTACCTCTCCATTGCGTCAGTATTGATAATCAGTCTCAGAGTATCCCTCAACGTTCTTCTACCGAACCTCACAACAAAGCCTCAATTTGCATCTATAGTGTTTGACGGGGGAGATCTGAGCTTTGGTGATCAGACACAAAGTCACTGCTGGAACAATTTACTTGTGCAGTATGTCATGTCAAGGATCAGGCACACCAATCGTTGCTCATAGAAGTGGAAGTGAATCGACCTCCAAACAAATCACATGTAATATTTAGATGCTGGCTGTGGATGGATCTGCTTTGAAGATGGATTGATCCAAAGACGGAGGAGATGCATGAGGAGGAACAAGCGTGCAGAAGGCTGTGGATTTCTTGCAAGAGTGGATTGCGTGTTGGTGGTGAACCTCACATGAGAAATAAGAAGGTCCGATCATCGATTTTAAATATGCCCACTCAGCTCGCATCAGAAAACCCCACAAGTCTTCCGAGTTATGTCTAAAAACTGCGTAGGTAACAATGGCTTCAACAACTGCAGCTGCTATAGCGCTCGGCCGAATTGCCTCGACACCAAATATACAAGCCGTGTCATCGTCGTCCACCTCTTCTCCTATAGCCATGATCGAACGTGTCCACTTCTTCTCCCGTAGCTCGCCTCGCCAATGATCCAGATCGTGGTCCGTCTCTCCTCCCCTCCAGCTCAGTTCCATTGCTTGTTGCCATCAAGATTTGAAGGCTGTGGCCTCAACCAGCTGTACGCAATGAGACATGGGACAGTTCCTGTCGTTCATTGCACTCGACATCTCCAGGATACTGTTGTGGACTTTGACTTGTGTTTTGTAATGAAGGTGAAGGTGTTGGCACGACATGGAGACTCTCTCCATTAACTTAATTAAGGAAGCTATGACGTTGAGGATAGTTGTCGAGACATATTGGCATTGGTAAGGCCGATATGGGCATAACTTCAGAGTTCCATTCGACAAGAAGTAGGAGGAATGTGCATGTTGATATTTTTTGTTTTTTGGGTACAAAGTGTTTTGCTGTTAGCGAAGGAAAGGCGCTGTGAAGGCTGATTTTGTGGTGATCTGCCCAGCAGACCTTGAAATAAGAAATTAGCGAAAACTGGAGTTCTTTAGAGCCATGAATGAATTTTTTTTTTGTGGAGCCATTGATTGCATCACGATAGTTGTGTGATTCTATTGGATCGATTAAAGTTGCAACAATTGTGGGACAGTTGTGGGTGTGGATGAAATCCCTTATAAGGATCAGAAGGAGCCAGACGAGGAAGATGACAGTCTTCAAAGGTGGAAGGTAAAACTTCTTGGGTGCATTGAATGAAGATAACGCGGAACCAGATGTTACACTACTCTCTCTCGGAATCATGTCTAAAGGCATAAATAATTTTACAGTGGCATTATTATTTGCCATTGCTTAAATTTTACTCTTTATAAATTGTCATGCCATTAATGTAAATCTGGTTGAAAGAATTGAGTTATTTATTTTGACATTTAGTTTGGCCAACTATTGTCATGAGTTTGAGTCTTTTGTTGGAATTTGCCATTCCAACAATAGACAAATTGATTTGCTACCAGATATGATAAAGACATGACAATGAAATGGCATCTAAGGATAGTGGTTGGAGCTACATCAGAGATTGGAGGATGATCGAGTTGGTGTGTGTCCAGTGTGATGGAAACAGATCTGCATGTTCAAGTGTGAGGAGATTTTCCTGGAAGTAGTTCTTCGTTGTTGCAGCCTGATAACCAATGTAAGAAGGCATGTTTGGAAGTCTCTTATGTCAGCACCAGATGTCCATCAACGATGATGGAGAGCTAAATATGGTGCAATGAGCATGGATGTTTGTTGTGTTAGTTGCGTTATTGTGGCAACGTTACTGCAGATCCGACCTGTGTGTCATTGCATGCTCTAGAGAAGAGTTGGTAAGCCTTAATGGCTTGTAGCCCCTTTCTGGCTGGTGAGCCTTCGTGGCTGTGGTAAGCCTTCATGGCTGTGTTGAGCCTTCATGGCTACGATGAGCCTTCGTGGCTGTGAGAAGCCTTTGTGGTTGTGATAAGCCTTTGTGGCTGCGGTGAGACTTCATGGCTGTGTTGAACCTTCGTGGCTGTGATAAGCCTTGGTGGCTGAGTTGAGCCTTGGTGGCTACATTGTATCTCCTTAAGGCTAGGCGCCTGAGTGGTGGAGGTGAACTACTGCTTGTCGAAATGTGAACTAACAAGCACGTGAAAGGGTGTTGAACGTGGATGTTCATGAAGCAACGTGGAGCAATCAGTTTTCAGTGATCTAATCAGGATCAGATCGAAGACAACGTGCAATGTATGATCTTAGATCTGCTCACAACAACAGTGTGGGCAGTGTTCTGTGAAATTCAGGGCAATTTGTTCGCAGCAGTGAATGGCATGGCAATGTGTTGAACGTTTGCATGCCAATTTTTTTCTTCATGGATATTGTATTATTGTCATGGTTATCGCTTGTGCTTATAGTGTCATTTGGTATTGTTTTTGTTTAGTATGGGTAAATGTGGACAAGTCTTGGAAGTAACAGCAGAGTGGAGGAGGTCTGAGAGCCTAAGGTGAATAATTGATTGCTACGTTTTCATTTTTTCAGAAATATGTGTTATTAGAAATTGCTAATCACATGCATTAGAATTGGATGGCGATATCGTTTCTAGCTTGTTGAGAGGTCGTTTGTTGCTCGAGCCAAGGGCACTGAGACCTGTGTGGCACAGAAGCCACAGTCTACAAGGTTCTACTGTTGAAGAGCTGCCAAAGGGAGGATTCCCCGCTGCATGGTAATGGGTTGTTGGAGCTCGTAAGAGGACCAAGTGGAGTCGAAATGTTGAAGCTGGACCTTTTTTTTAACAACATGTCTATTTTTTTAGATACTTTTTCTGACGATGATGATGATGATATTCTCATGTTGGCATTTGGAGGTTTTAACATGAGTAGTATTTTTAAGTCCGAAATTTTTTCAGAAAAACAATGTGGTTTTGTTGATGACCACGAAAAACAAGAGGCACAACCCGTTGTGCAAGATCCTCATATTGAAGAGTCACAAGTTGATCTTCAAGAAGGATGTAAACATGAACAAAGTGTTGAAGATCAATTTGACGAGCCACATGAAGCTGATGGCGAAGACGTGGCAGAAGCACTTCTTCTTAGCACTTATTTGTAACAAGGGCTATATAGTAGTAGTAGGCACTTCTTCTTAGCTTAAATATAACTTAATTAAACTAAAAAAACAATAAAGATAGGAAGACTTCACAAAAATAAAATACCTAATAAAATATTGTATTGTTAAATGTCTTCACAAAAATTAAGAAATATGATTAACTAATATTGTTTATATTAACATATATACATTTTAATATATGTATATTTTATATATGTGTTTTATTTTTTTATTAAAACATATAATTTTTTATAATTGTATTATTAAATTGTATTTTTAATATAATAATAAGTTACTTTAAATTAAAAATACGGAGAAAAACTAAAATTCATAAAAATAGAAACAATAAAAAAAATGATAAAAAATCTGGTTTTTATCTGGTTTTTTGGTTCAGATTTCTAATTTTATCCTGATGATGAGTCACACTAGCTAGTTCGAAATGCGTCGGCAAAAATTCCTTACATGTGATTTTCACCGAAAGAATTTCTTACACAATGATAAAAAAAAGTTAAATGAAAAAAATATATATATAAAAAAAACAAAAACACTAGAAATGAGAATTACTAAACATCCCATCACGTTACAAATAAGTACATTTAAATTATAATAAAAAACAAAAAAAAAAAAAATTTAATAATGTTAAACTATGGATCATACACATAATTTCACCAAACTAATAGACAGCCAAAATCAAAATTGAATGGTTAGATAATTGGCATCTACTTCCACTTTAAGACTAGAATTCGCAGTATTTATCGTTTAGAACCAGAAATTTCCACTTTGAGACTAAAATTCGCAGTATTTTTCGTTTAAAACAAGAAACCGCGGACGCTTTTACTTTAAAGTTGGCACAAACTTAGCCATGTATAAAGAATCCCGAAATCCCCTGCCGCACGGCAATGCTAAATGCAGAATGCGTTTATTATTAAAATTGGCACAAACTTTACTCATTTTTTTGTACTCTATATTATTTGCCACTGTAATTCTCATAATTTATCTCTTTTCCATAAAAGTGTGTTTACGAGTTTTATTTCATTTTCATGATTTTTATTTGATTTTGATGGATTTATTTTTAAATTTAAATTTGTTAAAAAATAAAATAAAATAAATTTATTTTTAAATTACATTTTTAAATTCTAAATCATACTTTAAATTATTTTAATTTTTATAAAAATAATATAATATCTTTAATCTAAATTTAAATGCTTAAAGATAACATTGAAGTATTTTATAATGTTTTTAATTATATGGTTTTATTAAAATTTTAATTATGTCCACGTGCGAATTCTATTATTGCCCAACACTAAGTTGGCATGCGTTCATTTTAAATTAAAAAAAAAATGGATTAAAAATAAAGTTCCTTTTATTTTTATTTTTCATTATTATTTAATATTTTGGAGTTATTATGGATAGTAGAATGGAATATGATACCTTAATCATGTTATTGCTGCTCAAATAAAATTATTATTATAATTTAAAATAATTAATGTTAAATACCCATTAAATTTATTATTATTAATAATATTAATTAAATAATAATTATAAATATTATAAAAATAATTAATGAAGAAAATATAATTCATAATAATTAAATATTAATTAATTTATTATGAGTAACTAATGGAGATAATGGTGGAGTGGAGGAAAATCTCATTGAAAATGTTTGAGGTGTAGTAGAAAAAGCCACTCTACACTCAGCCTTTCACTTTGGAAGGAACTTGACGAGGTTGTGGTAGTAGTTACTTATGACCATATCTTAACCCGAAGGGCGCCACCTACAAAATTATTGAATCAACACTTAATGGTATTGATTGACAGGATTTATGCTCAATAGAGTTTAAGGTCAAAGAAATATGGATATCTAGATATATGCCACCAATGCCAATATTCAGCGTGTGAATGGGAATGTGATTGGAAGTGTGCACCCAATTTCTCTGATTGTTTTCTCCATTTATAAATATTATTGTCAAATATTTAATCTGTTTTGTTAAATGTGTGTGTTATATCCACACAAGGTTGTGGCACTCAAAATATTCTCAACATCTGTATGTCGATTGTAGATTTATAAAATGTCTTACAATTTGAGGAGAATGCTTCTTTGTGGCAATAAATACATACCAAACATTTTATGTTTATTAAAAATTTCAAGAATATCCCAAATTTTGATAGTTGGGAGAGAACATAAGATTCCGGGATATTTTTGGAACCTGCAATCGCCATAAGTTCAATACCCCACTTAAGTGTAGTAATGAAAACATGGGGAAGTTTATGTGAATACGATTCTTACATGGAAGAATGGCCACGATGAAGAAATAAATATGGAATTATAGCAAAATGCGTGAGAAGATTGATTTTGCAAAGGTAGAAAAGAGCATCATGCAACTTGAGGTGGTAGTATTAGAATAGTAAGAAATTTGAATATTATAGAGGAGACTCTGTATAGATCTATCTACAAAGGGATGTTATTTTGCCACGAATAAGGGATTAGAACTCCAAGTCCAGTGGTGAGTGCTAATTGCAACTTGCATTGGGAGCTAAATCTTTCTTGGATGTGTCTTGTCACAAGTACCAAATGTTGAACTATAAATCTTGGGAGATTGACATGGATGTCTTGTAATATGTACCTTATTTCAAGGATTACACCATGCTAGGATGTTTTGTATAATGTTGTTCTTTATCATGAAGGAGCACTCCCAACCCCCATCCAAGATTATGGTGTCTTGTAGGGTGTATTTTTTCATTCTTCTTTTGCACACAATGTAGTTTTAGCGTAGAGAATCTCATCTACGAATGTAATGCTAGCATTGTGTGAAATAAGACAAGGAGAAGGTTTCAATCAATGAAAGGATGGAAGAAATTTTGAGAATCCAATGTTTTTACGTTCTTCCATGGGGTCTCTAAAGGCATGTGATATTTACTCTTCTTTAAAAATTCATGAAATACAAGAAGATGTATGTTGTGTTATTAATTGTGGCTATTTTTATTAATGCATGCCAATGTAGGTAGAGACAAGAGATGAAATTATTCTCATCTTCAAGGTAGAACCATATCAAGAAATTAAAATATTGTTTTTTCTGAATGCAAAAGTTGGGGTGAATATGAAAAATTTGTAAATTATCAATGGTTAGTAAAGTCTTAAATTTTATTGGTAATTTATTTTTCATACACACTATATTTGTAAAGGGTGTAGACATAGAGATGTTATTTGATGCAATTATTAGGCTACTTGACTTAGAGGTGGAATTAAATAGAATCAATATTTGGTTTCTTAATATAAAGACGAGTGACCCAAACAATTCTCATCTATTTTTTTTTCACTTGAAGATTTGAGCTCCATAGTTATGAATTTAATTTAATTCCTTTGGAGTGCTAATCGAATGATCACTATTCTAAGGTTTCTGGGCTCGTCCGGTTTTAGCATACGATTTGAGGAGGGTAATTTCAAACATATTTCAGTCTTATGTGGTATTTTTTAGAAATTTTCAAGTGGCAGGTTCGTATTATATGTTGTTGCTTCTAATAGTGCACAAAATTACTAGTTAAAAATTGTCAATAACACATATTTACATCTTGTTCATATCCATAAATTCGAATGGATTTTGGTTCATGTCAATGAGAACTTGATACCTTATCCCAATCTATAGACGATGTGCAGGTTTTAGGGGACAGTATACATTAGAGGAAATTTTAGCCTAAAGGTGCATATGAAATTTTCATGTGCATAATATGTAAACCAATAAAAATCCTTTAACTTTAAAAAGATATACATGTAAAACTTTTGGAGGGAAATGAAAAAAATTACTTCTTTTAATTATATTCTTGGCTTATCTTCTTATAGATTTACTTAAATTTCAAGTATAGAGACTTTTTGGGTGTGGAATTAAATTTGACATCCAATGAATACCCATTATGCATACTTCTAAGAAGACCCACGTTGATATAAATTGAAGATACATTAAGAAATTTTGTTCATTATAACTATGGTCACCTATTATGCAACATGTTTTACCCTAGTATGTAGCACTTTGTTTCACCATCTAGCCTATGCTACCATAATCTCACCAAGTCATCAGCAAAATTCCCAAGTTAACTCATTGTGATGCTCTCATTCACATAAGGGAACTCTTACAAAGTGAAATCTAATCACCTTGACTTCATCTATACATTTTTGCTATTCAAACAAAGCACTATAAAGTGGCTTAGATCATTTAAATGAGGAAACATCACCCACTCTAAATCTTTTCCCAATTTACACTCGGGAGAAACTAACAATCTTCATTCGCTCCATTTACCTATAAATTGAGATCTTGGCCCTTTTGAAAGGGATTGGAATTCATAACATCATTACATTGTTAAGATCATCATTGAGAGAGAGTGTTTGAGCTAGGAGCTGGAGGAGGTCATCCTATAAATTCAACACTTAGTTGTAAACTTCCTTCTACTTATTAAAATATAGATCAATTTCTCTTCCCTCCAAAATATTATTTAATAGTCATTTCTATCATTTTTTAAGTAATGATTGTTTGGAGGCTTATATTTAATGGTTTATTCAATGGTGCTTAGTTGTTTATCTATTATGTTTTTTATTCTTAAGATTATTATGCTATGAAAGGTTAGGTTTGTTTTTCTTTGTGTGTTAGATAAGCCTTTGAAAACAGCTAGGAGCATTTCCTAGTTACACTGAAAAATTTAATTCATCTACACAAAGAGGGAAGAAAGTTATTCCTTAGCATTAATTTGTAAATATTTATTTATTTTCTGCATTTTTTAATAGGTCATGTATTAAAATATTCAATCACTTATCCCACTTGCCTTGTTTTTCTAGGAAAACCTCATAGGGAAATTATTTATTCATCTCAGAATTATTCCCTTCAACATAATTTGTGACTTTATTAGGGATAATATTGCTTCCCTATTCATTTTATATCTCCTAAATATCATATCTCTAATATAATGAGTGATTGAGTTCGTGTCAACTGCATGCATGCTAGTTTAATTGATTTTAGTTTTTTTTTTTACCAAGATTCTATTTTTTTGAGAAAAACTCATGTAACACTTCCTGGAAGTAGAAAATAGAGAATTATAATTCATATTTCAAGTGTACCAAGTGTGTTATTGTTGTGTATAATGCATTGTCATATTCAGATTAAACACATGTTACTATTTTGAGACAGTATTTTTCACCCTTGCTATGGATTTCCTTATCCCTTTTTTTCCTTCTTTTGGTCTCGCAATATTTAACAACGTAAACTTTCAAACGACAACTATAAAATAAAAACAGGAAATCTAGTAAAAAAAAAGAAAAAAAACATGAAAAACAACCCAGAAATGAAAATGTGTATTCCAGAACGAGTTTTTATTTTTTTCAGGTTTAATTTGAAACATTTTTAAAAAATGGCATTAAAACCAATTTTCATGTGCCAAATAAATGGAAAAAACACACTAATGTTTGTGCTAGAATACAATTTTTATTTTCCGAGTACAATTTAAACATCTTTTTAGAAATGACGTTAAATGTAAAAAATGGGATTTTCAACACATATAAATTCCACTAGTTTTTATCCATGTTGTTTAACATATAATATCATGACACTAAAAATCCCCGAAACTCTAGTTCTTTTCAACCATAATCTTAAATATAAAAGAGACTTCACAATTTTTCACCAATAGAATTAAAAACCATTAACTTTTCAACATAATTTGACCATGATATTATGAACAAAATATATGACTAAAATAATCCAATGAAACATAAATTATTTCTCAAGGTATTGTTGCATTATGAATATTTTAGACAAATGAATTGGTCATAATTAAAATATATAATCCAACAAACATAAAAATGACTCGTAACTTCATGCAAGACCATATGGAAGTTAAAATATCATTTTCATTGCTTAACGAAAACATGATTTATATAAATTTTCTTACATAATTATTCAAAATCACTCATATTTTCTTGCACACCATCATAATACACCTCTTCAGATGAATTATTGGATACAGATGAAGGTGTTCCATATTCTTCTCTTTCATCAACTAGTGCCCCATCTGAGTCAACATGCATGCCGACCACTTGAGGTTTCAAAATTCATCTAGATTTATGACTAGGTTCAGTAGAGTGCCATCTCAACATTCTTTCTTTTGGTTGAAACCTTTGCAAAATTTCTATCATCCTGGAGCAAAGATTTCCTCTATTTTTTAAATTCAATTAAAAAAAAAAGTATGTCAATTTCCTCCAATTTTAAGAGGTTTGTGCAGCGATGATTTATATTTGTACCATTTCTTTTTCTCTTTCCTCCACTTTTTTTATCAAATACCATCTCTAGCTTGTCCACAAAATTGAATGGGTTTGTGTAAAGGCTATCCGTTCTTGGTTTTCAAATTTTTTTATCAACTACCATCTTTAGCTTGTACTTCAACACCTGGAACATCTTCATTTTCTGTAATGACTGTTATAACCTTGGAAACCCATAATGGATAGCCATGTGGATCTTCATGTGCTAACATTGTGATCATGCAACCCTCCTTAATATCATGTACTGAACCCCTGTAAAGGTCTTCCATGGTTTCACGTTGTGCATGGGATCTTCTGGAACCAATATACATTTCTCTTTCCTCCACCTATGTATAATTAATAATACCTTGTGATTGTTGTTGTTTAATAATGTTTGTTTCCTCCTATTCATTTGACACATTTTGTGGCCAAATAAATGGAGTCTTCAAAGAATATCTTCATTTGCTAGTCTTGAAAGGATATCACTCTGATCATTGAAAAAGGACTCCCACAAAACTAAATGAATAACATCAAAGTAGTCATATGTATATCTAATGGATTTTTCAATTTCTTTTAGGCCTTCAAAAAAATATATATCTCTCTTCTGCCTTCATGCATTATGAACTTCACCAACTGATTGTAATAAAAATATATTTGATGAAAATATTGGATAATTTGGAATGAAATTTAAAAATTTAAACCTGATGACGACGGTCATTTTGCAGTAGTTGAATACTTCTTGCCCCATATAAGTGTTTTCCCATTAATTTTTTTGGTGTGAAATTTATGTTGGAAGCTATTTTCATTAAGTTGTTAAATGCATCTCCCCTGACCGTGAGATCCCAGAATAAACCATTGCATGTCAATATTTTCTTCTAACACATGAAAAATAAGCTCTAGCATTTATAACTTCTTAATACATTCTGTTAATGATGGCAAGTTCCCAAAATCCTTCCTCCTCAATGTTACTGAAAAATGACTAAAAATCTGATCAATATGGTCCTGAGGGTGGCCAAGAAGAAGGAAACCAACCTTTACCTTATGAAAAATTCTCAATTCAACAAGCATTTTTAGATATCCAAAAAAAATCTTCTTTTTGTTTTCATGACAAGTGTTTTCTAATTGTAGATACAAAATTTCAGAAAGATTACCACACCAATGAGAAAGCATTTCATAAATTATATTTATTGTCATATTTCAACTATTATGAATATTTGGAGCTATGAAGTAAACTCTTGCTGACATTTTCGCATTGAAGACCATACAACCGACCAAGTGAAACTCGATAAAATTTTCCTCTTGCAATTTTTTGGGTGTGCGAACAAAATGTGGTAGAAGTGTTTTCTTTTGGTCCACACCATCAATTATAAAACCCAATTATTTATTTGGATTATCATAACACTTATTTCAATGGTTATACCACTTTTTCCTTTCACTTGTTTGCGATTCGCGATGCTCTTGAAGTGATTTCACATTGGAATCTACACATAACATAAAGTAAATTGATTAATAAATATATTTTTATAGTTGATCCCTATACAATTTAAAAGAATATTGTCATGAATGCTTACCTCCTTCTGTTCCTTGACATTTATCCTTTTTTTATTTTAGAGAAGAACATGTACTGCAAACCCCCATCCTTGTCTTCTTAGGAATACAAACATTGCTGAATTCTCTCCTCCATATCTGCACTAAGTATTGATATGTAATAAATAGCAAAAAAAATTATATTCAGAGACCTCTTAGCTAAGATAATCATCCAAGAACATTTAGGAAGTAGTTCACATAATGTTATTGATTTTTAAATCAGTAATTTGAATAATTAAAAAGTAATATAACAAAATAGTTCACATAATATTACTATTTGTTAAATCATTATTTAAAAGACAGATTAATGACTAAATAGTTAATCATAAATCATAATTCAACCCATAAGAGAAGAGATAAATAATAACATATAATTGAGACAAATTACTCATATTGACAACAGTGCACATATATGAATAAAATGGCACATTCCTGCTAACATAAAATGAAACGAGTATTTAAATCAATCACAGGTGTAAGTTGATATGGTTTTGGGTTGGTGCGTGGATTCATTACACCACCACCCAAACTTACGCGAGGTTTCATTTAAATCTGCCCACCATCCTTTTTTACACTGCATTAATGTAGCACAATCACCAAGACTAGCCCACTCCCATAACAGCTATGGTGTTCTCTGGGAACTTCATTCCTGCTCTGCCTCCCTTGCGCTCACACTACTCCCCTGTTGTTGCAGAGCCAAAAACTTGAACCATCATGGGGAGACGCTGTTCCATTGTGTGTTGTATTGAAATTGCACCTGGTATTCACATTTCGCAGAGCCCTCTCTGCACTCCAAGGCTCAATTTGCTCAATGCAAATTCCCCTACTCTGAGAGAATGCCCTCTGCACACCCTTCAGACTCCCCTACTCTCTCATACTTCCACCGCTCTTGCCCAATCCATATCTAGTCATTCTGTTGTTCGAAAGCTCCACTCTGCTCGAAGGATAATGTCGCACCTTCGCTAGCGTATGCGCTGCAGGAGAGGCAAAAGTCATCGAAAATCCTCTCGCCAGCCCTCCACGTCCATTACTGACTCCTCCTCCCCCTCCTCTGATAATTTCATCGGTCGCTATCGTGAAACTAGAAGTGGTCGTGGGTGTGGGCGTCATGGGCAATCTCAATTCGAGATGGGCTCTCCCCAAATCCCTGCCTCTCAGACCATCTTCCTTGCGCATTCCCAAACTTCCCAAATTTGTTTCCCCTACTCTCTGAACAGGCCTAGAGTCATTTCCACCATCACCATCGAGCTCAAGGAGGAACCACCCGATTCGAATGCTGAGAAAACTGGTGTTGGGAAGGAGACGAGCGTTGTTGACAAGCAAAGCACTCCTCCTAATGCAGGATTGAAGAGGAAGGCTCCCAGTTGCAGTGAACACCAGGAATTAGGTGAATTCAAGCGAGGGTACTCCAATGACCAGGACGACTTCAAGCGAGGTGGCTTCAATGACATTGAAGACAAGCAGGCTGAGGTAGATGATTCGTATGCTTATGGCTGTCGTATTGTTGAAGAACCACCATCCACTTCTCATGATACATAATCTGGTTAGAATTAGCAGTTTTTCTCTTCAGAGTCTTTCGATGGAGTCATGTTACTCAATGCTCTTCATGCTATCTCATCTATGGTTTCAGTTTTTTGGTCATGATACTGTGTTAATGGTCCAAGGCCGGTTTCCCCTACGTGGGTGGCATGTTCTAGTTTGTATAGCATGGGTTAATGCTCTAGTTTGTCTGGGATATCTGGTAAACAATCTTCCAACAATTTTGCAGTGTAAGAATGCCGCTATTTTGGGAAAGTTCAGCTGAGGTCGGCGTCTCTTCGTAAAATTTTTGTTATATTAATAGATTAGTCAAATTCAAAAAAAAATAAAAAAATATTATTATAAATACCAATTTATTGAATTTGTTTCTCTCGCTATGTTCTCCAACAGTCCTTTACAATGCTTTGAACATATGATTATAAAACAATAGTTGAAATAATGCAAACTCTGTCCTTCATACATAATTCAAAATCCAAAAGAAAAATCCTCAATAAACCCCTAGATATGAGATTTGTCCCCTCTCACCTACAACTATAAATACTCATTACAATAGTGCTTTTTAGGAATTCCAGAATTGTAGATAAGAGAAGCCCTCTTAATACATTCTACAATCTACTATTTATAATATTTACAAAATAATTCTCAACAAGAAAGTTTGTTGAAGAATACATTTTCTCCATGAATTTACATTGGCCCAAAATTTCATTCTTCTATTGTTGGAGCATTCTCATTGATTTACATGTTCTTCTCCTCATATATTCAACTATTTTCCTACAAAAACAAATAAAAACAAAATTAAAATGAAAAAATAAAATAAAAATATTCGATCACAAACTAAAACGTATCTAATCAAATTTAATTACATAAACAATCGAGATAATATATATCCAAGTAGATTTGCCACTTAACCTTTTATAGGCTTTATGAAAATCCTTCAAGGCCTTGGTATCTACTATATGAATTTTTCTCAACACTCCAAGAAGATGGGATTTCTACGACTCTAAGTGGCTATCATCTGAACTTATTAGAACATGAGTAGCAAGAGTATAAAGAACAACAAATTTCTCAGTAGGAACATGATGAGAGCTAGCATGAAGATACTGTTCAGTGTGAGTTTTCTTGCAAAAAAATTGGTGGGAAATAGAAGCATCATCCTTTGTCAAAAGAAGGATATCCGAGATGGGCATGCAACCATCAAACTCTACTTCCATCATGAATTTCATGGAATCATATTGGGAATTCAGGTGACCAAGAAACAATTCTAACTTTTCGCGACCATGGGGTCATATGACACAAGTATCATCCATGAACCTCTTCCATTTCCTAGGTCGAGATTGAGCCGAAGCTAAGGCCTTCGTTTCAAAATATTCCATAAATATTGGTAGTTATATTAAGCTTAAAAATAATCCCCTTAAATATGTTTCTAAGGAGGTTTCCCTCACCATTAAGTCTAATTCTTCCCTTAAACCTCTCTCTAGAAAGCTTATCAAGCACAATACCCTCACCCCCAAGATTTATGGCCTTCCTAAGATTCATAAATCTCGAGCCCCTTTAAGACCTATTTTTAACACAATAGGTGGTCCCTCTTATCATCTTGCTAAATTCTTAGCCCAGAAACATAAACCCCTTGTGGGTCTCACTAAGTCCTTTGTTAAAGACTTAACTTCCTTTATCAAAGAGTGGAAGAACATTAGGTTAAAACCTGGAAAGTTATTAGTCAGCTTTGACATTGTTTCCTTATTCAACAAAATCCCCATCCAGGAAGCCATTGATGTAATTAAGTGGATCTCTAACCAAAAAGCATCTAAATTAGTTGTTTTATGCCTCACCTCAACCTTTTCCAATTTTGAAGGTGAGTTCTATGAGAAAACTTGTAGCATTGCTATGCGCTCCCCTCTTTCCTTTATTATTGTTAAATTATTTATGGAATATTTTGAAATGAAGGCCTTAGCCTTAGCTTAATTTTGACCTAGGAAATAAAAGAGGTTCATGGATGATACTTGTGTCATATAGCCCCATGGTCACGAAAGGTTAGATATTTTTCTTGGTCACCTGAATTCCCAATCTGATTTCATAAAATTCATGATGGAAGTATAGGTTGATGCCTTCCTGACCTTCTTGGATATCCTTTTTTTGAGAATGGATGATGGTTATGTTTCCCACCAAGTTTTTCGCAAGAAAAATCACACTGAATAGTATCTTCATGCTAGTTCTCATTATTTTCCTGCTCAGAAATTTGGTGTTCTTTGCACTCTTCCTACCTATTCTCTAAGAATTTTGGATGATAGCCACTTTGAGTTGGAGAAATCCCATCTTCTTGACGTGCTTCAGAAAAATTGATATAGTAGATCCCAAGGCCTGAAGGATTTTCATAAAGCCTATAAAGGGTTAAGTGGGAAATATAATCGGATAGATCCTACCTCCAAAGTTCTTCTCTCATTTATCCAAGGGACTTCAGAAAAAAATTCTCATGTCCTTATAATAAATAATGTCTCCTCTTCGTTCAAACCTCTCTGTACTATTAGAAACTCTCTTGGGTATGTCAAGGACCCTATCAACCCTAGGGATCTAAAAGGTATTTATATGGTTCCCTGCTCTTGTGTTACTCCCTACATATGGGAAACAGGTTGATCCATTAGACAGAGAATCCAGGAGCATGTTGTATACATTAGGCACAACCAATCTCTCACCTCTGCCCTCGTGGAGCATGAGGAAAAATCATGAAACCATGTTTGTATTGAGGTTTCCAAGTTCCTTTCTAAGGTTGATCACTTCCACCACAGGAAGCTCATGGAAGCTATTGAGATTGAGAGGCATGCTAAAAATCTCAATAGGATATATGGGTAGAAATTGAGTAAGAGCTAGACTCCAACTCTCACTATGTGATTTCCCCCTTGTGCTTATTTTTGAGTCGCATTTAGTCTTGAATGGTTTTCCCCCGTTTGTTTCATTTTCCGTGTTCTTGCTTTTAAATTTTTTCTTTTGTCTTCTTTGTTAATTTTATTCTTTTATATTTTCTTAAGTATTGTAATAATAATACATAAAAACATTTTTTTTTAAATTAGGTAAATTAAAATAAAAAAATTTTAACCCTTTGATTTCAACAAATTATTTATTACTAATCTCTTTTTATTAATAATTTTTACTCATTTTAATTTCTAAATTCGTAAAATTTTTAAGAATCTTAACAATTAATATTTTAATTCCCTAATAACTAACTAGCTTATTAACTAATTGTTGTAGCCACTACAACAACCTCCAAAATTTCCCCCCTTTTTAAATTTGTGAGCCCCAGTGCATTACTGAAGTCCGATCTTTCAAAAGCCTTAGGTCGCTAAGTCGCAGAATAGGTCATTTTCTCCCATAAGCGACCTAGCAACCTATCAGGTCGCCAAGTCGTGAAGTCGCATATCACATTCAAATTTAAAAAATTGCGACCTTGTAACCCTGTGACCTTGTGACCCCTATGTCGCAAGGTCGCAAGGTCACGGGGTCATACATACCATCAACGCGATTTTATTGCGACCTAGCGACCTCATTTATTTCCCACACGCGCGACCTCTTTATATATAGAGGGGTTGCACAGGTCGCATTTCACCTACGCGATGGAGAGAAAAAACACTTTTGACAAGCCAACTGGAGCGTGATGTTCTTGGGTAAGTTGCCTAATCCTCCTATTGTTTCCTTCTTTTCTATTTTTTGCCCCCTACCCCCTTATTTCAACCCTTTTAAACCACCAACTATCCTCTATTGAGACCCTATTAGAACCTACATTCTCCTCTGAGTTTCTGAACCCTGTCAATCTTATTAAAAATCTTGTAGATGAAGCCAACCAGCCTCCATTTTGTCAATATCTTCCTCAAATGACTGTTTCTTCTTCAATATATCACTTCTCCTCCCTATTTCCCTCTCTTGATTTAAGTTAAATATGAGTAAAGGACCGCCTCGCCATGGAAAATCATCTGCCGAGCCCTAGTGTGACCTCCGATCCCATGACCTTGCAACCCCCGCAACCCTGTGACCTCGGTCCCCAGTCGCTAAGTCTCCAAGTCACGTATCGCTAAAAAACCGAAGTATTGCGACCTTGCAACTCAGCGACCCGGCGACCCGGTCACAAGTTTCTAAGTCGCAAGGTCGCGTCTTCATGAATTTTTAAACCAGTGCAATTCAACGACCTCGCGACCTAGTCGCTAAGTCACCAAGTTGCAAGGTTTCTTTCCTCTGAAGTTTTAAAATAGCAAGACTCAGCGACCTAGGGAATAGGTCGGTAGGTCGTAGGTTCACCACTTTCTTAACCTTAGTTGGGCAGAGTTAAAGAAGTTTAAGCATTCATTAACATGGCATCTATCTTATCCTGGGAATATTTTATGAACATGCCAGGGAACCTTGAAGCAGAACTAGAGTGCATATCCATCTATTCAGCCTCAAGTGACATGGGACCTCCGTTAGTTCGCAGGAAAAACAAGAGTTTGGAGATATAGATATCGGAAGGTAATATACCTATGTCTCCTCCCCCTATATATGGAGACACCACATGTATATTCAGGAAAGGAGAAAGCATGATTTGGTATCAAGTATCCCAAGAGTTCACACAACCTGAGTTTCCAGAGGACCTCCTAGACATGCAGGTATATGTGCAGGTAAAAGGTCAAAACTTCACTACACAGGGGCCCACCCATCTATATTCCCATGCGCTGAAATTATCGAATGGATCTTATAAAGGGTCAACCCCAGGATTTGGGTGATTCGTTATCACGAGGGGAAATCATTTGCAAATTTAAAAGGTCAGGATGCATAGTTATATTACGCACTTTTGGCTCTAGAGAAAAAATTCATAGAGGAATGGGCCACTACCCATGCCATTCCCATATCCGACACCCTGAGAGGATGGTGGGAAGAACCAGATATGTTCAAAGTCAAGAAGGACCAAGAGTATAAAGTAGCAGGCCTCAGGAAGGTCTATAAGCTCGTAGCAACTATGCTATGTAGAATTTATGGTTGTCCCGATGCCACCAATTTCAGCGGCTCTTGGGTATCTCTTATGTACTTTGTTACCGTACATGGCACCCACTTCAACTGGCCCAGATTATTGATAACAACCCTAAAAAAAAACATATCTGCAGCACTAGAACCCGAGGAGGGATACTCGTCAGAATTTTACATGGCCTCCTATCTATTAGATGCAATTTGTGCCAGGTTCCATTTTGAGGGATGGGCTCACAACTAGGATTAGGAACGTGCCTGCCCAATCCACAAGGAGTTTCAT
This sequence comes from Pinus albicaulis, assembly GCA_034641835.2. Lineage (NCBI taxonomy): Eukaryota > Viridiplantae > Streptophyta > Pinopsida > Pinales > Pinaceae > Pinus > Pinus albicaulis. The sequence continues at coordinate 1,215,197,093 of CM076578.1, read as the reverse complement.
GTATTCTAGGACTCCAAATATAAGTAGGATATAGATCCGATCGCATACAGTTTCATCCCTGCGCTCTAGGGGAAACTGTTCAGTAAGGATACACCATGCATGTCCTAGAAATCCATGGAAATGATAACTAAGGTGGCACATTGATTTCCATTTGTAGAAGGCACCTTCATCCGAGTATTCATTTCATTCAAGGCTCCCCATGAAATGCTCCGATTTGTCACTAACAAGATGTTAATTCAAGAAACATGTTATCAGATGGCATCCATCTTCTTCAAGGTTCTTACTAAAGGTAAGAAGAAGCCATGGCCCACACTGCCACTCACTATCGATGCTTATACAGTCAAGGATTTCAGAGAAGTAGAGGTGGAAGCTGAGCAAGTCAGAGGATTCTTTCTGCTGCCTTTGGATCATCGGACATACGATCCTAAGAGGATAGTCCCTTCCCATTGCAAACGGGCCAAATTTAAATGGAGCTACCAACATACTGAATGCCCAGCTGAAGATGGGGTAAGAAACTAGTACAATAAGTACAAGGAAATTGCCCTGGAGGCATTGACCGATCAGGATGACCAAGATGATCAAACTTTGGAAGAGAGAATCCATGAATTAGCAGGAGCCTCGTTTTCCCAGGCCAAGAAGCACCGAACTAACACAGGCCATAACTCTTCATTCCAACAGAAAGAAAAGGAAGCAAAAGCTCAATGAGAAGCTGAAAAGAGAGAAAAAGAGGAGGAGGATAAACATAAAAAAAAACTAAAGGCAGAAAAAAGCAAGAAGCAGGTGGAATACGCCTGCAAAAGAAAGGAAGTGAAAGAAGAAGCTGAGCGTCAGCTCAAGATAGAATTAGATAATGTGGAAGTTGAACGCAAAAGGAAGGAAGAAGGTGAAACAAATGCAGAGATTGAGCATCAACTGAAGATAGAACTAGATAATGCAGAAGCTGAGCATAGAAAAAAGGAAGAATAGGATAAGGCAGAGGTAGAGCAGCTACTGGAAGAAGAAGCAGAGAAAAGGAGAAGAGAGGAAGAAGATCAAAGGTCGAAAGAAAATTCTTCCAAAGACACCGAGGGCAGTAAGACACCTCCTCCAGTGACAAGGGTACAGATGGAGCTGCTGGCCATCAAAGTTCCTGCAACCAATACACGTTTTTCACTCTCAGAACTGAGTACCTCTGAAGGGTAGGAGGAATAAGTGTTCAATCTGACAAGAATCACTTATGACCAGTTCACATTCAAAATCAGGCAGGAAAAGAGGAGATGTTTAGCACGGAACCTTGCCGCACCATTCACGGCCAGAACAGAAAAGGATATAGTCCTGGACACCAGGACCAATCCAATAATGATAACATTAGCCGACACTATTTTCATCGTAGCCATAGAAGAAAATGTGAGCCAAATGAGTAGGGAAATTCTATCCCCACAAAATAGATTACAAGACTCCGAACAAAGGGCAGCTATATCGGAGCAAGAAAAAAGGGCACTAAGGGAAGAAGTCCAACAGCTTCAAGATAGGGACACCGTCATTAACGAAGTACCACTCACCATTCAAAGAGATTTGGTGACACTGGAAGCCACCATGAGGCAAGTATACGAGGAAATGTTTACCATAAAGCAAAAAATTGCACCTCTACTAAGAGCTGAAGTAGAGACCAAGAAAAGGAATGAGGAACTGAAAGAAGCCTCCACAGCCCTGGATAGAATGCTAGAATGAACAAACAGGTATCTGCAGGCTCTAGATAATTTTCCCAGAAAATATTGGATTCACACTTAGAACGAAAAGGTCCAAATTCACATGAAGGTGCGATCCAAGGAGAAGTTATTCAAAGACCTAGAGAAGGTAATGACCACCTATGAGCATTTGATCAGCGACATTGACTCAATGGCTGGAATACACCACATTCCTTCTCTAGGTACACTAGGCAAAGAAAAGAATTGGGAATAGGTAAATCAAGACATTCAGGCATTTCTGCAACCTATTAGAGAAGCTGCCGCTACACCTGATCTTCTGGCATCATAGGAGAATTTGGTTAAATTCATCGTGACACAAATTTGGATTTACACCAAGCTGGCTTCCTTATCTAACCAAGTCATGATAAAGAGAGAAACTCTCATCCCAAATGCCTTAGAATTCCTGCACAGGTTAAGGGAAGATACTCCTTTGATCTCCCCAGTTGCTGTAGATTATCAAGCATGGTAGAATTTTCTTAAAGAGCAGCAAGTAGATGTTCCCGACCTCGCAATCATGCACATGCTCCCATGATCAGGTTAAGTCACGGTCTTTAGGAGGGATCACAGGTCACATCATCCATGAACAAGTCGTAGGTCGTAGCCAAGTACAAGGTCGCAGGTCGCTTTTTCCTTTAGGTCGCAAAGCATGCCAAAAAGTGGGAAGGTGAAAAGTCAAGACACCCAAGGGTAATTTTTTTCATATGAATACTCTCTTTAGGGACTTGTAAAGGATCTTTTTTTTGGACTCCAAAGGAGAGAGGATATTTTTAAAGCATTGAACAGCCCTTTTGAATGAATACAAGCATTCATCTTAAATCCACTATTGGATTCGATGAGAATTGATGTGTTAATACTATGAATATTTTTCTTATATGTATGATATCTTATGATTAATTGATCTGTGTTTTCTTCTTATACTCTTCATGCATTTCAACTCACTAAATGTGTTAATGATTGTATGTTTTTTACCTTAAGATATGTTTGTAATTTTATTATTGACATCTATCTTATTCACGAAAACGCCCAAGTAAGTATTGGTTGTTCTTGCAAGGAAGAACTGTTTCTTCTATGGTTCGAACAAATTTTACAAACATGACCCTAATGATATGCTGCTAACATCATCTCCTTCGATTGCATGTTTCCTTTTATCTTGCTATTTGTAATGTTTTATGCTCATTGACAATCATCGATATTTCTTCTTGTATCATCCATTAATTGTATGTCTATAACTCTGCAGGGCTCATTTGTGTCCAAGAGAAGGAGTATTCAGCGGTAGCCAGACCCACACTCCGGATGGGATCCCTATCACAAACGGTTCAGAGTCTAATCGGGACTTTTTACTGGGGAGATCCCTTACTGTTGGCCAGATAATTTTCCCCGTCAACAGATTTGGCGCTAGAAGGAGGGCCTTAATGGCAGGTTCCCAGAACACAATTAACATCCTGTTACAAACTCCCCAAGGGGAGACCATGCATGAAAATACTAGTCCTGCCACTTTGGAAAAATCCCAGGAGGAGGAACCCCCTTTCTATGAGGTTAATTTAGCCCAGCTAAGGGCCTTGCGCCCTATTGCCCGCGACCTTGTCAGGGGTTTACAGTGAGCTTCGATCACTAATTCCTTGGAAAATCCTAGAACTCCCGCAGCTAATTATACACACCAAGGAACCCTTGTCAACTCCCTTCCTCAGCTTGTAGGTCTTATGATTGAAGATTACATAGACACAGTTGAGTGAAATTTTGTAGCACCCCCAAACAACCCTAGGGGGGTGAAGGAGACGGACTTGGAATGACTGAACCTCAACCCAACACTAGCCCTCGACCCAACCAGACTTTGCATGATAACACTCAAGCCAACAACCCACTTGGGGGAGGAGCCAGGAGAGTCTGGGGTAACAGAGGTACTAGAGACAGAGGCCATGGGTGAGGTCAAAATGTTGACCATCAGCCCCACCTAAACCAAAACAATTTTCCTTTTATTTAAAATTGGAGAAACATTAGAGATACAGGAAACCATGGAGTAAACAAAGACATGCATTCCCACCATGAGGGCGAGGCCTCCGGGTCTGGCATGGGTAGCGAATCTGAAAGTGAAAGGGGACATATTTACATCCCACGCCATCAAAGGGCCAGACGTGTACAACCCTTGGCTTGGATGGCTCAGTCCCCCTTAGGTATCCAGGTTCCCCTCCATGACATGCCCCGCCATCCTGAAAAGCATCTCCCTAAGTTCGACCCCAAGAAAGGTACTTTGGCCGAAGACCACATTAGCAACTTCTACCTGTCTTTACAAATGATGAGAGTGCAGTATGACGACATATCATTTCTGATTTTTCCTCATACTCTATAAAATAAAGCTGCAACATGGTATCGGTTGCTCCTTGTTGCTTCCATCCGTTTGTGGGAACACTTCTGTCAGACCTTCCTACAAAAATTTTCAGAAGATAAATCCCCCTCGATGCTCCTCATAGAGATCAGCACGCTGAAATGTTAGAAGAAGGAGAAGGTCGAGGACTTCAATCAATGTTTCACCACTATATTGAATAAATTTCCTCCAAACATGGCCTTAGATGATTCCATTACCATTGACTACTACACTAGAGTCCTCCCACGAGATATCGCTGTGTTTTTGAAACACGAGGCTAGACCTACCCTAGCAACAAATTACACCACTACCCTTGTTGTCGAAAAGGACATGTCATACATAGGTGCCATTTACCACGAAGGGTAGGATGATAAAAAAACAACCACGAAGAGAGCCCAATCCTCAAGTCATAAATCTGGGGACAAAGATAATGACCCCTTTGATTTCAAAAGTATTACAAAATATCTCAAGTTATTGACCAACGAAGTCTCTGACCTAAAAAGGAAAAAAAAAGATTCTACCCCAGCTGCTAAATGCAGAAACCTTTCTTCAGAAAGAGTAACTCTGTTGTGAATCGACCCTCATCCTTCTCAAGTGCTGGTCTCAACATTGAAGAAATCAACAAGGACAACTTTTGTTCTTTTCATCAAGCCTCTCACTCAAATAAGACCTACCCCCAATGTATTAATAGCATGACCGCTATGGTAAACCAACTTATAGAAGATCAAACCCCTAGGGATATAGAGGAGGAGGCTATTTCAGACAATGAAGAAATTCCCCCCCAAGATGAAGATATGGGCTCCACTGTCCTCACTTTCGAGGTCATATGTAGAGAGTCTTCCCTTCCCAAAACCTGGATAAACCTAGATGATGAACCTAAATATAAATCCCCTCGAAAATATGGCTTGAGGAGAAAAGGCCATGTGCCTAAGAAATCGTTCGAAGAGAAAAGAAAAGCTTTCTCAAGGAAAAATCTGCCACCAAATGCAGAAAACAAAGACAAAGCTCCTGAAAAATTTAGTCCAACTACTCCTTGAGAAGGCCCCAAGGCTAAAGCTTCATTAGCTTCCCCTAAGAATACCACCGAGCTCCGTTCACACATAGATTCTGGGTATAACATTATCGAGGATATGAAGAAGACCTGGGCCAATATCTCTCTCTATGATCTCGCTCGCACTGCTAACCAATGAGATCTCATTCTAAAAACCTTTTCCAATCCATCGGAGACGAAACCCATAAGGATCACATCTGCCCAAACTGCTGCTAATCCCCAATCCATCATGAATGTTGTGAATGACAACTCCAGGGGAACCACGCCACCTTTCCTCCTCTCCTTCAAGATCTTTAACTTCAATTTCCACAATTGCCTCGTTGATTCCAGTGCATCCAGGAATGTTATGCCCTTATTTGTGTGCAAGAAGTTAAACATCCACCCTGAGAAAACTGATGCCAGAATCATCCAGCTCGACAGATCTCAAGTCCCCGCAGTAGGCAAATTAAACAACGCCATCATTCGCCTATCCTCCGACTCTAGAGTGCATCAGTGCATTGACATAGTAATCATTGATATCCCTGAGGCCTATGGTTTTATGTTAAGAAAATATTGGTCTAGTAAGCTCCAGGGATACTTTGCCATTGATTCGTCTCACCTTTGGCTCCCGTACAAAGGCGTGAATAACCAAATCCAAGACGAGAGTGAACCATACATGAAACATACTGTGACAAACCTGGATGCAACTAATGAACCAGTCAGTTTCGCATAAGAAGAGCTTGGTATGTGTTTCTTAGAATCCATACTTGGATGCTATCAAACCCCCAAAACCCCGGTCACTCAAGACGTCTAGTCTGAGCTACTGCTGGCCACTAAAAGCCCCTCTACCTCGACAAAGGACCTATTAGGGACTGCTACTCCAAGTAGTTCCTTAATGCATTCAAATTTCCTCGCCCAATCAAAATATGAAACCTAGACCTTGTACTATGATGGTTCCAAAACCCAAGATGGGGCTGGCCTCGACTGCATCTTGCTACACCCCGAGAAGAACAGATTTCTAATTTCCTGCCGGTTAGAGTTCCAATGCATGAACAATACAGCTGAGTATGAGGCATTGCTACTCGGACTCAAAAATGCCATAGACCTAAAAGTATATTGTTTAAAGGTAATTGGCGATTCTGAGATTATCACATGACAGGTACGTAATACCATCCATTTGTTGTCTCCACATCTAAAAGGTTATCAGCAATAGGTATGGCATTTAATTTCTACTTTTGATGCTTTCGGTATTAAATATGTACTTAGAATGCATAATGCAGCAGCTGACACACTCGCTAATGCTACCACTAGGTTCACCCCCTTAGGGATGGATTTTCTATTGAATTTATTTACAGGCCATTCATGCCAGACGACGTCACTAATTTATGTGTTTTCAATGATGACCAATAGGTATTGGATTTCTTGCTCAATACAGACAAGTTCAAAGACGCAGTCATAGAAGAAGAGGATCATTATCGGGTTTTATAGGAGGAACTAAAACAGTGAAAAGGAAATCCCATACCCAAAGGGATCGTTTCACTTGAAAAGTTTTTCGACCTACATAACTGCTTTTGAGGGCCTCCAAACACAAAAGTGAAAATTTCCACATTAGCACACTGAAAAATTAACCTCAATACAGACAAAGATCCCAAGCTCATCAACCTAGGTAACGAGTGCACCCCTCAGGAGAAACAAGCATTCACCGAGTTATTCAAGAAGTACCAAGATGTGTTTTCCTAGACATATGATGAGCTTCAAACTTATGATACACGAATCATCCAGCATGTCATACCCATGAAAGAAGGAGTGAAGCCTTTTCAACAGAAACTGAGAAAAGTACACCCCGCCTTAGAACTGATGACCCAAAAAGAACTAAAGAAGCTCTTGGATGCGCGAATAATTTTCAAGGTTATAAATTCCACCTGGGTTTCAAACTTGGTCCTTGTACGCAAGAGATCCGGGAAAATCCGTATGTGCGTAGACTTCCAAAATTTAAGCAAAGCCTCCAACAAGGACAACTACCTGGTCCCCCCTATGGAGAAAATCCTTCAAATTGTATCAGGGTCAGAAATGTTCTCTCCATTGGACGAGTTTTCAGGGTATAATAAAGTACTATTGGCTGAGCCCGATAGGCTCAAAACCACATTCAGAACTAAATGAGGAACTTTTGCATTCAGACTCGTGCCCTTTGGCCTGATTAATGCCGGCGCCACCTTCCAAAGAGCTATGGACATCACCTTCAGGGGACTTATCGGGAAAAGCATGGTAGTATACCTTGATGACATTATTGATTTCTCCAAGTGCGGATCTGACCACCTACACCACCTCAGGAAGATTTTTGAAAGGTGTCGGAAGTACAGGATCTCCTTGAACCCGAAGAAAATCATTTTTTCCGTTACTAACGGAACCTCATAGGGCACATAATAACTTGAGATGGCATAGTAATGGACCCAAAACATGTGAAAGTCATTTCTCAAATACCACCCCCAAGTGGTAAGAAAGCTATGCAGTCCTTCCTCGGTAAAATCAACTTCTTCCGAAAGTTTATATCAAATTTTTCCCAAATCATGAAACCACTGCAAGGCATGATTAAAAAGAATGCAAATTTTAAGTGGAATCCTCATGAGAAAGAAGCATTCAACAAAATCAAACAAGCCATCGTAGAAGCACCCACCCTGCACAGTTGGGATTTCAACAAAGGCTTTATCTTGTATAGCTTTGCCTCAGATTCATCTTTGGCAGCCATCCTCCCTCAGAAATATGACAACAACAATGAGCGACCTATATCATTTGTGAGTATTGGGTTTCAAGGCACGGAGCTGAACTACCTAGATATCGACAAACAGGCTTATGTGGTATACAAGGCAGTTAAAGACTTCAGGCCATATATCTTGAAGAATCATGTCATAGTCTTTATACCTCACCCTGCTATGCGCTCACTATTCGTACAACAGGAGATGGGCGAGAGAAAAGGAAACTAGATGACATGCCTCCAATATTATGACCTGGAATTAAAGCTAGCACACACTATAAATGGCCAAGGATTGTGTCGTATAGCAGCAGAGGCAGCAGACTCACGGGGCAACAAGAAAGAAAATTGGGAACAAGAAATAGATATGTATCAAACTGATAGCACAGCCCCGTAGGATACCTCCTCTTGGTACGTAGATCTATTGCAATATCTAAAACAGGACACCATGTGCCCCGATTTAACTACCAAGCATAAGCGTGCGTTGAGATTTAAAGTTGCATCCTACCAGCTAGTGCAGGGTAAGTTGTTTCGCAAACATCACAATGGTGTCTTGTTGCGCTGTTTGGAATGGGATGAGGCACAAAAAGTATTGGCAAAACTTCACGATGGTCCCGCAGGTGGACACTATGCAGGGGACACCACTTCTCACAAGATCATGTGTGCCGGTTAATATTGGCCTACTTTGTTTAAAGATGCACATGCATATGTTTGGAAATTCCAACAGTGCCAAAAGTTCGCAAATAGAGATATACGGCCTTCGGCCACGTTACAATCTATCGCAGTGGAAGAACCTTTTGAACAATGGGGGCTAGACGTGATTGGGGAAATCCTTCCACACTCTTCCAAGAAACATAGGTACATCCTCACCGCCATGGACTACTTCACAAGGTGGGTTGAAGTGGTACCGTTACGTCAAATCAATGATCAAGAGGTAATAGCTTTCATCACCCAATGCATCATGATCAGGTTTGGCATTCCAACCTCCCTTGTTTTTTATAATGAAACATATTTCTCATCGTTGAAATTATATGATTTTGCTCTAGAAAATGGTATTGTGCTTAAACACTTTGCCAACTATTACCCTCAAGGAAATGGGTTAGCCGAGTCAACCAACAAGAACCTAATCTGCATCATAAAAAAGACTCTGTTGTCCCAACAACGAAATTGGCAATCGGCACTCCACAACGCCCTCTGGGCTGATCGAGTCACACCCAAACCTTCCCTAGGCACCTCCCCATTCTTCCTTGTATGTGGAAAAGAGGCTATCCTTCCTCCCAACTTGTCTCTCCTGGCCTTCCGATTATCTCAGGAGACTCACAACACTCCTTGCCCTACTTTACAAGCCTAAATAGACACACTGTTGAAACTTGAGGAGGAAAGGCAAAAAACTCGGGAAAAATTCGCCATCCAGCAAAGTCGGATAAAATGATGGTTTGACAAGAAGTCAGTCAGGAACAAGGTTTTTGAAGTGGGTGACCTTGTCCTCAAATGGGATAAAGCTCATGAAGATAAAGGGAAACACTTCATGTTCTAGGCATTATGTACAAGCCCTTTCCAGATCAGGGAGAAGGTCGGTTCTCACACTTACAGGTTATAAAATCTTGAAGGGAGGATTGAGGTCCTCCCTGTGAATGGACACAACCTTAAGCACTGTTTCACTTGACAGCCCCTAGGGGCCTTCACCACACCTTGTACCATGGTTTTTCTTGTTTCTTTCGTTCTTTACCATTCTTGTTTTCAATAAATCGATTGTTTCGCACAGGCTCCCATTAACCTTTTATTTTCTTTTGAATCAAAATTTTGAAAGGGTATATAGAGGTTACTCAAGTGGCATACTGAGTCAGAATCTATGCTGGTGTATAATCCCCCCCAGAATGCAAAAGTGTCCCAAGCTTACTTGTGACTGACACCCAGTGGTGAGAACATGACTAAGGTCCTTCAAACCAAAACGTAGTAGCTTGCCTAGTATGCTGGCTCAAGGGACCTCTGTGTGAAAGAAATGTTTCGGTTGATTCAATTAATAGATGGGAAAAGGAAGGAACTAGCCTCAGGTGATGAAAGGATATCCAGGAAAACCCCAAAGGTCCTGGTATAGACCAGGAGCAACCTCTCTCACAACCAAAATAATTCGGGATCCCTCATCTACCCAGACGACTAATGCCACATTAAATAAGTGCCTTGAGCACATTTAAATAAGTGAATTTAGCACATGAATAAAGGGTAAAGGATTGAGAAAGGCTTCCTGTGCAGAGACGATACGACGACATCGCCGGGGTACTGACCAGGCTTGCTAGCAGCAGAGCAACATCCATGACTCCTAGGTATTGACTCCGCCAGGACCATCAGGTTCGCTGGAAGTGGAGCAACAGAACTAGGACTAAATAAATTATGCTGGATCCTAGAAATCCCTGAGGTTACTCTGAACGTTCCCGTCTGGTCTTTAAAAAGAAGAAAAAAAAAAACACAAGGAACCAGCACCCAAGGGCAGGCAGATGGAAGGAGAAAACGCACAAGGCTTGGAGACAAAAGTATGTGGTACCCACAGGGTGGAAGGAAAAACATGATAAAATCACCCCCCCCCCTTTTTCTAAAATGAATCACTGGTAGAGATTCTAGACCCTACTAGTGAATCGCCATTTTTTGTAGCGGCTACAAAAACCTCCAGAATTTCCATCCCTTTTAAATTTTTGAGCCCCTGAGGCATTACTGAAGTCTGATATTTCAAAATCCTTAGGTCACTAAGTCGTAGAATAGGTCATTTTTTCCCATAAGCGACCTAGCGACCTTGCGACCTATCAGGTCGCCAAGTCGCGAAGTCACATATCGCATTCAAATTTAAACAATTGTGAACTAGTGACCCTACGACCCCACGACCCCTAGGTCGCAAGATCGCAGGGTCGCAGGGTTGCACATATCATCAACATGATTTTATTGTGACCCAGTGACCTCATTTATTGCCCGCACGCATGACCTCTTTATATATAGAGGCGTTGCATAGGTCACATTTCACCTACGCGATGGAGAGCAAAAATTCTTCTGACAAGCCAACTGGAGCGCGATTTTCTCAGGTAAGTTGCCTAATCCTCCTATTGTTTCCTTATTTTCTATTTTTTGTCTCCTACCCCCTTATTTCAACCCTTTTAAACCACCAACTATCCTCTATTGAGACCCTCTTAGAACCTACATTCTTTTCTGAGTTTCCAAACCCTGTCAATATTATTAAAAAACATTTAGATGAAGCCAACCAGCCTCCCCTTTGTAAGTCTCTTTCTCAAATGACTGTTTCTTCTTCAATATATCACTTCTCCTCCATGTTTCCCTCTATTTCTTTAAGTTAAATATGAGTAAAGGACAGCGTCGCCGTGGAAAATCGTCTGCCTAGGCCTAGTGTGACCTCCGACCCCGCGACCTTGCAACCCCTGCAACCCTGCGACCTCAGTCCTCAGTCGCTAAGTTTCCAAGTAGCGTATCACTCAAAAACCAAAGTATCACAACCTTGAAACTTAGCGACCCAGTGACCCGGTCGCAAGTCGCTAAGTTGCAAGGTCGCGTCTTCATGATTTTTTAAACCAGTGTGACTCAGTGACCTCGCGACCTAGTCGCAAAGTCGCCAAGTTGCAAGGTCACCTTCCTCTGAAGTTTTAAACCAGCATGACTCAGAGACCCAAGGAATAGGTCGCTAGGTCACATGTTCACCCCTTTCTTGACCTTATTTGGGCATAGTTAAAATAAGTTTAAATATTCATTAACATGCATCTGTCTTATCCTGGGACTGTTTTATGAACATGCCAGGGAACCTCGAAGCAGAACTAGAGTGCATCTCCATCTCTTCAGCCTCAAGTGACATGCGGCCTCCATCAGTTCGCAGGAAAAATAAGAGTCCAGAGATAGAGATCTCGGAAGGTGAAATACCTATGTCTCCTCCCCCTATCTATGGAGACACCACATGTATATTCAGCAAAGGAGAAAGCATGAGTTGGTATCAAGTATGCCAATAGTTTGCACAACCTAAGTTTCCAGAGGACCTCCTAGATCGGCAGGTATATGTGCAAGTTAAGAGGTCAAAGCTTCACTACGCAGGGGCCCACCCATATATATTCCCATGTGCTAAAATTATTGAATGGATCTTACAAAGGGTCAACCCCAGGATTTGGGTGATTCGGGATCATGAGGGGAGAGCATTTGAAAATTTAAAAGGCCAGGATGTGGAGATCTATTACCCACTTCCATCCCGGGAGCAAACATCCATAGAGGAATGGGCCACTACCCATGCAGTTCCCATATCCGATACCCTAAGAGGATGGTGGGAAGAACTAGAGAAGTTCAATGTCAAGAAGGACCAGGAATATCAAGTAGCAGGCCTCAGGAAGGCCTATAAGCTCGTAATAGCTATGATGTGTAGAATGTATGGTCATCCCGATGCCACCACTTTCAGCAGCTCTTGGGTATCTCTTATGTACTTTGTTACCGTGCATGGCACCCACTTCAATTGGGCCAGCTTATTGATATCATCCCTCAAAACAAACATATTTGCAGCACTAGCACCCAAGGAGGGATACTCGTCAGAATTTTAAATGGCCTCCTATATATTGGATGCAGTTTGTGCCAGGTGCCATTTTGAGGGATGGGATCACAACTAGGATTAGGAGTGCTCCCGCCCAATCCACAAGGAGTTTCAGGTATTCTGGGACTCCAAATATAAGCAGGATATAGAGCTGATCGCACACAGTTTCATCCCTGCACTCAACGGGAATCTGTTCAGTAAGGATACCCCATGCATGTCCTAATGAGCCATGGAAATGATAACTAAGGTGGCACATTGGATTTCGTTTGTAGAAGGTACCTTTATCCGAGTCTTCGGTTCATTCAAGGCTCCCCATGCAATGCCCTGATTCGTCACTGACAAGATGCTACTTCAGGAAACATATTGTCAGATGACATCTGGCTTCTCGAAGGTTCTTACTAAAGGTCAGAAGAAACCATGGCCCACACTTCCATTCACTATCGACACTTATAAAGTGAAGGATTTCAGAGAAGTAGAGGCAGATGCTGATAAAATCAGAGGATTCTTTCTTCTGCCTTTGGATCACTGGACATACAATCCTGAGAGGATTGTTCTTTCCCATTGCAAACGGACCAACTTTAAATGGAGCTACCAACATACTGAATGCCCAACTAAAGATGGGTAAGAAACTGGTACAATAAGTACAGGGAAATCAGCCCAAAGGCATTGACCGATAAGGATGACCAAGATGATAAAAATTTGGAAGAGAGAATAGATGAATTAGGAGGAGCCTCATCTTCATAGGCCAAGAAGCCCCGAACTAACATAGCCCATAACTCTTCCGCCCAACAGAAAGAAAAGGAAGCAAAAGCTTAATGAGAAGCTAAAAAGAGAGCAAAAGAGGAGGAGGATAAACATAAAAAACACCTAAAGGTGGAACATAGGAAGAAGCAAGTGGAAGACACCTGCAAAAGAAAGGAAGAAGAGGAATCAAAAGCAGAAGTTGAGTGTCAACTCACGATAGAATTAGATAAGGTGGAAGCTGAGCACAGAAAAAAGGAAGGAAGAAGAGGAAACAAAAGCAGAGTTTGAGTGTTAGCTCAAGATGGAACTAGATAAGGTAGAAGCTGAGTGCAAACAAAAGGAAGAACAAGATAAGGCAGAGGTAGAGTGGCAACTAGAAGAAGAAGTAGAGCAAAAGAGAAGAGAGGAAGAGGATTGAAGGTCGAAAGAAAATTCTTCCAAAGACACCGAGGGGAGTAAGACACCTCCTCCAGTGACAGGGGTATAAAAGGAGCTGTCGGCCGTCGAAGTTCTTGCAACCAATATACGTTTTTCACTCTTGGAACCAAGTACCTATGAAGGGTAGGAGGAAGAAGTGTTCAATCTGACGAGACTCACTTATGACCAATTCACATTCAAAATCAGGCAGGAAAAGAGGAGATGTTTAGCACGGAACCCTGCCGCACCATTCATAGCCACAACAGAAAAGGATATAGTCCTAGACACCATGACCAATCCAGTAATGATAGCATTAGCCAACACTTCTTTCCCCGGAGCCACAAAATAAAACGTGAGCTGGATGAGTAGGGAAACTCTATCCCTACAAAATAGATTACAAGGCTCCGAACAAAGGGCAGCTAGATCGGAGCAAGAAAAAAGGGCACTAAGGGAAGAATTCCAACAGCTTCAGGATAGGCACACCCTTATTAAAAAAGTACCACTCACCATTCAAAGAGAGTTTGTGACACTGGAAGCCACCATGAGGCAAGTATATGAGGAAATGTTTACCATAAAGAAAACAGTTTCACATCTACTGAGTGCTCAAGTAGAGACCAAGAAAAAGAACGAGCAACTGAAAGAAGCCTCCACAGCCTTGGATATAATTCTAGAATGGAAAAGAAGGTATCCGTAGGCTCCAAATACTTTGCCTAGAAAATATTGGATTCGCACTCGGAACGACAAGGTCCAAATTCGCATGAAGTTTCAATCCAAGGAGAAGTTATTCAAAGACCTAGAGAAGGAAATGACCACCTATGAGCATTTGATCAGCGGCATTGACTCAATGGCTGAACTACACCACATTCCTTCTCTAGGTACACTGGACGAAGAAAAGACATGGGAACAGGTAAATCAAGACATTTAGGCATTTCTGCAACCTATTAGACAAGCCACCGCTACACTTGATCTTCCGGCATCGTAGGAGAATTTGGTTAAATTCATCGTGACGCCAGTTTGGATTCACACCAAGACGGCTTCCTTATCTAACCAAGTCATGATCAAGAGAGAAACTCTGATCCCAAATGGCTTAGAATTCTTGCACAGGTTAATGGAAGATACTCCTCTAATCTCCCCAGTTGCTGTAGATTATCAAGCATGGAAGAATTTTCTTAAAGAGCAGTAAGTAGATGTTCATGACCTCGCAATCATGCACATGCTCCCATGATTAGGTTAAGTCATGGTCTTCAATAGGGGTCGCAGGTCGCATCATCCATGAACAAGTCACTGGTTGCAACCAAGTACAAGGTCGCAGGTCACTTTTTCCTTCAGGACGTAAAGCATTCCAAAAGGCGGGAAGGCGAAAATTCAAGACACCCAAGGGTCATTTTTGTCATATGTATAATCCCTTCGGGGAATTGTAAAGGATCTTTTTTTTTTTACTCCAAAGGAGAGAGGAGAGTTTAAAGCATTAAACAACCCTTTTGAATGAATACAAGCATTTTTCTTAAATACACTATTGGATCCGATGAGAATCAATGTGTTAATACTATGAATATTTTTCTTATATGTCTAATATATTATGATTAATTGATCTACATTTTTCTCTTATACTCTTCATGAATTTCAACTCACTGAATGTGTTAATGATGGTATGTTGTTTACCTTAAGAGATGTTTGTAATTTCATTATTGACATCTTTCTTATTCAGGAAAACGCCCAAGTATAGGTTATTCTTGCCAGGCCGAACTGTTTCTTCTATGGTTCAAACAACTCTTACAGACACGACCCTAATGATATGCTGATAACAGCATCTCCTTCGGCTTTGTGTTTCCTTTTATATTCCTATTTGTAGTGTTTTATGCTCATTGAAAATCATCGATATTTCTTCTTGTATCATCCGATAATTGTATGTCTATAACACTGCAGGGCTCATTTGTGTCCAAGAGAAGGAGTATTCAGCGGTAGCCCGAACCACACTCCAGAAGGGATCCCTATCACAAACGGTTCAGAATCTAATTGGGAATTTTTACCGAGGAGATCCCTTACTATTGGCTGAACAATTTTCCCCATCAACACTAACTAATAATGGCTAGTTTTTAATGGGTAGTCTTTAATGACTATATCTAGGCATTGATGCACCCACACTATTTATTCATTGAGATCGATTATCTTTTTCACCTTGTCCCGAGGATGAACGAAATTAGATGGTTTGAAACGTCTGCTAATTATTTGACTAATTCGAAAGGAATTTTTCTAAATTATGGATCACAAAGGTCTTAGATCTAACAATATTAACACACCCAAAATAGTTTTTTTTTGTTTGAAAATAAAAATTTACCTCATATCATAATTTCATTTATCCCTCCTAACTTTCTGCCATAGTTTAAATGTAAAAGTCAGCACATAAATTTTCGAGAGTTTTTACACTAAATCACTTTGAGAAATATCTCTAGAGGTTTTGGGTCTTGTTTTCCCACCCTTGCATGTATACCCAGTTGATTATTGTGCCTCTAGGTAAAATTTCTTGACGTGGTATCCTTAGTAGCAACAATCATCAATATCTTACATCGGTGATGACGAGGGTAATATCCTTATTGTACATGGGGTAGATATTAGTCTGGACTTACTTGATTCTCCTAGGGGTACCCCACACCTTATAAGGGTACTTAGTTATAGGAATAAGAGTCATTAATAATGAGGCTAACATAAATTTATCAGCCACATTTTCACACTCGACTTGGGCCCTAATTAACCAAGCTATTTATATGAGAATATCCCTCCAATTTTCTTTGTTTGTGTGCCTCACTCCATAGATTTGATAGAATTTCTTGTTTGGTCCAAGTATATTTGATCATAGGGGTATCTTAATTAATTAAAGATAATAATGAAATATATTTAGCATGGATGGCCAAAATATTCGACGCTCTTGGACACGTTTAAAACATTCTCTTGAAGAAGAAGGTCCACCACCAAGAAGACGTAGGATAACTCTGAAAATGGAGTAATTAAGCCACACTAGAGTTAAATTCGATAATTTGGGCTCTTAAAGGGAGTACTTAGCTACTCTTTATGTTATTAATGAATGTCCAACACTACACACTATCCCAACTTTAACTATATATTTCATATTTGTTCTTGTGTAGATAATACCTTTTTGTTGTAAACGATTTTCCATGTTCTCTCATCCTACGGTTTAGAGAGAGTGTTGCATATAACATGGCATGATAGGTACCTTATGACCTTCTACATCGAAAATGTCTTTTTCCACGTCATCATGACCAACCTTTAGTGTGATAGGGTGCACTCTTCATAGTTTTATAATAAAAAATTTTCTCTTCATGGGGAATTACACCTCCTTCTTTTCTGAACCATACAAGTTTTTTGAGTTTATATGTACTTATGATTTCACCAATTTTTTTGTTGGGGATGGAGGAAAGACCTAGTCAACCCGCAGGAGGTGGGGTGTTTCCACATGGCTCATATATTCCTATGCATCCTTTTCCTAATGAAGCCATTTCTTAAGGAAACATCCAAGGGGGTATATGTTTTTTTTTAGCTAGTTTAGGGGTACTAATGTTTTTGTAAGAACATCCCAACCTTGGGGTATTTTTATTTTAGTTAGGATGCCTCTCTTTGAAGGGTATATTTCTTTTAGAGAGGCTAGTTTACATGGGGGAATTAACCCAACTAGTACTACTATTAAAACCAGTTATTATGCTTACCATGATGCTTTTTCATAGTGGTTTCGTTCTTCTAGTGTCAACTATAATCCCATAAGGAGTCATGTGTTTGCAAGTCCCATGTCCCTGTGGAAATTTCCCTTAAAGGAAAATATCCTTTAATCACATCTATTGGTTTGGAAATTGATTTTCTTGGTATGAAATATACCTTTGGTCCATAAACTTCTACCATTTTCTATGTTATGGGGGGACCAAAAGGTATGTCAAGGGGGAAAATTTCATCTCTTGACCCATTTAATCAACATTAGCTTCCATTTCTAGCTTCACTTGACTCGACATAGTTGGAAAAAATTACCAATGAACCCATAAGTCATGATCCTAGATGGTCGCTAGTGTCTGTAAAACTAGATTCTAATATTCATAAGTTCAAAGGGAAGCCGAGATAAAATCCATCCATGCATATCACCATATATTATTTATGGTGTTATTCAAATTATTTGGTGGATGATTTAGTGACGTTGCATCTTCTCCAGCAAACCCTAGCTGATGATGCCACTAAATGGTATATTGAACTGGATAGGGAATCTTATAGTGACTATGATTCATAGGAGTATACCTTTTTGAACTGCTTTTAATTACTTTCCTATTAGGATCTTAGGATTGATCTCCTATCCATATTTAAACATGATAACTGTACTCACATTTTTTATCACATTCATGAGTGGAGGAGATGAAATATGTTAGGACCAAGCTTTGTTATGACTTGCTTAAATATTGGTTTACCCAATCCTTATTTCCACCTATATATGAGGATATTTACATGGTAGAGGTGGTTATTGAGGAGCAAGCCATTCTATGTGCTCAAAATCTTGATTTGGTTTATTCTCAGTCAGGAAGTTTACATGACGTCATTCCAAATTCAATATATGTGTTTGATATATTGAATACATGGCACCATGAATATATATGTTTGATGTATGTTGAAAAGTATATATCAAACATATTCATAAATGTGGTTGATAAATTCCAATAAGCGTATATCAATAATACTATTATTCATATTATTAGAGTGAATAAATTTTTTTATTTTCAAGCTTTATTAATAACTATAATATTAATTATTAAAACTTAAATATTATTCATATTATTTATTAATATTAATTTTTATAAAACCAATACTATAAACCCTAATATTAAAGCCCACCATATTAAAACTAAGATTAGCCCTTTATATTATAAATTCAATATTATAAACACAAATATTATAAGCCCAAAATTACAAACCCAAATTATGTAAACCATAATATTAAACTCAACATTATAAACCCTAATATTGTAAATTCTATCTTATAAACCCAATATTATAAACTATAATATATAAAAACCTATAGTATAAACCACAATTGTAATATTAAACACCCTATATATTAGAAATTTTGAAGTGGCAGGTTCATATTATACGTTGTTGCTTCCAATAGTGCACATAATTACTTGCTGAAAATTGTAGATAATGCATCTTTACATCTTGTTCATATCCATAAATTCGAGATGGATTTTGGTTTATGTCGATGGGAACTCGATACCTTATCCCCATCTATAGACGATGTGTAGGTTTTAGAGGAAAATATACATTAGAGTAAATTTCAGCCTAAAAGTGCACATGCAATTTTCATGTGCTTAATATGTAAACCAATAAAAATCCTTTAAATTTAAAAATATATACATGTAAAAATTTTGGAGGGAAAAGAAAAAAATTACTTCTTTTAATTATATTCCTGGCTTATCTCCTTATAGATTTACTTAAATTTCAAGTGTAGAGACTTGTTGGATGTGGAATTAAATTCGACATCCAACGAGTACCCATTATGCATACTTCTAAGAAGACCCGCGTTGATAGAAATTGAAGATACATTAAGAAATTTTGTTCATTATAACTATGGTCACCTTCTATGCAACATGTTTTACTCTAGTACGTAGCACTTTGTTTCTCCATCTAGCCCATGCTACCATAATCTCACCAAGTCATGAGAAAAATCCCCAAGTTAACTCATTATGATACTCTCATTCACATGAGGAAACTCTTACAATGTGGAATCTGATCACCTTTACTTCATGTATATATTTTTCCTATTCAAAAAAGCACCATAAAGTGGTTTAAATCATTTAAATGAGGAAACATTACCCACTCCAAATCTTTTTCCCAATTTGCACTCAGGAGAAACTAAAAATCTTCATTCTCTCCATTTACATATAAATTGAGATCTTGGCCCTTTAGAAAGGGATTGGAGTTCATAACATTGTTACATTGTTGAGATCATCATTGAGAGAGAGTGTTTGAGCTAGGAGCTAGAGGAGGTCATCCTACAACTTCAACACTTATTTGTAAACATGCTTCTACTTATTAATATATAGATTGATTTCTCTTCCCTCCAAAATATTATTTAATGGTCATTTCTATCATTTTTTAAGTAATGATTGTTTGGAGGCTTATACTTTAATGTTTTATTCAATGGTTCTCAGTTGTTTATCTATTATTATTTTTATTCGTAATATTGTTATGCTATGAAAGTTAGGTTTGTTTTTATTTGTGTGTTGGATAAGCCTTTGAAAAAAACTAGGAGCATTTTCTAGTTACACTGAAAAATTTAACTCATCTACATAGAGAGGGAAGAAAGATATTTCTTAGCATTAATTTGTAAATATTGCTTTATTTTTTGCATTGTTGAATGGGTCATGTATTAAAATAGTCAATCTCTTATCCCACTTGCCTTGTTTTTCTAGGAAAATCTCACAAAGAAATTATTTATTCATCTGAGAATTATTCCCCACAACATAATTGGTGAATTTATTAGGGATCATGTTGCTTCACTATTCATTTTAGATCTCCTAGATATCATATCTCTAATATAATGAGTGATTGAACTCGTGTCAACTACATGCATACTAGTTTAATTGATTTTAGTTCTTGTTTTTTACCAAGATTTTATTCTTTGAGAAAAACTCATGTAACGCTTCCTGGAAGTAGAAAATAGAGAATTATAATTCATATTTCAAGTGTACCGAGTGTTTTACTATTTAGTATAATGCATTGTCTTATTCATATTAAACACATGTTACTATTTTAAGACTGTATTTTTCACCCTTGCTATGGATTTCCCTGTCACTTTTTTTCCTTCTTTTGTTTTTGCAGTATTTAACAATGTAAAATTTGAAATGAGAACTATAAACTAAAATGGGAACTCTAGCAAAAAAAACTCCAAAAAAAATGAAAAACAACCCAGAAATGAAAAGTGTGTATTCCGGAACGAGGTTTTATTTATGACAAGTTTAATTTGAAACATTTTTTTAAAATGGCATTAAAACCAATTTTCATGTGCCAAATAAATGAAAAAATCACACTAATGTTTGTGTTATAATACCATTTTTATTTTCCACGTACAATTTAAACATCTTTTTAGAAATTACATTAAATATAAAAAATGGGATTTGAAACACATGTAAATTCCACTAATTTTTATCCATGTTGTTTAACATATAATATCATGACACTAAAAATCCATAAAATTCTAGTTCTTTTCAACCATAATTTAAATATAAAATATATTTCACAATTTTTCACCCATAGAATTAAAAACCATTAACTTTTCAACATAATCCAACCATGATATTATGAACAAAATATATGACTAAAGTAATCCGATGAAACATACATTATTTCTCAAGTTATTGTTGCATTGTGAATATTTTAGACAAATGAATTCATCATAATTAAAATATATAATCCAAAATGACTCATAACTTCATGTAAGATCATGTGGAAGTTAAAATATCATTTTCATTGCTTAATGAAGACATGATTTATGTAGATTGTCTTACTGAATTATTAAAAATCACTCATATTTTCTTGCACACCATTAGAATTCACATCTTCAGATGAATGATTGGATGCAGATGAGGGTGTTCCATATTCTTCTCTTTCATAAACTAGTGCCCCATCTGAGTCAACATGCATGCCGACCACTTGAGGTTTCAAAAGTCATCTAGATTTATGACTAGGTTTAACAGAGTGCCATCTGAACATTCTTTCTTCTAGTTGAATCCTCTTAAAAGTATCTATCATCCTGGTGCGAAGATTTCCTCTCTTTGTTAAATTTATTTAAAAAAAGTTATGCCAACTTCCTCCAATTTTAAGAGGTTTGAGCGGCGATGATTTATATGTGTCCCATTTATTTTTCTCGTTCCTCCAATTTTTTTATCAAACACTATCTCTAGCTTGTCCACACAAGTGAATGGGTTTGTGTAAAGGCTATCCATTCTTGGTTTTCATTTTTTTTAGGAACTACCATCTTTGGCTTGTACTTCAACACCTGTAACATCTTCATTTTCTGTAATGACTGTTATAACCTTGGAAACCTAGAATGGATAGCTATGTGGATCTTCATGTGCTAACAATGTGATCATGCAACACTCCTTAATATCCTATAATGAACCCCTATAAAGGTCTTCCATGGCTTCACGTTGTGCCTGAGATCTTCTGGAACCAATATACATTTATCTTTCCTCCACCTATGTAGAATTAATAATACCTTGTGATTGTTGTTGTTTAACAATGTTTGTTTCCTCCTGTTCATTTGACACATTTTGTGGCCAAATAAATGGAGTCTTAAAAAGAATATATTTATTTGCTGGTCTTGAAAGGATATCACTCTGATCATTGAAAAAGGACTCCCACAAAACTGAATGAACAACATCAAAGTAGTCATATGTATATCTAATGGATTTTTCAATTTCTTTCAGGCCCTCAGAAAATTATATATCTCTCTTCTGCCTTCATGTATTGTGAACTTCACCAACTGATTGTAATAACAATATATTTGATGAAAATATTGGATGATTTGGAATGAACTTTAAAAATTTAAACCTGATGATGATGCTCATTTTGCAGTAGTTGAATACTTCTTTCCCCATATAAGTGTTTTCCCATCAATTTGTTTGGTGTGAAATTGATGTTGGAAGCTAATTTCATTAAGTTGTTAAATGCATTTCCCCTCACCATGAGATGCCAGAATAAACCATTACATGTCAATAGTTTCTTTTAACACATGAAAAATAGGCTCTAGCATTTATAATTTCTTAATACATTCAATTAATGATGACAAGTTCTAAAATCCTTCCTCCTCAATGTTACTGAAAAACAACTGAACATCTGATCAATATGGTCCTGAGGGTGGCCAACAAGAGGGAAACCAACCTTTACCTTATGAAAATTTCTCAATTCAACAAGCATGTTTAGATATAAAAAAAAAAACTGCTTTTTGTTTTCACGACAAGTGTTGTCTAATTGTAGATACAAAATTTCAGGAAGATTACCACACCAATGAGAAAGAATTTCATAAATTATGTTTATTGTGATATTTGAACTATTATGAATATTTGGAGCTATGAAGTAAACACTTGTCGACATTTTCCCATTGGAGACCATACAACCGACCAAGTGAAACTGGATAAAATTTTCCTCTTCCAAATTTTGGGCGTGCAAACAAAATGTGGTAGAAATGTTTTCTTCTAGTCCACACCATCAATTATCAAACCCAAATATTTATTTGGATTATATAAAACTTATTTGGATGCTTATACCACTTTTTCCTTTCACTTGTTTGCGATTCGCGATGCTCTTGAAGGGATTTCACAATGGAATCTACACAAAACATAAAATAAATTGATTAATAAATACATTTTTATAGTTGATCACTATACAATTTAACAGAATATTGTTATGAATGCTTACCTCCTTCTACTCCTTGACATTTATCCTTTTTTATTTTAGAGAAGAACATGTACTGCAAACCCCCATCCTTGTCTTATTAGGAATACAAACATTACTGAATTCTCTCCTCCATATCTGCACTATGTATATATTTGTAATAAAATGACCATTTCCTTTAACACCTTCTGCATATTCGTTGTATAAGTCATAGACTTCTCGTCTTGAGAAATTATCTGGAATATGTATTGTATCTCTATTCGGAAAACACTCTCTATTTTTTGAAAATAAGTCTTGTAGCCATGACATTGCAGTGTTTTCTAGTGGTCGGAACTCTCGTTTATGATAAACTTCTGAATAATATGTAAGATCCTTTTCCAAACTATCTTGGATTCTTTATAGAATAAATTACCAATTGAATGAAACATTTTCAAGTCTTTCTACAGAAAAATAAAGACCCAATATGATAATCATAACCTGTTAGTGTGGATTGCATGCACCCCACTATATATGAATTTTTCATGCTTTTATTCATTAACAAATAGCTCTTCCTTTTCTCCAAAGAAAACTTGAAATCCATATGTTTCAAGAAATCATTTTTACAACAGTCACTTGAAATTATATCACTGATAGAAATTGTTCTCGTGAGATTTTTTACACTACCCCTTGTATAACTAGAATATATTGGATTGATACGAAAAGGTATACTCCTAATCCTAGATACAATATTTGCTAGCAACATCTCCATCATTTCATCATTATATGAACAAGAATTCCCATCATCAGTAGGAGGAATTATATTCTTACTATGATAATTTTCAATATGGTTAGGAAATTCACCACCATAATTGTTTGAAAAATATTCATTACCATCTTCGGCGGCATGAAAATTTTCAACACCATCATCTGTGGTATTTAAATACTGACTTGGAGGAAATTGTTTACAATATTTATCTTTCCCTTCATCACTGTTGCCCTCATAGTCCATAGGATTAGGAATATGGGGAAATTATGACTCTCGATTTATTGGAAATTCTTGATCCTGACCTTTGTCACCGTTGCTTTCATAGTCCAAATGATTAGGACTAAGTGGAAATTGAGACTCTCGATTTATTGGAAGTTATTCATCCTTCCCTTCATCGCTCTTACTCTCAAAGTCCATAGGGTTAGGACTAAGTGGAAAATGTGACTCTTTATTTACTAAATTTTTTTAATCCTTCCATTCATCACTATTTCTCTCATAGTACTTAGGATTAGGACTAAGTGCCAAATGTGACTCTATATCAACTGAAAATTGTACATCCCACCATTCATCACTATTGTTCTCATAGTCCTGAGAATTAGGAGTAAGTGGCAAAAGTGATTCTATATCCACTGAAAATTCTACATCCTACCACTCATCACTATTTCTCTCATAGTACTTAGGATTAGGATTAAGTGGAAAATGTGACTCTCTATCCACTAAAAATTCTATGTCCTACCATTGATCACTATTGTTGTCATAGTCCTTAGGATTAGGACTAAGTGGAAAATGTGAGTTTATATTCACTCAAAATTCCTCATCCTGCCATTCATCACTATTACTCTCAAATTCCTTAGGATTAAGACTAAGTAGAAATTGTGAGTCTCTATTTTATGGAAATTATTCATCTTGTCCTTCGTCATTATTTCTCTCATAGTCCATAGGATTAGGACTAAGTGGAAAATTTGACTCTCTATTTATTTGAAATATTTCATCATGCCCTTTATCACTATTTATCTCCTTATATTCATTAATATGAATAGAGTTGTTACGTGACGAATACGTTCATTCTTCGTAAAACGAAACTTCATTATAAGAGGAATCCATTACGTTCAGAAAGAAAAAAAAATGTTGAATGATGCAAATTATCTCTCTCCCAATCATAATATATAGCTAAAAGAATGAAATTTTTCCTCCATAATTTCCTTCTAAAATGTTTCATCGAAAATTTTCCCCTGAAGTATGTCCCTCCAAATTTTATTTCCATGATTTATTTAAAAAATTTCTACTAAAATATTATCTTTAATATTGAAAGTAATTTCAATCTAAATTTCCTACACACTTTTCTTTTAATATTTTTTTCTGAATTAAAATAATCTTGGTTAATTATACAACATTTACTTTATTATAATTTTATTATTTTAATATTTATCATAGTTTTTATCTCACATTTACCTCGAGGAAAAGCAATTCCATAATTTCCACTTTATAAGAACTTTCATTGTCACTATTCCTCACATCACATCCATATTTCTTGAGGTTTTGTTGAAAAACTTGGAATTGTTTTTTGGAGCAGCAACATTTTCAATGGGAGATTCTCGCTTTTGGAAGGTTCGTTCTCCTTCTACATGGACAATTAAGTGTAGAATTTGATGAAAATTATTTATTAGATGCCAACAAATAAATTTTAAATTACATACAGATTACCATAGAAAACCAATTAAAAAAATTATTACCTAAAAAAAAAAAAAAATCCACACAAACATGGTGGGTGGGACCACCTAGAGTTGGAACCTTTCCATTGTGGCCTGGTTCGGCGTGCCCACTCGGCCCAGGGTGACCATGTTATGGGTGGAATCGCCCATGTCCGGGCAGATTTCCAGCCCAACGACGTCTGAGGGCTGTCGTTGGGCTTGGCCGGACGCACCGACGGACGGGAAATGGTATTGTTGGGCTCTGGCAGATGCCCACCCGTCAAATTACCCACCCGCAACATGATGCCCCCATGGCAGTCGTGATGCAGGCGTGTATTTAAGCCCAACAATGAACATGAATCGGCTTCTTCCCTTGGGCTCAGGAGGACACTTTCCGATGGGCGTGTCGACTCGCAACACGACATTGTGGGCACCCGTGCTATGGGCGGGCATCCGCCGGAGCCCAAATATGCTCACACTATGGCTGAAATCGCCCAATAGTGGGCATCCACAACAGCCCAATGATTGTCGTTGGGCTCAGGCGGAGGCCCACCGATGGGAGCATTCGGATGTAGCACGGTGTCATGGGTGCCCGTGCTGCGGGAAAACGTGCCCATGGGCAAGCATCCACCAAATCCCAATGTTGTCATTTGGCTCTAGAAGACACCTGCCCAAAACATGGAGGGTGGTCATCCACTTGATCCCACAGGCCCGAAAGTTGGCCTCCTTCCCTAGTAGGGGGGCGATTCTTAGAATCAACTCCCAAAATATTAAAAAAAGCTATTTTTTTTCAAGGGGGTTAGGGAGATGACATGTAAAAAAAATTTCAGATTATCAGAATCGGCTCATAAAAATAAAAATAAAATGTAAAATCTATTTCTAGGAGGTTGGGAATGAGATGTAGAAAAGAAAAAAAAAGGATGAGTGAGGTCGAGGAGAAAATGTATTTTTTTTTTTTTTTAAGAAACTTGTTTTAAATTTAGGTTGGTGGGGGGGGGGAGGGGGGGTGATTCTGAGAATCGACCCCCAAAATTTAAAAAAAAAGTTAAATTTGTTTTCCAGGATGGTTAGGGATATGACATGTATAAAAAATCAATTTTGTTTTACAGTTACGGTCGGGGAGAAAATGTAAAAATAAAAATAAAAAATTATAGAACACATATTTCATTAAATTTGGAAGTATTCTATTACAAGGCCTTCAACAACATTCATTCTTTTGTAAATCACCATATTAACTTAATTTAAGATCAAAATAATTTTAGGAATCTCAAACCAATTAGAGATCATGAATAGGTCAAACATGGGGATGTTAGGTACAATAGTATCAATGCACAAGGTGAGTGTGAAAGAAAACCCTTAGAAACAATTTATTCAATTTAAATCATATTATTATGTATAACATGCAAGAAAGATAGTATACTTGTGGATAACATACTAGATTCATAGATGTTTAAATTTTGTGTTAGATGACTCTAACCCCCTTTCCCACAACCTAGTAGAGAGTTGTTGATTGAATAATGGTGATGTGAGGATCTTTGTGTAAGTGGAAAGGAGGTGCCTCCCTTGCATTGCTTTGAAAATAATCTACTAGAAACTTAGTAAAATGTTTTTGTGTTAAAGTTTCTAACCCTTCATGCCTTTAAGTAACACTAATGAGGAGGTGATAATTCTTCTTTATAGAATCCATGCATACACTATTAAAGCTAGGTACTATTGATCTAGGTATTTCAAGAAGGTTTGGGTATCATTGATCTATCTCCACTCAGAGACAAGTACATCAAATGAGAGGTCTTAAATGGGTATTCAAGTCATTCCATTATGGTGGACATTGTCACAAATTGAAGTAACCAAGAATTAGTGAACCAATATACATATACAAGTAAATAGTGGAAGCAAGGGTTTTCAAAAAATAGTACACTTGATGGCAGTCCAGATATTTATCTGTACTTGTCCACATTGTCAAAAACTAATAATGGTACTAATGTAATAGTGCCAACCTATTGTACAAAAAATCATGATTGACCATTACTTTCAGCAAGAGGCGAAAACGATAAGAATTGTTTATGGGGAATAAATAAATGTGAAAGACAACTAATGGATTTTAGTTGAAATTTATATAAGTACTCATGCTCTTTAATTATTACATACTTAATGTAACTACAAATAAATTATCATTAAGATATTAATTTTGAATATTAAATATGTATTAAAAATCATTTGACTACTACACATGATTTTCCATGTGGTCCAAATAAACCACTTAAAACACATTATCAATAAATTCTAATTATTTTTGTAAAAGATGTATCTGTACTTACATTAAGAGATTTATTTCAAAAATATACTACATTTATAAACTTTTAACAATACATATGACTAAATGGAATACAATAAATAGCTTAATGTCTTGTTAGCTTCTATGAGATTATTTTAATTACAAATAGTTTCTTTAATAATTGAATTTTACAAAATGTTAATCTTGATGGGAAAATCATGTCATATGGTGGAAAAAAGTTTAAAGATGTTCATTTCTAACACAACTCCTGAATGAGATTGAATAGTCTACTTAATGATCATTATGAATTAATTAATCCATGTTTTAATAGAGAAATTAAAAAAAAAAATTGCATAGAGCTTTCTTTTAGAAATAACAATATCACATATATGATGATGATGATGATGGTTAATGTCCAATGAGACCAAACTTTGGTCTATCAAAGCTAAATAAATGAATTATTTAGTTTGCTTTAAAATTGTACTCCTATGCTCAAAGAGCTTAAGAGAAGCGTCTCGAGCTTACTATAATTTTGGCATGATAAAAGGCTAGGAAGGTCGGTATTGCAACAAAGATTATGAAAATGAGATCTAATGTGGGTGTATGAAGGGCACTCTAAGAGGAAGTGATTTTCTTCCTCAATGTTCATATTCTCACAAAGATGGCAGATCCTTTCCAACCATGGTGTTTTAGGAACTGTTCAACTACCTGTTTCACTATGGAGCTCATGATTTAATTCTAGAAATAAATAATTAAATATAAATGAAAAATTATTCTAAAATGAAAGAAAGAGGAAATAAATCCTAATCCTATCTCAATTAGGGAGATAAATATCTAACCCAACCGAGAGAAATATATTTAAATGATTGGGGTTTACATATTTTTGACTTATAATGAATATCAAGCTAACGGTGTAGTTCAATTAAATGACATTATAAATAGAAAAAAAAAATATTCAGAGACCTCTTAGCTAAGATAATCAGCCAAGAACATTTAGAAAGTAGTTCATAGAATGATATTGAGTGTTAAATCAGTAATTTGAATAATTAAAAACTAATATAACAAAATAGTTCACATAATACTACTATTTGTTAAATCACTATTTAAAAGATATATTAATGAGTAAATAGTCACTCATAAATCAGAATTAAACCCATAAGAGAAGAGATAAATAATAACATATAATTGAGAAAAATTACTCATATTGAAAATAGTGCACAAATATGAATAAAGTGACACATTCTTGCTATAATAAAATGAAACGAGTATTTAAACTAGTAGTATTATAAATACCAATTTATTGAATCTGTTTCTCTCGCTCTGGTCTCCAATGGTCCTTTACAATGCTTTGAACATATTATTATAAAACAAGAGTTGAAATAATGCAAAATCTGTCCTTCATACATAATTCAGAATCCAAAAGAAAAATCCTCAATAAATCCCCAGATATAAGATTTGTCTCCTCTCACCTACAACTATAAATGCTCATTACAATAGTGCTTTCTAGGAATTCTAGAATGGTAGAGAAGAGAAGCCCTCTTAATACATTATACAGTCTACTATTTATAATATTTGCAAAATAATTCTCAACAAGAAACTTTGTTGAAGAATAAATTTTCTCCATGAATTCACATTGGCCTAGAATTTCATTCTTCTATTGTTGGAGCATTCTCATTGATTGAGATATTCTTCTCCTCACATATTCAATTTTTTTCCTACAAAAAAAAATAAAAACAAAATTAAAATGAAAAAAATAAATAAAAGTATTCAATCCTAAACTAAAACATATGTAATCAAATTTAATTACATAAACAATCGAGATAAGATCTATCCTAGTAGATTTGCCACTTATCCATTTATAGGCTTTATGAAAACCATTCAGTGCCTTGGTATCTACTATATGAATTTTTCTCAACACGCCAAGAAGATGGGATTTCTATGACTCTATGTGGCTATCATCCGAACTTATTAGACCATGAGTAGCAAGAGTGTAAAGAACAACAAATTTTTGAGTAGGAAAATGATGAGAGCTAGCATGAAGATAATGTTCAGTGTGATTTTTCTTGCGAAAAAATTGGTGGGAATAGAACCATCATCCTTTTTCAAAAGAAGGATATCCAAGAAGGGAACGCAACCATCAAACTCTACTTCCATTGTGAATTTCATGAAATCAGATTGGGAATTCAGGTGACCAAGAAACAAATCTAACTTTTCGCAACCATGGGTCATATGACACAAGCATCATCCATGAACCTCTTCCATTTCCTAGGTTGAGATTGAGCCGAGGCTAAGGCCTTCATTTCAAAATATTCCATAAATAGTGGTAGTTATATTAAGCTTAAAAATAATCCCCTTAAATATGTTTCTAAGGAAGTTTCCCTCACCATTAATTCTGATTCTTCCCTTAACCCTCTCTCTAGAAACCTTATCAAGCTCAATCCCCTCACCCCCAAGATTTATGGCCTTCCTAAGATTCATAAATCTGGACCCACTTTAGGACCTATTTTTAACACAATAGGTGGTCCCTCTTATCATCTTGCTAAATTCTTACCCCAGAAACTAAAACCCCTTGTGGTTCTCACTAATTCCTTTGTTAAAGACTTAACTTCCTTTATGAAAGAGTGGAAGGACATTAGGTTAAAACCTGGAAAGTTATTATTCATCTTTGATGTTGTGTCCTTATTAAACAAAATCCCCATCCAGGAAGCCATTGATGTAATTAAGTGAATCTCTAACCAAAACACATCTAAATTAGTCGTTTTATGCCTCACCTCAACCTTTTCCAGTTTCGAAGGTGAGTTCTATGAGAAAAATTGTGGCATTGCTATGTGCTCCCCTCTTTCCCTTATTATTGCTAACTTATTTATGGAAGATTTTGAAATGAATGCCTTATCCTTAGCATAATTTTGACCTAGGAAATAAAATAGGTTCATGGATGATACTTGTGTCATATAGCCCCATGTTCGTGAAAGGTTAGATTTGTTTCTTGGTCACCTGAATTCCCAATCTGATTTCATAAAATTCACGATGGAAGTATAGGTTGATGGCTTCCTGACCTTCTTGGATATCCTTTTTTTTAGAATGGATGATGGTTATGTTTCCCACCAAGTTTTTCGCAAGAAAACTCACACTGAATAGTATCCTCATGCTAGTTCTCATCATTTTCTTGCTCAGAAATTTGGTGTTCTTTACACTCTTGCTACCTTTGCTCTAATAATTTTGGATGATAGCCACTTTGAGTTGAATAAATCCCATCTTCTTGATGTGTTCAAGAAAAATTGATATAGTAGATCCTAAGGCCTGATGGATTTTCATAAAGCCTATAAAGGGTTAAGTGGGAAATATACTCAGATAGATCCTACCTCCAAATTTCATCTCTCGTTTATCCAAGGGACTTTGGACAGAATTTCCCATGTCCTTAAAGGAAATAATGTCTCCTGTTCATTCAAACCTCTCTGTACTATTAGAAAATATCTCAGGTATGTCAAGGACCTTATCAACCTTAAGGACCTAAAAGGTGTTTATATGGTTCCTTGCTCTTATGGTACTCCCTACATTGGGGAAACAAGTCGATCCATTAGATAGAGAATCTAGGAGCATGTTGTAGACATTAGGCACAATCAATCTCTCACCTCTGCCCTCACGGAGCATGCGAAAAAATCATGAAACCATCTTTGCGTTGAGTTTTCCAAGTTCCTAGCTAAGGTTGATCACTTCCACCATTGGAAGGTCATGGAAGCTATTGACATTGAGAGGCATGCTAAAAATATCAGTAGGATAAATGGGTGGAAATTGAGTAAGAGCTGGACTCTAGCTCTCACTATGTGATTCCCCCCTTGTGCTGATTTTTGAGTCTCTTTTAGTCTTGATTAGTTTTCCCCCTTTTGTCTCATTTCCCGTGTTCTTGTTTTTAAATTTTTTCTTTTGTCTTCTTTGTTAATTTTCATCTTTTATATTTTCTTAAGTATTTTAATAATAATACATAATTTTTTTTTTAATTAAGTAAATTAAAATAAAAAAATTTTAACCCTTTGATTTGAACAAATTATTTATTACTAATCCCTTTTTATTAATAAATTTTAATCATTTTAATTTCTAAATTAGTAAAAATTTTAGTAATCGTAACAATTAATATTTTAATTCCCTAATAACTAACTAGCTTATTAACTAACTAATAATGGCTAGTTTTTAACAGGTAGTCTTCAACGACTATATCCAAGCATTGATGTACCCACACTATTTATTCATTGAGATCAATTATCTTTTTCACCTTGTCTCGAGGATGAACCACATTAGATGTTTTGAAACGTCTACTAATGATTTGATTAATCTGAAAGACATTTTTCTAAATTATGGATCACAAAAGTCTTAGATCTAACAATATGAACACACCCAAAAATAGTTTTTTTTGTTTGAAAATAAATATTTTCATCATATCATAATTTCATTTATCCCTCCTAACTTTTCCGCCATAGTTTAAATGTAAATGTCATAACATAAATTTTTGAGAGTTTTTACACTACCTCACTTTGAGCAATCTCTCTAGAGATTTTGGGTCTTATTTTCCCACCCTTGCATATAGACCCAGTTGATTATTGTGCCTCTAGGTCAAATTTCTTGACGTGGTATCCTTAGTAGCAACAATCATCAATATCTTACATGGGTGATGACGAGGGTAATATCCTTATTGTACCTGGGGTAGACATTAGTCTGGATTTACTTGATTCTCCTAGGGGTACCCCACAACTTATAAGGGTACTTAGTTATAGGAATAAGAGTCGTTAATAATGAGGTTAATATAAATTTATCAACCACATTTTCACACTCAACTTGGGCCCTAATTAACCAAACTATGTCTAGGAGAATATCCCTCTAATTTTCATGGTTTGTGTGCTTGACTCCATAGATTTGATAGCATGTCTTGTTTGGTCCAAGTATATTTGAACATAGGGGTGTCTTAATTAAGTAAACATAATAATGAAATATATTTAGCATGGATGGCAAAAATATTCGATGCTCTTGGACACGTTTAAAACATTCTCCTGAAGAAGAAGGTCCACCACCAAGAAGATGTAGGATAACTCTGAAAATGGAGGACATAGGCCACACTAGAGTTAAATGTGATAATTTGGGCTTTTAAGGGGAAGACTTAGCTACTCTTTAGGTTATTAATGAATGTCCAACACCACACACTATCCCAACTTTAACCATACATTTCCTATTTCTTCTTGTGTAGATAATACCTTTTAGTTGTAAACAATTTTCCATGTTCTCTCATCCTACGGTTTAGAGAGAGTGTTGCATATACCATGGTGTGATAGGTCCCTCATGACCTTCTATATCGAAAATGTCTTTTTGCATGTCATCATGACCAACTTTTAGTGTGATAGGGTGCACTCTTCATAGTTTTATAATTCATTTTTTCTCTTCATGGGAAATTACGCCTCTTACTTTTCTAAACCATACAATTTTTTTGAGTTTATATGTACTTATGACTCCACCAATTTTTTTTTTTGGGGATGGAGGAAAGATTTAGTCAACCAGCAGGAGGTGGGGTGTTTCCACATGGCTCATATATTCCTATGGATCTTGTGCCTAATGTAGCCATTTCTTAGGGAAACATCCAAGGGGGTATAGGTTTGTTTATAGCTAGTTTAGGGGTACTAATTTTTTTTTGAGAACATCCCAACGTTGGGGTAGTTTTATGTTAGTTGGGATGCCTCTCTTTGAAGGGTATATTTCTTTTAGGGAGGCTAGTTTACATGGGGGAATTAACCGAACTAGTACCACTATTAAAACCATTTATTATGCTTACCATGATGCTTTTGCATAGTGATTTCATTCTTCTAGCGTCAAATATAATCCCATAAGGAGTCATGTGTTTGGAAGTCCCATGTCCTTGGGTAAATTTCCCTTAAAAGGAAAATATATTTTAATCACATCTATTGGCTTGGAAACGGAATTTCTTGGTATGAACTATACCTTTGGTCCATAAACTTCTCCCATTTTCTATGTTATGGGGGGACCAAAAGGTCCGTCAAGAGGAAACATTTCACCTCTTGACCCATTTAATCAACATTAGCTTCCATTTCTAGCTTCATTTGACTTGACATAGTTGGAAAAAATTACTAATGACCCCATATGTAATGATCCTTGTTGGTCACTAGTGTCTGTAAAACTAGCTTCTAATATTCATAAGTTCAAAGGGAAGTCGAGATAAAATCCATCCACGCATATCACCGCATACTATTTATGGTATTATTCAAATTATTTGGTGGATGATTTAGTGAAGTTGCATCTTCTCCAACAAACCCTAGTTGATGATGCCACTAAATGGTATATTGAACTGGATAGGGAATCTTCTAGTGACTATGCTTCATCGAATTTTACCTTTTTGAACCGCTTCTAATTACTTTCCTATTAGGATCTTATAATTGACCTCCTATCCATATTTAAACATGATAACTCTACTCACATTTTTTATCACATTCATGAACAGAGGAGACAAAATATGTGAGGACCAAGCTTTGTGATGACTTTCTTAAATATTGGTTTACCCAATCCTTATTTCCACCTATATATGAGGATATTTACATGGTCAATGTGGATATTGAGGTGCAATCCATTCTATGAGCTCACCATCT
The DNA here is from genome assembly GCA_034641835.2 of Pinus albicaulis. Taxonomy (NCBI): domain Eukaryota; kingdom Viridiplantae; phylum Streptophyta; class Pinopsida; order Pinales; family Pinaceae; genus Pinus; species Pinus albicaulis. Next base: position 1,215,162,698 of record CM076578.1, on the reverse strand, counting down.
TGATTTGGTTTATTCTCAGTCATGAAGTTTACATGACGCCATTCCAAATTCAATATATGTGTTTGATATATTGAATACATGGCACCATGAATATACATGTTTGATATATGTTGATAAGAATATATCAAACATATTCATAGCCACATCATTAAATGTGGTTGATAAATTCCAACAGCCGTATATCAATAATACTATTATTCATATTATTAGAGTGAATAATTTTTTTTATTTTTAAATTTTATTAATAACTATAATATTAATGATTAAAAATTAAATATTATTCATATTATTTATTAATATTAATGTTAATAAAACTAATACTATAAACCCTAATATTAAAGCCCAACATATTAAAACTAAGATTAGCCCTTTATATTATAAATTAAATATTAAAACCGTAATATTAAACCCAATATTATAAAGAAAAATATTACAAGTCCAAAATTACAAACCCAAATAGTGTAAACCATAATATTAAACTCAATATTATAAACCCTAATATTGTAAATTCTATATTATAAACCAAATTTTATAAACTCTCATATATAAAAACCTATAGTATAAACCCTAATTGTAATATTAAACGCCCTATATAGTAAACCTTATATTATAATTCGAGTATTAGAAACATAATATTATAAATCCAATATATAACTCTACGTGACTTTTGATCATGGTCAACTATTTAAGCATAAAATTAATCTAATATTAATCCTAAAATTATAAGCCCTATTATTAGAAACACAAACTTATAATCCAAATATTAAATGAAATATTATAAACCCTCTATGTTAAACCCTAAATAAATTGTAAATTTAAACCATAAGATTATAAAACCTAAAATATATAAACGATAATATTATAAACTCTATATATTAAACACAATATATTGTAAGCCTAATATTATAAACCCTAATATTAAACCTTATATATTAAACACCCTATATTATAAACCCAATACTAGAAACCCTAATATTAAACCCAATATTATAAATCCTAATATTAAGCCAAATATTAGAAACTCAACTATAGTAAATTTTATGAATGTTAATAATTATATCGACATTAATGTACATTTATTAATATATTTTTCGATGATCACCAACTACAGGTTATTCAAAGATAAGGTTCTTCCGAGTGGTAATGTCTTGCTCTGTAGCTGCGAAGAGGCAAAGAAATTGTTGAAAATGTTGGGTGTTGAGTACATATCATACCATGCATGTCCAAATGGTTGTATTCTATATAGAGGAGAATATGCAGACAAAGAGATGTGTCCGAAATGTGGGCATGATAGGTATGATAAATAATAATAAAAAAGGGTAAATCACGTATTGGTCCTCCTTTTAAGATATTGAGGCACATGCCTATAAGCCCAAGGATTCAAAGGCTCTTTCGTTGCAAAGAATTAGCTATGTTGTAGGGATGTCATGCCTCACACTGAAGTGAGTTGGGAGTTATGTGAATTCTAACTGATTTAATAGTCATGAAGCATATAGAGGATACATGGCCCGAAAAATTCAAGGATGAGTATGAAGTTTATGACTCAGCATAGCCATGGATGGCGTCAACCCATATTCCCTCCAGAACACCAACTATTCTGTTTGGCCTATAGTAGTGATCAATAAAAATATCCCCCAATGGTTGTTCGTGAAGAATGAACATCTTATGTTGGCTCTCATAGTCCCTGGTAGAAGAAAAGTGAAGAATATGGATGTATACTTACAACCACTGGTAGATGAATTGAAGGAATTATGGGATGGGAGAAATGTATACGATGTATCAAGACTCATCGCAGCAGAGAGAAGTTTTACATTGTATGGAATATGTGCTTACACGACACATGATTATCCAGGCTTAGGAGTTTTCTCTGGTAAATTACATGTTTAATTTATTGATTTTTTTATATACGTAACAATATTATTTCACATATTAGTTATTTAATTCGTTGTAATATTTGTTCTGATCTCCATGATATTCTTTAATGTGCCATGCATATTAATTAATGTATACAAATATAATCTCGCGGGTCTTGTAACAAAAGGGTATTTTGGATGTAAATGTTGTGGACCTTCTCTGAAAGATAGATGGTCCAAGGACCTACGAAAACCAGTGTATGATTGCTCCAAGGTATTCCTACCAGAAGAACACCCTTGCAGAAGAGAAACATCTGCTTTCAATGGTAAACGAGAGAGAACCTAAAGGCCTCCAATAATGACACCAGCTGAATGGCTTAGAGCATATGAGAGAGAGAAGGAGAAGGAGTTCATAGAAATGTTTGATTCAAATAGGGAGCCTATTTTCGATGATCCAAATTTCTTTGACACCTATGTTGAGAAATTACCCATTGGGATGAAAAGGAAATCTATGTTTTATGACTTCCCATATTGGGAGCATTTTAATATTACCCACTTATTAGATCCCATGCATATATTTAAAAATGTTTCATCTTCTTTATGGAGGCACATATCATCGAAGCAAAGTGACACATTGGCTGTTAGGAAAGATCTTATTACTTCAAAAACTAAAAATAAACATTGGCCAAGACGATTAGAAAGTACGGGATCAGAGGCAGGCGTTGGTCCCTCTCATTCATGGTTTTTCAAAGAAGGTGATGTCCCATGGATTTTAAGAAAATATGGTATTTCTTTGGCAAAGGAAGTTATAATGGGTGTGAGGGTGCCAACTTCATATGGGTCTTCACTACGATGCTGCTTCACTGTGGATGACCATTTTTTTGGGTTGAAATCGCATGACCATTTGAATCTTCTAAGAGTACGTATAATGTCAAAAGAATGATTTTATTATTTGTTATATTAATAAATTTTATCCCATGCGGGGATCATAAAACATAACTAATTTTGTATATTATTGCACGTGTTTATAAATTTGTAGTGTCATTATCCTTTTTTCGTGTGTGGGTGTGTGAAACATGAATCCCCTCAAGACCTAGGATGGCCATATCTAAATTATCTGCATTTGTACGTTGGATCACGTCAAAGGAGATTCATGTGGCTGGCATTCCACGGTGGCATCAAGAGATAGTTGAGATTGTTTGTATGTTTGAGAAGGAACTGCTGACGAGTTTCATGGACTTATAGGTTCTTCTTCTAATCCACCTAGTAGATGAGATTGAATTATTTGGGGTGGTTTCTTTTCATTGGATGTTCTTCTTAGAGAGGCACATGAAGAAATTGAAAGGTTTTGTTCGATAAAGGGAAAAACTCGAGGGGTCTATGGCAAAGGGGTACATATCGTATGAGTCTTTATATTATGCCAGTGAGTACATCAAGCAGATCAACAATAGACTAGGTGCAGTGATTTGGGACGATGAAAGGGATGAAGAAAAAAGAGAAGGGGAGTTGCTCCAAACGAGTGGAAAAAAGCTCTTGATAAAGAGTAAGCGACTTGTAAATTTTAAAATTTACAGAAAGTAATTAATATTCATGTTGAATTTCGATATAATGTATATTTTGATCTCTAAGTACTATATAATGTTGGTTTGATTTCATCAACAAATCCAGAAATTGAAGCAATCAATAAGTTTGTTCTTTACAATTCTGAAGCGACACAACCGTGGGTCGCATTGTACGAACAAAAGAGGATGAAATGGGATAGTGACAAGAAAGAATTCAGACGGTTGAATGGTAGAAGTGTGCCTTATCTCGATCATTTAAAAGAAAATATGCCAAAAATATGCCCCAACAGTTGGGTTGTTGACCAAGTCAAAGAGAAATATGGTGCTACCGGTCATTACCTGCATGTTGAAGAGGATGTGCTAAATGTAGGGATTGGGTGCAAAAACTCAGTAATAATATTTTTAATTTATATGTAAATTTGAAACTTATATTAATATAGCTACATTTCATATTTTAACTGTTGGGTTATGATCAAACACATGAAACTATGATTTTTTAAATTTTTTTATAATAGGTGAATTTGTTCCCATCTATGTGGGCATATGGACACCATTTTCGCATAGAAAATGCCGATGCTGGAAACATCACACAAGACTGTGGAGTGGAAGTCGATTTTGATCAATCTAGTCAATCTAGACACCGTGATAAAAACCTAGTACAAGGGACGTTAGGCTACGTCGGAAAGATACAAGAGATCATTGAAGTGGATTTCTCTTCTTTCCAATGTGTTATTTTTAGGTGCAAGTGGTGGGACACCTTTGATCGGAATAATGTAAAGGAAGATCGCAATAGTAGGATGACATGTATCAACTCTAGAAAGATGTGGGATGAAGCTAAGGAGCCCTATGTTTTCCCTAAACACTACAACTAGGTGTTTTTTTACTTAGATGTGTTGCATAGGGATTGGTGGTTCGTATTGACACATGACTCTAGATCAAAACATATTTTTGAGAGCAATGGTGTTATCATGCCATGCGAGCTGGAAGATAATGAGGGTAATCATGAGAATCGAGAGTTATGGTACATGTGTTATTTCATCAATATTTATACTTTTTAAGATGTGCTTTTCGAAACATTATATTATGTATTTTGAATTAATTGGTAATTTGCATTGTGTTAATGTTAAAATAAATAATTCACTTGATAATTTGCAATTATGTTGATCTCAAAAACAATCGCGTACTATATAAATTAGTTCTTTTTTTGTATCTAAGATCATAATAAAATAATGATAATTCTAAAGTACATGAATTTATTTGCATTATTTTCTAAACTTTATTATGTTACAATAAATCATATTATTCTAGATTTATTATTTTACAATTATTTAAAATTTACAAATTTACAAATTTAAAAATTTTAATATTTTCATTTCACATTAATACAATTAAAATTTTACAAATATTTTACATACAATTACAATTAAAATTACAATTACAATTACAATTACAACTACAATTTTACAATTTCACATACAATTACAATCAATTCGATGTGCAATTAAAATTTTACAAATATTTTACGTACAGTACAATTACAATTTTAGAATTTTACATATATACAATTACAATTTTACAAATTAAAAAATTACAATTACAATTACAATATTATAAATTTACATATATACCTTTAAAATTACAATTTTAGAATTTTACATACAATTAGAATTACAAATATTAAAATTTTACAATATCATGATCATTTAGTATTAAATTAATTAATAAACATCACGTTCATGATAACCATCGTACAAACATCATATTTGACTAAAAAACACATTCAAAATCACTAACATCATCGTGATCATGATCATCTAAAAAAACACAATTAACATTATATATTAACATCATCACAACAAAAACATCAAATATACATCTCATGTCAAATAACTCATGCTATCACATACACATCTATCTCCAAGCTGCACATTAAATGAACATATCTAACATGACCTAACAATATACACATCATGATGATCACCAACATGTAAATTAAGTACAACTGCAACATGAACATAAAATACATGGACCATATATATATATATATAACTGAATAATGTTAAAAATATACAACTGTAATATAAATGTCACGGATTAGCTAGTGGTAGTAAAACATCAATATTAGTATTAGTGGAGGCCTGCTCAGTCAATGGTGCAGCCTCGACGGTCGATTGTCTAGCCTGCTCATGATCATGAGTACTGATGGATGCTGCAGGCTGCTGACTGGACGTGGCTGGTGGTCCAGCCTCACCTTCATGATGGCTGCTGCTGGATGCTAGTGAAGGCTCATGCTCATCTGGCATGACGCGAGGTGAACAATCATGAGATGATGAGTCACTGCTCGTGGATTGTCCATTACATGCTGTGGCTCGACCATGCCTATAAAGTTCAACAGTCCTCGTTAGTCACGTAATAGTTGTCGTAACTCCTATGACATGCGGCATCAGACTACACATGTCACGTGGCATGCCTCTCCACATATGGAATAGCCTATCATCGGCCTCTATGTCTCTGTAATGAGTGGGCCTGATGTCTGCCTAAAAAATCAATGCACTAATTTGGTCACCCAACTCCATCCGGTATCTAGCATCAAGTCGACCGTGCCTAGCACCGACCTCTTGATGATCCTCGGCATCTGGCATGCCCTGATCGTCATCACGATCCACACCTGGATCATGTTGTGGCACTGGCATCTCCTTGCCATCAAAAGAGCCAATGTCTACAAAATATATACAAGTACACAACAATAATTAGACAATTACATTACACAATTTAATAAAAACAAGTTAAAGAGCATGCTAAAATAAATTTAAATATATAAAACAATAATATTACCTCTATCATTTCGCGGGTCATCAGCTGTGAAGAGGATGTTGGCACACCCATGCCAATCCAAACCCACGTAACGATAGGGGACCATAAAGAAGGGATGCTCATCAACATTGGCTAGCAACTCCAGTGCATCCTATGATATCCTCGCTGGAAACAGAGTCTCTTCCCTCTTGGGCATCATATGCCCCCACATGTGCATACATGCCTCAAACGTCATCCTATGAGGTTGCCAAAGAAAAGTAGGCCTCATCTATGGAAACCTCTCAAAAAATAAACAAAAAAGCTCTGAAGAGAAAGGAAAGTTCACCCTCCCTTGTGTATGAGCATGACATCTATTTAAGGCTATACAAAACTGCCGCAAAAAAATGGCAAACCACCTGACAAGTCGTGGCTCCTGTACTAAAGAATCAACATAATATAGAAGTGAGAAACTAATGCATTTCCCATCACCGGCGTTATGCGAAATGGTCGAAATGATAAGTGAGAGACACTGCACCTCCTCCCTACCAAATGCACCAATACATAACTGACCTCCAGCAACCTGAAACTCTACAGGAGACAATACATTTTCTCCAATGTATCTCTGGGAGTAAAATAACTAACTCCATGCTACACAGCCAGCTGGAACCTCTGGGGATGAGGGAAAATCCAACCCTCTCCTCGATAGCCCTTTAATGAAGTATATATCCTCCTTAGTGGGTGTGTACCACTAGTTGATACCAACCCGGAAAGCCTGTTGCTAGGCATTCTACCTTCGTATAACATGTCTCAAAAAAAAAAATATGACCCTTTAGGGAAGTAGCCTCCTCATAGAACTTGTGGAGGCCTACTTGCCTTAGGAGCCCCTGCGTAGCTGCTGTAATAGGGTGAGGGTACACATCTCTCTCCCTCTCTCATGCCTCCCACAGGTGAACCATGTTATATTGCTCCGCCTGTTGTTGTTGTTGTTGTTCCCCCTCTTCTCTCCTTTCACGTATCTGAAAGATTGACATATTAAACACAATTTTTTTATTAAATGAGACATGCATTTAGAAATATACATATATAATTTTTTTTTGAAAATAAAATAAAAAAACAGTCAGTGCGCTAAAAACACAATCATACACCGGTCCCAGTGCATCTTTCTATGGAGTGCACCAGCGTCGGTGCACCTAATAATATTAATTTCCCCAAGGACGGTGCTCCAAAATTTTTTTTAGTGCACTGTTGACTATGTACAGTGTCAGGAGGGTGGTGCACTGATGAAACTCTATGCCCCGGGGCGTATAGTTAAGTCAGTGGACCGACCTCCTGCCATCTTGACATAGTGAATAGTCCAGAATTTTACAAGGACGTAGGCGAAATACAAAAAGTCATACGCTAAAAAAAATAGCCATCCTGGGGCTATTATTTTGGTTAACGCACCGCGTCGCAACTATTCCACTAGGTCAACGGTGCGGCCGGAAAACTGACCGCACCGGACTTTTAAAAAATAAAATAAAATAACATGGTACGCCTTTGGTACCACCCCGGAGCCAGTGTGGATACCGTTAGCGCCAGTTTACCAGGCCGAACTGTTGACCATGTCAAAATGTGGTATGTGGTGCATTGACAACATTACCCACCTCGGGGTGGATAATTCAGTCAATGGACCGTGTTGCCGCTATTCCACATTTCCAACAACGCCTCTTGGTAAATGACTGCACCACACTTTTTAAATTTTTTTAAAATAACACGGTGCGCCTATCGGTACTGCCCTGGAACCGGTGTGGATACCATTAGCACCGGTTGTAGTGTAGCCTGTAAATTTACAAGCAGCACCGCAATCCAGTTCGAGCCGAATGGCTCAAGCACACCGTGCGGTTTTTTTTTCCTTTTAAATGGTTAATTTTAAGGTTATTTGAAATTCTAATCCGCTAAAAGGTTTAATTATGGAAAAACAAGAAAGATACTTGTACATTTTCTCATTGAGGAGGCATATTAACTGTAGAATTTTCAAAAGAAAATTTGTCCATCGTTTTGCAAAATTCAAGCTGGAGATTGGTGGGCAATGCATAGCAGCAGTGCGTGCAGTGAGTGCAATGGGAGCACCGATGTCAGGGCGCTCAGACAAGGATAAATTGCACTGGTGCTTGAAAGCTCTGTAGCACTGACAAAAGTGAAAACTTTAGTTTTTTTACCGTAATTTTTATTATTATTTAGCCATGCTCTGGTGCACGGGATTTTATAGGCATGAAGATGCGTTTGCTTCATTCTGCACCGGGCAGTTTCTGTTTTCGTGCAATTTTTATGAGGCACCGGTGTGGATGGTTTGTAAAGCACTAGTGCACTATAGTAATACAACGCACTGGGAGGGTGTGTATGGAGCGCACGGTGCTCGGTGTGCCAATTTTTTGTGTGGTTTTTTGGTCGTAATTTTTTTTATTTAACCCCGTTTCGGTGCGCGAGATTTTATGGACGTACCAGTGCATTTTTGTCATTCCACACCGGTTGGTTTCTGTTTTTGCGCACTTTTTAGAGGCATCAATGCGGATGCTTTGTAAAGCACTAAGGCGCTACAGTAATAGAATGCATCGGGCAAGCATGTACGGAGCACACTGTGTTTGGTGTGCCAATGTTTTGTGTGGTTTTTTGGTCATTTTTTTTTTTTTATCTAACCCCATTCCGATGCGCGAGGTTTATGGGCACAACAGTGCGTTTTTTTCATTCCGCTCTGAGCGGTTTCTGTTTTCACGTGCTTTTTATGAGGCACCGGTGCGGATGCTCTGTAAAGCACTGGGACACTACAGTAATAAAACACACTGGGTAGGTGTGTACACAGTGTACGATGTCTAGTGTGCTAATGTTTTGTGCGGTTTTTTTGCTGTAATTTTTTTTATTTAAACCAGTTCCAGTGCATGGGGTTTATGGGTGCACCGACGCGTTTTCTTCATTCCGCACAGGGCGGTTTCTGTTTTCGCGCAATTTTGATGAGGCACCAGTGCGGAAGTCTTGTAAAGGATCAGTGCGCTATAGAAATGAAATGCACCCGGAAAGTGTGTACAGAGTGCACGGTGTCCGGTGTGCCAATGTTTTGTGTGCACCAGTGATTTCTTGTGTTGAACGCACTAATGCGTTTTACGGTGATAAGCGCACCGGACGAAATACATCCGCAAACACCTCCGCGCGCCAACCTCCTCTAGTAACTATTGCTAGAAACAGATGTCTGGGGTATTTTTATAAGGGGTTCCTCAAAAACATCCGCTAGAGAGTCTTTTCCTTGTAGTGCGAGGACGGTGTTTGTCTCAAGTGGGGGAAGTTGTAACAGCCTGATTTATTTCCTGACTATGGTCATTTTATTTTAAAACATTCGAATTATTAAATGAATATGATTATTCGTTAGTAAGACTGAAAAGACTGAAAACTTTATCTCTTATGAAAAGTAAATAAATAATATGAGTGATTATGCTAAATAGTTACTTAACTGAATAGTAAAAAGAATTTCTAAGAACCATGGTAAAAAGGGTAAAGGCGGTTCTGACAGTTACCTTCCCCATGGGAATAAATAGAAAATCCTGAGAAGGGGAAGGGGTTCTGTAGAAAAATAAGAGATGGGTTGCAATAAGAGTATTGAAAATAGAGAAGTCAAGAGCTCGTAGGAGCCAGTGGAGCTCTAATAACCCAGAAAAGTATAAGCTGGACAACAGTCTTGAGGCTTAACTTGGAAATTTTTCTTGCTACCTAAAGACTTGGGTAGGAGCACGGGGGCAGAAGAGGGCATGATTGCCTCTCTCAAGGTTGAGAGGAAATATCAATTAAGTGCATACAAGCTGGAGGTAAATATTTACTTATGTATGTAAGCCTATGTGAAAGTTGGAATGTAAGTACTGGATGTACTTAGAGTTAGAGTTATAGTTTATGGAATTGGCAATATGAAGAGAAACAATATTTAGATCTACATGCATAATTGTGTAATAAAGAAAAGAGAAGGAACTATACCAAACCACCAGAACGATACTGTGAATCGGGTATTAGTATTTTTTTTACTATATGAATAGCAAGGGAGGGAATTATTAAAATTGTCTGCAAAAAATATAGATACAGAAAAGAGGAAAAATGTAGAGACAAATCAGAACATGTAAACTTAGAGCAGGAAAGCATCTTTTCGAATTTAAAACCATTTGTGATAAAAAAATACATCATATACAGACTCATGAGTTTAGGACAGAACCTTGGGGGTCAGGGTTGAGTCCAGGATCCCCTGGTCATTATTCACAAGAATATACATAGGATTCATGTTACAAATTTTGTCGGAAGAGAAATAAGTAAAAGTATCTATAGAAAAGACAAATTACTGACAGATAATGCTGCATATCTAAATTACACCTATAGATGTCCATAGAAGTTCAAAAGAAAATGCTCGTATATCTATAGGTTTTAGCCTTGTACAAAAATTATCTGCAAACGAAGCTTTAAAACATAAAATAAACAATAGCGAGAGCATAAAACATAAAATAGATAAACACATAGATTTTCCCCTGGATCCCAAATCGAGACGACTAGCTTGATTTTTCATTCTATTCCTTTTAGTGTTACAACACATATTTATACATGCCGAAGCATACATAAACCCCAGTCCATTAACCCTGGATTAGAACATAACCGTAGTTCCTTTGACCGGATCTACAAAATACCAGGGGCCAAAAACCATCATGCCCCAAAATGATGTGCAAACCCATGCACAAAACCATAGGCGAGTCCGCCCACCGAAAAATAAGGACCAAAAAAAATTTCCAGTACGTTGTGCTAGGGTTACCCCCCCACGCATGACTAATCGTGGAAAGAATATAACACAAACCCAATATTCTCCCACTTGTTGTTTTCTTTCTGCAGGGGGCCACAAGGGAGCTAAGTTATTAGCCCAGTTTTGCAACACCCATTGTTTCTCTACACCAAGAGAACTTTTGAGTGCTCACAAACTTTGTCAATGCATCTTCAACATTCTTCAAAGTGTCCACCTTTACCAGCAACACCCTTTTAGCCTCAACGATATATCTCACAAAGTGATATTGAACATCAATGTGCATTGTCTTTGAATGATAAGTAGGGTTCTTAGCCAAGAAAATTGCACTTTGGCTATCACAGTCTATCCTTATAGCTTGTTGCACCAACCCCATACTTGAACACAATCTCTGCAATCAAACTGCTTCCTTGCTTGCATGAGAGGCTGCCATGTATTCTGTCTCTGTAGTTGAAAGAGACACTATAGACTGTCTTTTAGTCATCCAACTGATTGTACCTCCAAATAGGCTAAACACATACCCACTTGTAGATATTATTTGGTCCATATCTCCAGCCCATTCAGCATCAAAAAAACCACGAATGTCCAACACTCTTTCCAATCCTGTTCTTCCCTGGTAGCACAAGCCATAATCACTAGTGCCATGCAAATATCTGAAAACCCGCTTCACTGTTGTCCAATGCTCCTTCCCTGGGTTTGAGCTAAACCTGCTCAATATTCCCACTGCATGTGCAATGTCTGGTCTAGTACAGACCATTGCATACATCAGGCTACCCACTGCACTTGCATATGGAACACGAGACATATCCTCCTCTTCTTCTTGTGTCTTGGGGGAACATTTAGTGGCTTATTTTGTATCTGCGGGAATCGAACATTCCTTTGGTTTTCTTGTCTTGGATATTGAACCTCTGAATATAGTTCTAAATACTTCCTCCTAGTTGTAACCAAAAACCCTGTTTCTAATCTCTTGGGCCCATGCCCAAAATATAGTTTGCAGCACCAAGATCCTTCATGTCGAATTTGGAGAATAGCTGGGTCTTCAAATCTTGGATAATTTCTTTGTCATTTCCAATCAACAACATATCATCCACATACAAGACCAAATAAATAACACGGTCACAGTCAATTTAAAATAAACACAGTGATCCTCCTTGCTTCTGGTGAAGCCAAGTCCATGTATATAGGTATCAAATTTTTGATACCACATCCTTGGTGATTGTTTTAACCCATACAGAGACTTCTCTAACCTGCATACTAGTTCTTTCTTCCCCTTCACCATAAAGCCTTCAGATTGTTTCATGTAGATCTCCTCTTCCAGATCTCCATGAAGAAATGTTGTCTTCACATCCATCTGTTCTACCTCAAAATAAAATGCAACAGCAACAGATAAAATTAATCTAATAGAATTAACTTTGGCAACAGGAGAAAAAATATCACCAAAATCAACTCCTGACACTTGGGAATAACCTTTTACTACCAACTGAGCTTTGTATTTCTCCACCTTACCTTCTACATTCATCTTCTTCTTAAACACCCATTTTCTCGTGATGGGCTTTCTTCCAGCCGACAACTCCACCAGATCCCATGCCTCATTTTTATGCAAGGATGCCATTTCATCAACCATGGCCTCCTTCCAGAGTTTTCCATCCTCTGAATCTGATGCCTCCCTGACAGTTCTGGGATCATCATCAGTTATAGTTAAAGAAAAATTTGAACAGAAAGCAAATGGAATATACCTTTCTGGTTGTCTCCTTTCCCGAACCGATCTTCTCACAGCTGGAGTTTATGGCTCTTCCTCTTCTGAGTCTTCTTCTGTTGTAGAGTCTAATTCATTCTCATTTAGGTCAAACTCTATCTTCTTAGGTTCCTTTGGTAGGAATTCATGTTTAAAAATATTTTTCACCTCTCTAAACACCACATCTCGGTTGTACACAACTTTCCTTTTTCCTGGGTTCCAAAGCTTGTAAGCCTTTAAACCATCCTTATACCCAATAAAAATGCACCTTTCAGATTTATTATCCAACTTGATCCTTTTCTCCTTTGGAACATGTACATATGCATCACATCCAAATACCCTCAGATGTGAAAGAGAGGGTTTCTTACCAGTCCATACCTCATGTGGATCTTATCCTCCAACGCTTATGAAGGTGATCTGTGAACGAAGTAACATGCAGTCTCCACTGCCTCTGCCTAGAATTCTTTTCCTAACCTGGTACCACTGAGCATGCTTCTTGCCTTTTCCATCAGCGTTCTGTTCATTCTTTCTGCAACTCTGTTTTGTTGAGGTGTGTATGGAGTAGTCTTCTGCCGTGCTATACCACACTTCTTACAAAACTGTTCAAATTCCTTCTTGCAGAACTCCCCACCATTATCTGTCCTTAGCAAATTTATCTTCTTCTCTGTTTGGTTTTCCACCAGAGCCTTAAATTCTTTAAATCTGTCAAAAACTTCAGATTTATTCCTCAAGAAATATATCCATGTATTCCTTGAGAAGTCATCTATGAATGAAACATAGTACATAGACTTACCTAGTGATGGAATCAACACAGGTCCAAACACATCATTGTGCACAAGCTCTAATATATTGTTCGCCCTCTTAGCACCAAAAGGAAAACTCACCCGATTCTGCTTCCCATACACACAATGTTCACAGAAATCAAAATCCAGAGAGCTATTGGACATACCTTCTACCATACCATTTCCATGCAGTATCCGAAGGCCCCTCTCTCCAATATATCCAAGCCTTTGATGCCATAGCATAGTCTTTTCTCCAGAGACCGTTAAGCTTTCCACTCCACTTTCAGGAACCACAGAACTATTACACCCATCAATAACATTGCTACCTTGTAGCTTGTACAGAGTTCCAATCCGAACTCCCTGCATTAATACCAGTGCTCCCCAAACCATCTTGCAGGTATATTTCTCGAACACTATTTTTACGCCTGCATCATCCGTCTTGCTTACAGAAATCAGATTTATGGCCAATGCAGGAATATGTAGAACACCAGGAAGTGTTCTAATCCTTCCACCTTGCAGCTTCAACTTGACCTTTCCACATCCGAAGAATCTAGCCTTCCTATCATCTCCTAAGAAGACATCGCCACCATCATACTTCTCATACTCGCAGAACCACTCCCTATGGGGAGTGAAGTGAAAGGATGCACCCGAGTCAATCAACCATGACTCATGATCTACATGTGTATTTGAAGAAGAAGCCAAATACACATCCCCACCTTCATCCGAGGTGGTTTTTGCCTCTGCAGAAGGAGCATCATCAGATCCCTTTCCTTTCTCGGGAGCTTTAGATCTGCAGTCCTTTTTGTAGTGCCCTTCCTTTCCGCATTTCCAGCACACCTTTACAAACTTTCCAGGAGATTTAGATCTCCCTCTAGATTTAGATCTCCCACTTGAAACCTTATTCTTGTTTCTGTTCTGGGACCTTCCTCGTACAGATAAGGCATCTCCATTCTGACCCTCCATATTTCTCCGTCTCATTTCCTTCGATAGGAAGGCTGAGACAATGTCATCAAAATTCAAGGTAGTTGTATTGCCACCTATTGCAATAACCAAACTGTCCCACGATTTTGGTAGAGAACACAACAAATTGATGCATTTGTCTTCATCTGAGATTTTAATATCAACAGATGACAGCTGACTTGCCACAGTATTGAAGGCATTCAGATTCTCTGTTACCGAGTCTCCATCCTTCATCCTCAGGTTATACAGCTTTTTCCACAGGAACAACTTGGATTGGTACAAAGTCCCTAGTTTGTCCCACAAGGTCCTTGTCGTAGCTTCCCCAGATACATTCAACAATACTGAACCTGAGACACACAACCGTATTGTGCTCTTTGCCTTCCGATCCAGCTTCTTACAGTCTTCATCTACATTTCCGTTGGTTTAGTACTCGGATCTACTACGATCCACTAATCTTTATCCACCAGTAAATCCTCCCTTGAGCTTCCACAACTCAAAAATCTGACCATTAAATTTCTCGATCTCTATCTTCCCGCCGCACACCATCTTCTGTCACTACAATAATCGATCCCGCAAATCTCCCACTGAACAGGGTCTACCTCAGGCCCGAGCAAAAAACCCCTTAGCAGCAAAGGCATCCCCTTGAAGCCGAAACTGCTCTGATACCAAATGTAGGTTTTAACCCTGCATAGAACTTATCTGCAAACAAATCTTAAAAACATAAAATAAAAAATAGCGAGAGCATAAAACATAAAACAAATAAACACAGAGATTTTCCCCTGGATCCCAAATCGGGACGACCAGCTTGATTTTTCATTCTATTCCTTTTAGTGTTACAACACATATATATACATGCCGAAGCATACATAAACCCCAATCCATTAACCCTGGATTAGAACATAACCGTAGTTCCCTTGACCGGATCTACAAAATACCAGGGGCCAAAAACCATCATGCCCCAAAACGATGTGCAAACCCATGCACAAAACCATGGGCGGGTCTGCCCACTGGAAAATAAGGACAAAAAAAAAAAAATCTAGGGCGCTGCCCTGGACCCCGACAGGGGGGGCCTGTGACCCCCCCGCGCGTGACTAGTCATGGAAAGAATATAACACAAACCCAACAATATCGATACTTAAATGTTGACTATGTGAATTAAAACCCAATACTGTAATTAAAGGAAAGGTCGAGTGGCTTCAATACAATTAAGTGTTTGATTCCGATAAATGTTACAATTAAACCCGGGAACAATTTACAAGAACCAACATCTGACAAGAACTCATAAGAGACTCTAAAGGAGAGTTTCTCGAAGAGCTTAAACAAAATACTGGAACGTTTTCCTGTGGAGACAGAGGATGCCCTGTGGAGTCAGAGGATGTTGTCCTCATAAAAGGAGGCATGGAATAATGAAACAAATTGAAACTAACAAAAATAATCAAATCTGTAACTTGTAAATTGTTTATCAAATCTTTCGGTTAAAATCACAATGGAGAATTTTGTGTCGACGCGTTTCGAACCAGCCAGTGTGGTTCATCATCAGGACAAGATAAGAAATCTGATGAAGGACGCAGCTTAAATAGAAAAAGAAGCTCTACATAGCCGTTGTACCATAACGGCTAGTTTACCAATAATTATAAAAAATTAAATAAATCAATAAAATTAAAAATATCAGAAATAAAATAAAATATAAAAAACTCAAAACTCAAAATAAATAAACACTAATAATAATAAATAATTAAATAAATCAAATAGAAATAAAAACTCCAAATAGAAAAAGAAGTTCCAAAAAGCCGTTATACAATAACGACTAGTTTAACAATAAAAAATCAATAAATAAATAAATCAAATAAAATAAAAGAGAAGCTCCAAATGGAAAACGCAGCTCCAAATAGAAAAAGATGCTCCTAATAGCCGTTGTACAATAACGGCTAGTTTGGTCATCAAAATTTAAAAATAAAAATAAAAATAAATATAACAAATATAAAAAATATGAAATAAAATATAAAAAACTAAATACTAAAAATAAAATAAATAACCAATAACACTACCAGCTAGTTTGACCAAAAAATAAATAAAAAATCAAATAAAAATAAAATCGAAAAATAAATCAATAAATTAAACCATAATTTTTCAATTTTATTTTTACTTTTATTTTTATTTTAATTATTATTTTTTTAAATTAAAACTAACATATAAGAATAAAAATTAGTAAGGAATGAATCGATATAAAAATGAACATTACAGTAAAAAAATAAAAATATATATTAGAAAAAATAAAAAAAATAATTAATTAAATTAATAAAAAAATTTACATTACATGAAAAATTTAATATAATTTTAAAACTAAATTAATTCTTTTATTTTCATTTATTTTCATTTATTTTCTTTTAATAAACATGTTTATAATGTGTTAGTGAAAGGTCTCAATTATGCGCTTGCTCCTAGAAGAATCCCTATTCAGGACATTATTTGTGATATTGAATACGGGATCAGAGATCTTCCTGACACTACTAAAGATATTATTAGGCAAGACTGTGTCGTGCTTCTTAGAAAAGCAAAACCCCCGAAGAACAACCTTAGCAAAATGGATTTTGAGGCTTTAAAATCTTTAAACAATAACAAAGACATTGTTGTTCTTAAGGCAGATAAGGGAGGTGCTACTATTATTTTAAACAGGGATGATTACCGTAATAAGATGTTGGATCATCTTCTTAATAGCGGTAGTTACAAGAAGTTGGAAAAGAATCCCATTAATAAAGTCTCTAAAGCGGTTGCATTGGCTATAAATCTAGTAGCACTTTGGGCTCCCATAGTAAAAAGCTCATTGAAAGTAACCCCCACACCCCTAGGATTTATGGTCTTCCTAAGATTCATAAAGATGGGGCCCCCCTTCGACCTATTTTCGACACTATAGGTGGTCCGACTTATCAGCTTGCTAAATTTTTAGCGAGTAAACTTAAACCGCTTGTAGGGTGCACCGACTCTTTTGTCAAGGACTCGTCCTCTTTTATCAATGAGTTGAAAGGCATCTCTTTGGGCCTAGATGACAGGTTTGTCAGTTTTGATGTGGTCTCGTTATACACTTGCATCCCAATTAAGGAGGCTATTGATGTCGTATCTCGGGTCACGGATCATGATACTGCTCATCTTGTTGAGATTTGTCTTACCTCGACTTTCTTCAGTTTTGAGGGTGAATTCTTTGAACAAACTTGTGGTGTGGCCATGGGTTCCCCCCTGTCCCCGATTGTGGCTAATATTTTCATGGAGGACTTTGAATCTAGAGCCCTCTCCACCTCGCTTTTTCAACCTAAACTTTGGAAGCAGTTTGTGGATGATACCTGTGTGGTGTGGCCGCATGGAAAAGAAAAGTTGGACCTTTTCTTTCATCATCTTAATGTTCAGTCTAATGCCATTAAGTTTACCATGGAATTTGAAGTGGATGGTAGTCTTCCCTTTCTTGATGTCCTTATTACTAGGAATGAAGAAGGCTCTTTCTTTCATCAAGTCTTTAGAAAGAAGACGCATACTGATAAGTATTTACATGCGGACTCTCATCATTTCCCAGCTCAGAAATTAGGGGTTCTCAGCACCTTAGCCACTCATGCCCTGAGAATCGCTGACGAACACCACCTTGAAGATGAGAAATCTCACCTTTTTAAGGTTTTCCTTAAAAATGGTTATAGCAAGATTCAATGTCGTAGAGCTTTCCAAAAAGTGGAAAAAGGTCCTAGGGTTAAAATTGATAATTATGATAGGTCTGCGGGTGTTCACCTCCCTTTTATCTAGGGAACGACTGATAAGATCGCCAGGATACTAAGGAAACATAATGTTCCTTCAACCTTCAAGCCCCTCCGCACGATTCGGAATTCGCTCAAATCGGTTAAAGACCCAATTTGCCCTAAGGAGGGTAAGGGTGTTTACTTGATTCCGTGCTCCTGTGGGACCCCTTATATTGGTGAAACTGGTCGATCTATTAGTCAAAGAATTCATGAACATGCCGCTGACCTAAAGCATAATAGATCTCTCTCCTCTGCCTTAGCAGAGCATGCTGAAAAAACTAAGCATCACATTTGCATCGAAGATGCTGAGGTCATTGCAAAGGTGGACCATTTTCACCATCGAAAGTTTAGGGAGGCCCTTGAGATTGAAAAGAGGCCTGTTAACCTGAACAGAGATGATGGATGGAGTGTAAGCAGGTGTTGGATCCCTGCCCTTCATTCGTAGCTATTTGAGTTTTTTCTCTTCTGTTTGTCTAAGGATTGTCGTTTTCTCCCCTCTTGTCCTGTTTTGCTCTCTCCTTTCTATTATTCTTTGTTATGTAGTAAAATTTTTTATTTTTATTATTTATTTATTATATATATATATATATATTATTTATTTATTTATTATTATTATTATTTTTATTTATGTATTTATTTTTTATTATTATTATTATTATTATTATTATTATTATTATTTTTTATTTATGTATTATTTTTTTTTAGGTAATGTTTATATATATATATATATATATATATATATATATATATATATATATATATATATATATATATATTATTATTATTATTATTATTATTATTATTTATGTTACAGCATAATCATGGTCAGTATTTGTTTATAATCTAATTTTTATTAATTAATTGCTTATATAAAGAAATAAATAAATTTATTAAATAAAAAAATAAAATAAAATACAATAAAATAATAATAATAATAATAATAATATATGTGTGTGTGTGTAAATAAATGAAAATAAAAGAATTAATTTAGTTTTAAAATTATATTAAATTTTTCATGTAATGTAAAAAAAATTATTAATTTAATTAATTTATTTATTTATTTTTTCTAATATATATTTTTATTTTTTTATTGTAATGTTCATTTTTATATCGATTCATTCCTTACTAATTTTTATTCTTATATGTTAGTCTTAATTTAAAAAAATAATAATTAAAATAAAAATAAAAGTAAAAATAAAATTGAAAAATTATGGTTTAATTTATTGATTTATTTTTCGATTTTATTTTTATTTGATTTTTTATTTATTTTTTGGCCAAACTCTCTGGTAGTGTTATTGGTTATTTATTTTATTTTTAGTATTTAGTTTTTTATATTTTATTTCATATTTTTTATATTTGTTATATTTATTTTTATTTTTATTTTTAAATTTTGATGATCAAACTAGCCGTTATTGTACAACGGCTATTAGGAGCATCTTTTTCTATTTGGAGCTGCTTTTTCCATTTGGAGCTTCTCTTTTATTTTATTTGATTTATTTATTTATTGATTTTTTATGGTTAAACTAGCCGTTATGGAACTTCTTTTTCTATTTGGAGTTTTTATTTCTATTTAATTTATTTAATTATTTATTATTATTAGTGTTTATTTATTTTGAGTTTTTAGTTTTTTATATTTTATTTTATTTCTGATATTTTTAATTTTATTGATTTATTGATTTATTTAATTTTTTATAATTATTGGTAAACTAGCCGTTATGGTACAACGGCTATGTAGAGCTTCTTTTTCTATTTAAGCTGCGTCCTTCATCAGATTTCTTATCTTGTCCTGATGATGAACCACACTGGCTGGTTCGAAACGCGTCGACACAAAATTCTCCATTGTGATTTTAACCGAAAGATTTGATAATTAATTTATGGATCACAGAAGTCATATTCCTAATATTGTAAATTGTTGACCG
>CM076578.1:1214967472-1215142417 GCA_034641835.2 Pinus albicaulis | reverse complement strand
ACCATCATTCAGTCCATGTCATTACACCCACAATTTTCCCCTCTTACCCCAGATGCGGCAGATGTGGGAGTCTCAAGCCACATTGCGCGGACAGCACGCCTCCCCTCATGCTCCTCCTAATGTGGCCACTACCCATCTAGCTGTGTTTATTGATCCTTTCCCTCAGCAAGGATTCATGGCTACCCAACTGCCCGACAGCCAGGTAGCCACCCCCCCTTCCCTTTCTGGTTCCTCTGATTACCAGATCCTTATGATGCACTCCCATCCTAACCCGTCCGTCGATCTTCACCTTCAAACTCGGTCTCGCCAGTACCCCAAGCCTCCTGCTCAGTCTGCCCCCGAGCCTCTTTCGACACCCAGTGGCCCCTTACACATCCCTCAACCCAAAGTTGAGGTTCATACCAAGATTCCTAAGGGACCATTACGTCGAAACGCTGCTTCCGGTCGAGCTGCTCATTCGTGTAACATAGTAGATGATTTGGCGCAATCTCCTGCTGCCATTTCCACACTGGAACTCCTCCAGTCATGCCCTTCCCAAAAGAAGGCTCTACTATCTGCCGTGGGCGCTGTAGATCCTGTTGATGACCAAATGATTGTTTTCGACGCCACCCTATCAAACCATCCTCCTCTTCCTCCTTCCGTCGCCTTCCAAATCCCAGTCAAAATCCGGAACGCCAACGTGTCCCGGTGTATCATTGATGAGGGGGCATCCACCTGCGTGATGTCCGCTTCGGTTTGGAAGCAACTCGGATCCCCTGAGCTGGCCCCTTCCACGATCACCCTTCGAGCGTGGGACGGTCATGCCTCCCAGCCCATTGGCCTATTTCGTAATTGTCCTATCACCCTCGCCGGTAAGACTGTTTGCGTTGATGTCGAAGTCATCGACGCCCCGCTAGACTACAACATTATATTAGGGCGAAGCTACACCTATGCTATGTTTGCTGTCCCATCCGCGGTCTTTCACAAGATGTATTTCCCCCATAATGGAAAGATAGTCACCATTGACCAGTTGACATATCATGAGCCAAAATCTCAGACCTCCCCTAAGACGACCATCTCTTCTATAGCCAACAAGAAAACCGTCGATTCCTTGAACAGTGTCTCCCCCGGAGTTTACAAAGATTCCTCCCTGCTTGGAACTTTCCCTAACCTTCCCCCTCCTCCTGTCACCGATACTAGCTTATCGAATGTTTGCATGATGCAATCGTCTCAAGTTGCCCTTACGCGGCATGCCTCGGCTAGTCAGCAACCTCCCCCTCACCCTCCGCACCCCGCTCCTAGCCATTCATCTCAGCCAGCCGGACCTCCTGCTTCTGGCCCTCCCCCTACAGCTGGTATCCCTGACCCCCTTTATCCTCCTGGCTCGGTTCCCCCAGGCCTTAACCATCTCGGAGCCGTCCCTCCTAGTCATTACCCTGCTGGGCAGATACCTTTCCTGGCTCCCCCTCCCAGAGTATTTTCTGTCCCCGTCATGGCCACCCTCTCTCTCCCTAACCTGACCCTCGGTATACCCGTCTGGTACATTGACCCTCCAGCCGCTACCCCTCCCGGTCACCCCAAACCTTACCTTGCTTTGAAACCGGTTCAACCGGTCCCCCTCACTTCCTCCGGGCCCCCAGCACCCCCACAGGACCTTACCCCTGTGGTGCCAGCCCCCGGAAAGAAAGGCAAAGCTCGTAAGGGGGCAACCCATCAGAACCAAGCCGCCCCGACAACCCCTACCCCTCCGCGACCGCTGAAACCCGCTATCCAATGCGCTTTGTGCGATATCGTCGGTCACGCCACCCATATGTGTCCTGAATTGCCGCACCTCAAGATTCTGGTTAATGAGACGTTTCCCGACTCGGACATCCCCGAAGTCTACGTCACTATCCCGTATTCTATCCCGAAACTCAAAACCTTGCGCACAAACCACCCTTGTGCTTTTTGCGATTTCCACGGCCATTACACCCACCTCTGTCCCTGCCTTGACGAGTATCGTTCCTCCTTGGATATGTACCGCCAATTCAAGGCCTCTTCGATAGGACCAGAGGATTTTCCTACTCCCATTCACATTCCTCCTCCCACTATCGAGCCAACAGAGTCATCAATCACCATTCTGTACCTGTCATCATCCTTGCGAGATAGTTCACCTACCCTTCAACCTATAGATACTCTCTGCTCCTTAGCCGACCTTGGATCTGTTGATATTGCGCATCTGAGCCCTTCTCCTCCTGATGACCCGTTACACATCACTACCTCCTCGGGTGACCTCTCTTCCTCCAGTCTTCCCATCTTCCAATCCGATGAAGACATTATGGAAGCCATGACCAACCCGGACTTTCCATGGGACGATATGCACCATCGCGCATACTTCCTCCCACAGCAGTCCCATGACCAATTTGCTGTGGAAACCAAAGACTTCATCCCCAATGCAGTCGATTGGTTCAAAAACCCCATCCCTGCACCTGATGCTTTCGAAGAAGGAAACATGGCCAATATCTCTCGTACCATCAAAATCGACATTTCAGTTACCCCAGGTATCCAAGAATATATCACCTTAGGCACTCAATGCACCCTGGAAGAAATCGAAGCTTAGACCAAGCTTTTCAAAGAATTCTGCGATATTTTTTCCTGGTCCTATTCTGAAATGCCCGGACTCGATCCCGCCATTGTCGAACACCATATCGATACATGGCCTGACGCTAAACCGATCCGTCAGAAGTTGAGACCCATTCATCCTTCCAGACGTGACGCTATCAAAGCCGAAATCAACAAGCTCAAGCAGGCTGGTTTCATTTACCCCATTGAATACACCACTTGGGTATCCAACCCAGTTCCCGTTCTCAAGAAACAAGGCACCATCCGTGTCTGCACGGACTTTCGCGACTTGAACCAAGCTTGTCCCAAAGAAAACTTCCCCACACCGTTCATTGACCAAATCATTGACGAGTGTGCGGGGCATGAGGTTCTATCCTTTATGGATGGTTTCTCTGGATACAACCAAATTACTATCCGTCCTGCCGATCAACTCAAAACCGCGTTCATTAGTCCGTGGGGAACTTTTGCTTACCGGGTCATGCCTTTCGGCCTCAAAAACGCCGGCGCCACTTTTCAACGGGCCATGTCTTATTGTTTCCATGACTTAGCTCACATTATCCTTTCTTATTTAGACGACATCACTGCACGTTCTAAGCATCGGGTGCAGCACCTCCACGATCTGCGTACCATTTTCCTCCGATGTCGCAAGTATAATATCTGCCTTAACCCGTTGAAATGCATCTTTTGCATTCCTGCCAGCCGTCTCTTAGGCTTCATCATGTCTAAGGATGGTATCACTCTTGACCCTTTGAAAGTTCAAGCCATTCTTGAACTTCCCATTCCACGTACCCTCCGCCAGCTCCAAAGTCTCCAAGGCAAAGCTAATTTTCTTCGACGGTTCGTCCCTGACTACACCACCACTGCACATGGGTTCCTTAGACTCCTCCGATCTTCTATTCCTTTCATTTGGGATTCCTATGCTCACGAGTCTTTCGATGCCCTCAAGCAGGCTCTCACATCCGCTCCCTTGATCCGCCCTCCCGACTTTGATCGGGACTTCATCCTGTATATCTCTGCTTCCACCTATTCAATCGCTGGAGTCCTTATCCAGGAAGATGACAATGGTATTGAGCATGTGACCTACTACGTCAGTAAGAACCTTGTAGGGCCCCCTATTTGCTACTCACCTGAAGAAAAATTAGCACTAGCTATAGTGTTCTCAGTCCAAAAACTTCGTCATTATATCCTCATGCGCTCCACCAAGGTTGTGACTAATTCCAACCCCTTGGCTTTCCTATTGAGTCGTCATATCCTCACTGGGAAATATGCTCGTTGGGTCGTTATTCTTCAAGAATTCGAGCTCGAATTCGTCCCACCAAAGAGTAAGAAAGGCTTAGCCCTCGCTGAGCTCATTTATGAATTACCTACCGAAGCGCCAGACCCCCCAGTTAATGATGATTTTC
Source organism: Pinus albicaulis (assembly GCA_034641835.2). Classification (NCBI taxonomy): domain Eukaryota; kingdom Viridiplantae; phylum Streptophyta; class Pinopsida; order Pinales; family Pinaceae; genus Pinus; species Pinus albicaulis. Next base: position 1,215,138,434 of record CM076578.1, on the reverse strand, counting down.
CTGATGAAAACTTATTTGCCATTACTGCCGACGACCCATGGTATGGCGACATTATTACTTACTTGCGAACCCAAAAGTTCGCCCTTCACCTTGATCGTGAGGTTTGCCGACGCATCCGACACCAAGCCCCCCGATACCTCCTTATCGATGACGACCTCTATCGTCGCGGGGTTGATACTGTCCTTCGTCGTTGCCTCACACATGCTGAAGCTGAACAGGTCCTTAATGCCTACCATAGCGGTGCTTGCGGTGGCCACCTCTCCAGTCTTGCTACTGCCCAGAAAGTCATGCGCGCTGGGTATTTTTGGCCTTCTCTCTTTAGTGATTACATTGAGGCAGTCAAACACTATCCCAATTGCCAACATTTCGCCCCTAAGGCGCGAGCTCCCCCAGCTCCCCTCCATCCGGTCGTCTCAATCGGCCTCTTCTGTAAATGGGCCATCGACTTTATGGAGTGTCGCCCGCCATCCGCTGGTAACCACAAGTATATCATTGTGGCGGTCGACTATTTCACCAAATGGGCCGAGGCCATGCCAACATTCAACAACACGGCAGCTACCGCGGTCCTCTTTTTCTTTAACCACGTTATAGCTCGATTCAGGGTTCCCAAACAACTGGTCTCCGACCATGGCAGACATTTTGAAAATGAGATATGGCGTGAGCTATCCTCACTGTTGGGTTTTGAGCACCAATATTCCTCCTCCTATTACCCCCAAGGTAATGGCCAAGTTGAAGCAGTCAACAAAATCCTCAAGACTATGCTTCAATGAACGGTGAATAAGCATAAAACCAACTGGCATCTCATGCTCTTCCCTGCTTTGTGGGCCCATCGAACTTCTGTTAAAACTGCCACCGGGTTTACTCCTTTCCACCTAGTTTTTGGAGAGGAGGCAGTCTTACCGATCGAGTGTGAAATTCCTTCCCTACATCTGGCCGTTGAACTTCTCCCTGACACCCAACCTCTATAAAAACGACTTATCATGCTCGAGCGCACTTCCAAAGACCTCTGTGTTGCCTTGCAAACCATGGAAGCGGCCAAGAAGCGCACCAAAGCTCAGTATGACTGAAAAGTCCAGCCTCGCACTTTTCACGAAGGCGACCTTGTTCTAGTATATGACCAGGCCCATGATGTCCTTGGTCATGGGAAGTTTGAATCATTATGGCTAGGCCCTTACATCATTAGTAAGGATCTCGGTAAGGGGGCATACCTCTTAGAGGATTTCGAAGGCCACCCCCTTCCTAATCCTCGCAATGCACTCTATCTTAAGAAATATTACCCATAGCATTTCCCTTCTGAAATGCATGTTTTATTTTCTTTTAGATAGCCAGCATCTGTTTTTTCATGTTTATGATTTTCTACTTCACCCGGACCCATTTTTTCCAAGAAGGTCCACTCCACCTCCACATTAAATCGACTTTCCTCACTTACAACACTTGTATTTGGGGCATCACTTCGCCTCCATACTTGTTCATGTTCGTGTCGATTTTCGTCATGAGTTCCCACCTTGTACTCATGTTTTCATGGTCCCCCATTGGGCCTTTACTGTGTGGCAGCACTATTGCGTCACCCTTGTTTAGAGCATCCAAGTTGAGTCATCATTACATTCATGACGTCTATCCCGAGTCCCTTTGTACCCCGCTATAGCCCTCCATCCTTCATTGCTTGGTCTCTCTCTTGTGTCGCATCTTATGACCTTCAGTCCCACTGTCCCCTATCCCTTATGATATTGTGTCAGTCGCTGCCATGTCATTCATGCCCTTTATGCTCTAACAAGGGAAGTCGTCCATTCGCTACTCAGTCCTTTCCATTTCACTATCATCATTAGTGTCAGTCTGTCCGTCGCTCTACTATTTTCTCTCGTGCCTTAGTTGAGGATCTCTCATTGCCTCACCTATGGCGGACCTCCTTCTGTCGACATCAGCACATTCATTCCAGAAGCAAGGTCTAGAGGGCGGTGTACCTTGGTTCCAGCTTCCACTCTTGTTCGGTGCCTCGGATCAGGCAGGGGGATCTCTCACTTCCCTTTGACTTGATTGCTTCTCCAGCTCCTTTTAGCATGATCGAGATTCGTATACTGGACAGTCCAGTGACCCAGCAGCAGCTCTTGATGATTCCCGGGCGTGTGTGAGATGTCTCAGCCCTCATGAGGGGGTGGCCCTGCAGGTAGGCCCCCACATGCCCGGATGACCTCTTCATTGCAGCCTCTGATGCCGCTCCAGATTTTGATGATGTTGGCCTTAGCCACTTGCAGCACCTCTATGATTTGCATGTATCAGTCAGATTTTGTGAGTCCTTCCCCATTTACAGGGGGCATTTGGGTTGTATTTATCTCATGTACTCAGATATTATTGTACTATTCCTGGCTGTTATCCCAGGCACAGCATGTATGTGAGACTCTTCATTGTATTTTTATCTGGCCCTTGATTATGCCAGCTGTACTCTATGGTTCGGTCCCTTGTTTACTGGACGCACTATTCTTTTGTACTTTGTCACGGCGGGCATAGGTATGCCTCCCCCGCCGCCTTCAGCACAGGTACCCTCTCATAAAAAGAGACTTGTTGCACCTGTGAGTCTCGTCTCCTCAGGGTCTAGTCCTTCAGCACACTATCTACCTCACCTTTATCTCTTTGACTTCCCTTTTGTTGTCTAGTGATTGAGTTCTTACAACGTACTTCGGTCATACGATTTGCTCCTGACACTCGCACGCTGGGGGGCAATCTGTTACACCATTTTTTGGTCATCTAACCTATTATCATTAGATGGACCCAAGTACACCATGTAAGACCAGTTTTACCCTAAGTAAAACTGCTTTCACTATGTTAAAACGGGAAACCCCAAAAGGAAATATTAAACAAACCTATATTTGTTTGATTTTCCTCATGGAATAATTAATTAAACCATAATTTAATTATTATTCCCAGTCATGTTTAACCCAAAATCAAAGAAATTAATTAGACAAACCTTTATTTATCTTATTATTTTCTAGGAATAATTATTTAAACCTTATTCAGATAATATTCCTTGTTAAATATGACCAAATCACCCACAAATAATTAAATAAATCACTATTTATTTAATTATCTTTCAACCACTTCCTTAAATAATTAAATAAATCATTATTTATTTGATTATCTTCTAACCGTTTCCTTAAAAAGATAAATAAATCATTTATCTATTTATTTTTGACAAATTAAGGGATTTGACCCAAGTCAAATACCTTTTCCCTCCAACAAATATAATAAAATATTCCATAAAAAGTGGATCTAGATCTGGTTAACCCATGCACCAAGATCTAGAATGACCCAATATTTTGTTATAAATAGGAGCGTTTTTCCTACCATTCTTCACCTTTTGTTGCCTATTAGATCACTCTGGATCTATACACTTGGTCACCATTTTCTGCCATTTGCTGTGTGAGCTCCCTTTGAGTTCCATTCTTTGTGTGGATTTTCTACACTAACAAGAGAGAGAAATCTTAGATCTGAAGTGCTGAGGACTTCCAAGAACCCATCCCACTGAGGAGAATTGGATACGCCTTCTTGTTTTCCTCCCAGGTGCCCCATTAATATAAAAATTCTTTCAAAAATTATTCTTGTCTTGTCTATTGGTATATGGAGCAAACCCTTATTTTTTCTGCTTAATGTCTTTCCATGCATAGATCTGGTTTTTGCAGCTCTTTTATGTCTAACTAACCGCAGATCTGAAGATATTGGCAGCCACTTTTGTTGTTAGGGCTATTAGTTATGCGTAGCTAAAGGCATCCTTTTTCGTACACTTCGACAAAGGATTCATACTAACACTCACCCTACAAGGCATTAGAGACAAGCTAGTTCTTTTGAGGAGCAAGTGGTGGCTCCGAATCTCCACTATTGGAGCTAATGGTGTTCAATGTATACATGTGCCTTGGGACTTTTACTTAATACATGAAGCCTAGTAGCCAATACGTCCTTCATGCATGTATTATGAATATTTGTATAGTTTTTCTGTGAATGTTTATGATTCATGTTTGTTTTCACTTGTACTAAAGTAATTGAACTATCATATTGAGGATGTGCTATCATGGTTGTAATGTCCGTCATATCTTTGAGTACTATTGTGCTGGATGCTATACATATATTTTCTATTCATGTGTATTTTTTCTAGGGTTGTACTATTACCTGAATCTTAGAGGCTGATTTTCTTTTCTCCCTCCACAGTACAAGAACCTTGACACACCTACAACTGAACACTCACCATCCACACTTACTTTATTTTCAAATGAACATATGCATTCATCTCTTGATAATAGTTAGAAGCAAGGAAAACCTTTAAGAAAATAATAATGAGGTCATATTTTGAATGGGGCTCCTATCCCAAATGGTGTGAGGTCTAATTGGGACAACATCTCAGGAAGACCCCTTGAATTTTAGTAGGTCCAGCACTGTCAATGGGTCCCTTTGAAATACTAGAAAAGGTGGGAGATACTGCATATAGAATCAGTATACCCCCATATATTCATATTTACTTCATCGTGAATATAGAGAATATGAAACTCTATGAGCCTTCCATGCTAGATTAGAAAGAGGAATAAGTCCCACCTTCTATGGATATTTTGGCACTAGACACTCAAGAAAATATGACAAAAGATAAAAATTCTTTAGAATAGGTCCATAACTACAAAATAGGGGTAGCATGACCTTTGGTAGATTGGGTTGAAATGACAAATTCTAGGAAAGAATAAATCGTCACTTGAGAGAAGGTGGCAGAAACATTTCCTCATCTCATTTAGTAGAAGAATTTGGGGACCAAAATCCTCCCAAATAGGTAGTTTCATCCAAATTGGATCATTATATAATTTTCATCAACCTTGATGCTTTCAAAGTGGAAAACGTGGAGGAATCAACTTAGAAGACCAATTTTACTAGTGGGACCCATTTTGGAAAATTGGGTTCTGAAACCTTCGAGGAGCATTTTTAGGCATCAAATGATTTCTTTGGCTTAAAAATTTGCTTCATTAATGTATATTATTCTCTTCATATTCTAGACATAGAGGCATTTCTAACAGTGAAAAAATCACTTCAACTAGAGTATGTATAGAAAAATTAGTAAACTCGAACATTAAGCTTCTCATTTTCACCACCATAATTCGAGAGGATGTCAAATCAGGCCCCATAGAAGAATATGTTTTTTCTACTAAAAAACCCTCCAAAAATTTGGCCTATGCTCAGTTTCGTAGCCTTCCTTGGTCTTGCACGTTGTTGTCGAAAAATTTGAAACTCATTCCATGTGTTTTCAAGTGTTTTGGTCCCTTTTGCAAGATAGGAAAATTGGTGTCTTTTCACATGTTAGTTGTTGAACAACATGTACAAGAATATTGTAGTGGTTTAAATAGGTCATATTTTGGTAAATTATTTTTTCTAACCATGTAAACATTGATCGCACTCATTTCAAATATTCTAAGCATTTTCGCACAAGTATCGCCACGATCGTCGCAAAGTGTATCTTAAGTGTCGCACTTCTCATAAGTTGTCGTAAAGCTATCAAATTGAGGGAAATACATTGTTCATGTGTCATGTATGATCTATGTTGTTGTTTGATCAAGTATATTAAGTGTGTGATCATAGTCAAAGTCTGATCACTATTCACATCAAACTCATTGATCTCGCACAAGCCATTTATAAAAAATCTTCTCGACCAAGAAACCTAGCTTAAAATTACCTCTCTAAACTGCACATGGTGTAGTCCCAGTCCTCTAGTTGCAACCTTTCCTCTATGCACTATGAAATGTACAGTTCCTTCCTCCTAGAACTGCTGCATTATGTAGTGCTAGTGCTCAAACCCCGACCTTAGATCCCAGAATTGCATAATTCCTCTTTCTAGTGTAGCCTTACATGTGTATTGTTAATTCACTATCCTCAAGATCATCCCTTGAGCCCTTGAGCTACAAAATTTCACAATGGTCCTACCTCCCCTGTATCTCTGAATTATGCAATATGCTCATCCATTTCCCATCCCATCAGCCTATCACACTGTTATCCAAAATTGCAATTTTTTTCTCCCTCAGTCCTACCTGGACAACACAATGCATTGTCCCAAGGCTCAGGGCTCACCCTTGAATACTTGAACTATGAAATTTTACAGTCAATAAACCCCTTTCTCATCTTGTCACCTAGTTCTAGCTTAATCAATGGATCAATATGCACTACCTGAGACTAGGGGTTTTTTGGACTGATTTTGTCTCATCATGAGTGAATTACAAATGCAGTTACCTTATCGTGCCATGGCGAGATGATGAAGAAGGATATGAAAGAGGTAAAAATGTTGAAATACATCTTCGCAGCTGAGTATTAAAGCTGAACAATTGGGATAAAGAAAAGGGACACTAGTTTGCGATCACCACTTAAGACTTGATATCATTGAATATTCCTTATCATCAAGCCATGGAAATGTGAAAAGAGAAGCATTCTCAAGAAGACACTTATCACATTGAAACAAGAGTGGCTTGGAATTGCTACATGATCAAGAAATCCATGTCACTAGTGTCATTTCATGTCATGTCATGAGTTAACACATGCCACACCATATTGTGGATGGTGAAAATTATGTTTTGAAAATGTATTGCAAAGTGGAAGTCCAAAGGACATGTGTGGAATATGAAGAGTCATGTAAATTTGGAAAGTCATAGAAAGTAAAATAGTCATGAGGGTAGATGAAGAGTCATAAGGAAGGTGAAGTGTCACCTCCTCATTGTTATATATACACCATCATTCTAAGAGAAAAGGAATTTTTCACCTTGGCTCTTCTTGCAAGGAATGATAGAGATAAGATAGCTCTTTTGGGGAGCAAGGAGTGGCTCCAAAGCTCCACTATTGGACCTAGTGGTGTTCATTGTATACACGTGTCTTGGAAATTTTAGTTAATAACATAAGCCTTCAAGGCCAATGCATTCTTCATACATGGATTATGAATGTTTGTAATACTATTATGCGGATGGTTGTAATTCATGTTTTCTTTTATCTGTGCTAAATTAATCGAGCTATTTCAGTTATTTTAGTTCTTATCTTCTTGAGAATGTGTTTCAATGGTTGTTATTGGTGTCCCATCCTTTTGGAATATTCTGCTAGATACTAGACTGATCTTTTTCATTCATTGGTTTTAATGGCTATCACATCTCTTGTGGACTATTCCATTGGATGTTAGACAGATCCTTCCTATTTGTGTGTGCCTCTTCTAGGGTGGTATTATCACCTCTCTCTTAGATGCTCACTTTTCTCCCTCCCTCTGCGATAGAAGAAATTTTATATATCCACAACTGAAAACTCACCATGAACACCTTCTTGCTTTTTGAAGATACTATTGAATTCCTCTCTCTTGTTAATAGTTAGAGCTAAGAAAAATCTTTAAGAATTCGACAACTGGGTGATATGGGAATCCTACACCAAATAGTGTGAGTTATAATCAGGACTTCATATAAAGGAGATCCCATGAGTGTTCTAGTGTCCAGAACCATCAACATTTATGGCACTAGGAGGGAAGCCAAATTTTTATGGATGATAACCTCAACAATATGAATCTTACATTCTCTGGTTAAGGCATAAAAATTTACAGTACCTCCCCTACTCACATTCCTAAAGTCGACGAATATTCTTAATGCAAGCTTGTAAAAACTTGTGAAATCTCTTATGATTAGATTCAATCCATCAATCCAATAACTTGTTAGTTTCCAAAAGCTACTGGATTGATTTTGGGAGTATACAACCTTTCTTATTTTCTGAAAAAGAACCCAACCACCCCCACTAGGATAGTGGTTTCTATGATTGAATATTTAGTTTTTTCCAACATATTTTGTGAAGAACATAGAGAAATAAAAAGAGCTTCCACCATATGACGGTGGTGATGGAAATAAAGTTGTACTCTCAATCAATATTTTCCACGAGTTGGTTGGTGAAGAAGAAGAGGAAGAGGAACCATTAGATTATGATAAATAGGATGAGGAAAAATATGAAGATATGGTAGATCAAGATTTGGATTGGATGTATCAAGGCCCAGTCACACTTCTTGGTGTTATAAATAAGATGCAAAGAGATCTAGAAAATATTTTAATGAAGTATGACCCTGACAAAGCAATGAAAGTAGAGGACCATCTAGATAACTTATACCTACATCTGCAAATGGTAGAGGTACACTATGATGATGTTGCACGAATAGTTTTTCTGTGCACCATAGATGGAATATAACTTATATGGTATCATAGTCTTCCTTAAAATTCCATCTAAAATTGGAAGGGGTTTAAGAATATTTTTCTTTAAAAAATCGTTGATGAAAAAACCCCCACCATGTTTTTCAAAGAGCTGGGTAATCTCATGATGGAGCACAAAGAGAAATTGAAATATTTCAATTATAGGTTTACCCATATTTTGAATAAATTCTAAACAAATAAAACCCTCATGACTCCATCACCATTGATTACTACACATCTGACTTTCCAACAAGGATTACGAAGTTCGTAAAAAGGATTGTGAAATAAACTCTTGCAGATACCTATGAAGAGGAAATCATGGTCGAAATGTAATTTTGTACGATTGGGGTCATCATAGATGATGAATCGAAAAAATACTGCAAATACATGGGAAAAAGGTCTCAAACCTCCTTAAGCAAGGCCAAGTAGAAATAAATTGTTGATCTTGAGAGATTGACTCACACCATCAAGACTCTGTCAAATGAGTTGGATAAATTGAAACAAAGGTCAATATATACCACCATGAGAAGCAAGGCTCCAAATTTCAACATTCTGAGAAGGAATAAAAACTCTCGTAGTAGCAAAAATCAATTGACAAAGTCTGCGCAAATCTCGAACATTGTGCTAAATGTTGAGAGTATGGGCGTGGACCAATAATGTTCCTCTAACCAAGAATATCATTGAGAAAGACATGCCCAAAACGGAACCACAATATGGATACTCTTTCTGCACACTTCATTGATACAATACTTTCTGATGAGAAGACCGAGCGTGCCAATAAAAAGGAAGAGACTGCTGCAACAAAAAAAAATCGAAGCATGGGGAATGTAGTAAACACATTTAGTTGTGTACTCGCAGTAAAAAAGAGTGTTGCTGAAGAACAACCTATGAGCGATGATCCGACCCAGAAGAAAAATAACCATTATAGTTTGATAAGACAAGGATCGACCACAGAACAAGAGTTGACGAAACATAAGTTGAAAAAAGATTTGTTAAGGAAGATCTACATGCCTATCAACTCAACACAAAACACTCAGAGAATGTTTGTAAATGTAGCCACAACAAAAGTAATTTTGAAAGGAGAAAAAGTATTTCCACCACTATGGAATTTGAAAACCTATTTATTCCACGACACACTTCAATGATCCCTCCCACTTTGGATTACAACATAGTTGAACAAATGAAGAAAGCTCGCAATATTTCACATTTTGAACTGATAAAGATCACGAGCCAGTGAGAAATGCTCCGATGTGCACTTGGATAGTATGCCTTAGGTAACGATGCTTCTTCACATAAGGGATCTATTACATCCTCTAGCCCCCTCAAATATGTACTTAATGCTTTAACGATAGATGAAAACACACTCTTCCATCGATTTATTTTAACATTCAAAATTTTCAATTATAATGTACACAATTTCTTAGTTGATTCTAGTGCATCAGTGAACTTAATGCCACTATCTGTTGCAAATAAAATCAATGAAAAATGGGATAAAACATATGTACAAATCATTAAGTTGCACATGACTCTTGTCCATGCAATTGGTGAACTCGACAATGTACTTATTCACTTATCATTTGATGGCCGAGTTCGCCAATGTATACATATAGTAATTGTGGACATTCCAGAAGCATACAGTGTTTTGCTAAGTAGATATTGGACATGAATGGTCAAATTTATGGCTTCCATACAAGGGAAAAGACAATAAAATATAAGTGAACTCAAAATGACACATGAAACACATTATTACTCCCTTCGATGGAAAGAATGAATCAATGGATTTTGCAGATATGATCTCCAGAAATTTATTTTTAGAAACTCATCTGAGGTGTTATCTTACTCAACCATCCCCAATCCCACTAGATACACAATTGGAGCTCCTTGCTAGTGCAACATGTGAAAATGACATATGTACAGTTAGTAGTAGTAATAATAATAGTACTAGTGTGGCATGTAATATTTGTACATATGATATGTGGTCATTGTATTTTGATGGTTCCAAAACATAGGAGTGCTCTGGAGCTGGTTGTGTTTTATTGGACCTACAACAAAGGAAACATCTTATCTCCATCCTCTTCAAATTCGAGTGCATGAACAACATTGCAGAATATGAAGCACTCATCTTGGGTTTGCAAAGAGACATCAAACTCAATGTTGCAGTTCTTAAAGAAATAGGTCACTTAGAAATTATCATACAAAATGTACATGATACTATGCATTATGTGTAACCTCATCAAAAATTTTACCAACAAGTGATATGGCATTTGATTTCACATTTCCAAGATTTTAACATTACTTATATTTCTAGAATATGCAACATAGTTGTGGATGCATTGGAAAATTCTCATGCTAGGTTATCATTGCTTAGCGACGGTTTTTCTGGGGAAACTATTTATAATCCATTCGTCCCTAATAATATAAATAATTTACTTATCTTCAATATTGATCACAAGAACATACTACAGTTTATGGTGAACACTAATGTATTTAGGGATGTAGCTATCAATGATGAAGAGGATGAGAAAGAATTGTAGGATGCAACTTGTGAAAGCAAAGAAAACCACATGCCGTAAGGCATGATATCATTAGAAAATTTTTATGACTTGCAAAACCACTTCAGAGTGTCATTCAATGTGAGAACCCATAGCCCAACATTGTCACATGAGAAAATAAATTTTGGAACATAAAATGATCCAAAGTTTGTCAATGTTGGTAGTTTTTCCACACCACTACAGTGACAAATTTTATCCACTTATTCAAGTAGTACCGAGATCTATTTCATGGATGTATGATGAGATAAAAACTTATGACACATGAATAATGCAAGATGTGATTCCAATCAAATAATTGGCCAAGCCTTTTCAACAAAATATGTGCAAGGTACATCAGACACTTGAGCCTCTGATCCAAAAGGAGCTAAGGATATTTTTGGATGCTTAGATTATATACAAAGACTGAAATTCTACATAGGTATCGAACATGGTCCCATTAGAAAGAAGTCTGGTTAAATTTTCTTGTGTGTTGATTTCCACAAATTAAACTAAACCTCATACAAACACAATTACCCAATGCCATCTATGGAACAGATACTATAAACAATATCGTGTCCGAGATGTTTTCTTTGTTGGATGGGTATTTCGATTATAACAAGGTTCTAGTCTTAAACCTGAAAAACTTAAGACAACATTCCACACGAAGTGGGGTACATTCTCGTTTAAGAGAATGATGTTTGGGTTGATCAATGTCGGTGCAACATTCCAACATGTTATGGAAATTGCTTTCCATGGACTGATTGGACACGAACTGGTGGTCTATCTTGATCATGTCAATATGTATTATAAGAAGATAATTGAACATATATGACACGAAGAAAATTTTAGAGCGATGTCGCAAGTACATGATATCCCTTAATCCAAAAAGGAGGATTTTAGAAGTGTCCGAGGGTAACCTCTTAGGCCATATCATCACCAAAAATGGGATTAAAATAGAAATGGAGAGGGTAAAATCAGTTATGTATATCACCTTCCCTTTGAATAAGAAAGCTATGCATTCCTTCGAGGGGAAAATCAATTTCCTCTGCAAGTTCATCTCCGATTACGCTTAGATTGAAAAGTCCATAGAGGATACTGTAAAGGAGGATGCGATTTACAAATGGGATAAAAAGGAAAAGTATGCATTATCTTGTATTAAGAAAGCTATTGTAGAATCACCCTCTTTATACAAATCATATTTCAGCAAATATTTTCTGCTCTACATTTTTTCTTATGACACTTCGCTGGTCATGGTTCTTAAGAAAAATGATGAAAAAAACAATGGGTGCACAATATATTTTATGATCACTAGTATTCAAGGACCTGAACCTAATTACACCATCATTGATAAATAAGTTTACATAGTATACAAGGCAGTCAGGCACTTCCAACCCTATATCTTTAAAAATCATTGCATTATCTTCATTCTACACCGAAAAGTTAGATTATTTTTTGGTCAACAAGAGATGGGTGAGAGAAGAGTGAACTAGATGAATTGTTTACAGGAACATGAATTAGATATGAAACCAGTTCACACAATTAATGGCCAGAGTCTATGTCGACAAGTAAGAGAAGCAGTGGATGTAAAATAGGAAGATACTTCTGGATGTGAGTAGCAAATCGAAATGTACAATTTTGAATCAAATCCTCCCACTATTATCACATACTCTTGGTATCCAAATGTGCACAAATACCTTGAGCAGGCCACCATCTCCTCCCATTTAAATACACGATTTATGAGGGAACTTATACCTAAATAATTATCTTTACAGTTGGTGCATCGGGTAATTTTTAGAAATAACCATAATGGAGTGTTTCTCATGTGATTACAAGGACAAGATTCAGATAAAGTATTGTGTGATCTCCACGGTAGACCATCCAGGGTAGATTTCGTGGATAACACAACTACACATAAAGTTACGCATGTAGGTTTATATTAGCCTACATTATTCAGAGATCCTCATGTGTATGATCGCAAGTTCCTGGTCTATCAAAGGTGTGCTGAATGAAACAAGAAGTAACCCACCCCATTGCATCCTATCATAGTGGAAGAACCATTTGAACAATGGGGCTTAGATGTCATTGGAGAAATATTTCTGAATTCGTCAAAGAAGCACCACTACAACCTCACTACTACAGACTACTTCATGCGGTGGATAGAAGTAGTTCCTCTTAAACAGGTTAATGATTAGGAATTCATCAATTTTCTTAAGCAAAATATCATTTCCAGGTTCATCATTCTGACTTCAATTGTTTTTTATAATGAAAATTATTCTTGATTGATAAAATTGTATGATTTTTTATTACAAAATGGAATTGTATTGAAACATTTAGCTAACTACTATCCGTAGGGAAATGGTATTGCTAAGCCCACAAATAGGAATCTTATCCATATCATCAAAAATACCATATTCTCTTCATAGAGGAATTAGACCTCTTCTATGGTAAATTATTTATGGGCTGACTTAGTCACACGAAATCCCTCTTTGAAAACCTCCCCTTACTTCTTAGTGTATGGAAAATAATCCATCCTTCCTCCTAACATCTACTTTCCTACAATTCAAATTTTTCAAGAATCCCAGGATAGGCCATGGTTATTAGTTCAGCGTAAGATGGAAAATATTCACAAGTTACGGGAAGAAAACATGAAAGCAAAAGAAAAAATTTCCCTTCATTAGAGTGTATGAAAAGGTGGTTCGACAAGAAGTCTAGAGGGAAGAATACATTTAGTGTGGGTGACATAGTATTGAAGTGGGAAAAATCCCATGATGAAAAAGGAAAAAACAACAAGTTTCAATCCTTGTGGATTATACCATTCACTACTCATGAGAATCTTTTCCAACACACATATCGTCTGCAATCACTAGACGGGAATATTGACTCTCTCCTTGTTAATGGCCAAGACTTAAAACACTATCTTCAATGATGATATGGTGTTTTTACCTACACTTTCTACATAATATTCCTTGTTGCTTTATTTTTCTTTTGTTTTTATTATGTAAATAAGTGTTGCGTGTGAGCGTTTTTTCTGGCCCCTTTGTTTTTTTTTTAGTCCCTAAAATACTAATGTATCTGCTTATTTTTATTGTTAGTGTAGCCCCCTTATTGTTATTACTGTTCCCATGTAGTCCCCATATGGTTATCATTGTTCCCCATAGAAGCCCACTATTGTTATTGTTGTGCCCTTACATTATTATTGTTATGTAGGCTCTGATTATACTGGGACCCCTTAGACTCCTATATGTAGAAAGTAGGTTTTTATCATTTGACTCATCCAAGAATTGTTCAATTATGTAATGTAAAGGAGGCTTCCCCATTGAAGAGGCTGATTTCTAAGTCGTTGATCTATATTGTCTTCTATTTTGTGAACTGGTTGCATAACATTTGGTATCAGAGCTTGGGATTCTAGGGTTCTGCTTCTTCAAACAAGCCATATTGGAATTTTTGCTATAAATTTTTTCTATGAGGATTCAAAAGCTGAAATTTTCAGCATGTGGAGGCAAAATCATGATGAAATTCATGTAAAAATTTCAGACCTTTGTTCTCAATATTGTTGGAGATATGATTTGTGGAAGTTACGGTTTTTGTAGGCTCCAGAATTTCATCTCAAACAAATGACTAAGGGAAAATCATCATAACATTCATTTCGAGAATCAGATTTGAATTCTATAAAAATTGGTCACAATTTTAGGGACTTTTTTTTCTTTTGTATCAATTTCAGGTCCTAAGGTTGAAACAATGACGTGTGGCATGTCGTACAAGTTTGTTGTACTCAACTAGTCCATAATTAGGTCATTATGGGAGATTGGACATAAAATTTTCTTGAAGAATCCAAATTATCTCTGACCTATGGTATTGGAAAGAAGACTCATAGGGATACTACAGGACCAAAATTCAAATCTTAGGGATCCAAGATCACGGAGATACATCAATTTCAATATCGAGATCCTCAAAAGCAAGAAAAAAGTGTGTTTGTTTTTAAAAATTTGTATAAATTTTGTTTAAAAAAATTAGTTTAAAGTGATTCCAAAGGGCATATTGAAGCATTGATATCAGTATTGGGTTCTATAATCCCTCACAGAAATAATTACAAACCCATTAATACCTCATAAATATCTAATATGACAGATGAAGAGGAATAAGTGAAACATGATATATAAAAATTGCAAGACCAAGTGCAACAAATTTCTCTCTCACCAAAAGTAACCAAAACTAAAGTGGAAGCTAAATATGGATTGTTTGAAGAATGGAATGGATGGAATGAAAGCTAAGATCTATGGTATAGAAAAAAAACTAAAAGCAGACATGGAAGGTTTGAATGAAGGTTTGACAAAGTTGCTACAAGAAATGTTTCCTAATGGCGAAAGGGTTGTAAATGAAACTCTTGATGAGAGAAAAATAAATTTTAATCATGATTTCATAGACTCTAATGTTGGAGTTAAGACCCACCATATTCCAAATATTGATATGAGGAAGATTGATGGAAAAGGTCTGATAACATGGATACTACAAATGGAGCAATACTTTGAGCTCCATAATGTGGAACACACACAGAAGTTATGCATTGCAAATTTGTATTTAGAAAAAAAATTAATTTCTATGGTATTGATGACTTTGTTCTCATAAAAAAACTTGTCACTTGGTCAAATTTTTTAGAGCAAATGATAGCACATTATGAGGATACAAAGAGAAACACCGTCTTTAGACAATTGATAAATCTCAAACAAAAGGGTTCAATGATGGAGCACATTGAGGACTTCCAAAAATTGAATATAAGGGTAAATAATATTCTAGAGGAACATAGGATTGATTTCTTAATAGGGACTTTAAATGATAGCATTGAACATGAGGTTAGCCTTTGGGAACCTGACTCATTGGAAAAGGCATCCAGGGTGGCAAGAAAAGTTAAAAGAAAAATTATGGAAATAAGGAAGTCTACCAATCACAACTATAAATATGGAAATGTTATTACTCCTAGCCATGCCTAACCTACAAGGTTGAAACCTCAAAAATTGGAGGAAAAAAGATAAAAAGGTATTTGTTATAGTTGTGATAACAAATACACTAAATGTCATAAGTGCTTCAAGAAGAAATTATTTTACGTAGATTGTGAAGAGGAGGAAGAAAAAGAAAAAGAAAAGTAAAACGAGGAGGATATGCACGAGGAGCCAACCCCAAAGAAGGAGGAAATGAATCCAATCATATATTGTAATGCATTGGAAGGAATTACCACTCCTCAAACTCTCAAGATAGAAGGATATAACAAGAAAAAAAAGGTAATAGTGATGATTGATTCAGGTAGTAAACATAATTTTATTCATTTTAAGATAGCCAAGGAATCGAATTTCTTCCTATATCCAACACCATAATGTAAAGTGATGGTTGAAAATGGAGGAACTATAAATTTCTCTAGAAAATGATATAATATCAAGCTAGCCATGGGGGAATATGTATTGAATAGTCTAATGCTTTCTATTCCAATGGGTGGTGTTGATGTTGTACTAGGATTTAAATGGTTACAATCTTTGGGGACTATAGATTTTAATTTTCAAGAATGTTTCTTTAAAAATTTTTGGGATGGAAAAGAAGTTGAACTATGGGGTATCGTAGGGAAATGGGAAAGTATAATCAGATATAATTTCATGAAAAATATTTTGAAGGAATAAAATCGAGGCATAATTGCACAATTATGCTCACTAAAAGTTCAAACATCGAAATCTTATATTTCTCCATATATCCAAAAAGTATTGGACTATCATTCCAAGTTGTTGGAGAATACCAAAGGCCTCCCACATATTCATGATCATGATCATTATATTCATATGATTCCAAGAATTGTTCCTCCAAACATTAGGCCTTAGAGATATCCCTATGCCAAAAAGAGAGAAATTGAACGTATGATTGCAGAAATGCTAGAGGTTGGTATAATTCAACTTATCAAAATTTATTTCTTTTCTCCAATAATATTGGTGCATAAGAAGGATGGATCATGGCACGTGTGTCCATATTATAGGGAGCTCAACAATCTCACTACTAAAGATAAATTTCCCATTCATTTCATTGATCAATTGCATGGAGCAATTTACTTCACCAAGTTGGATCTTCATTACGGTTATCATCAAATTAGAATGAAGACTGAAGACATTCTGAAAAAAACATTTAAAACTAATGAGGGTCATTATAAATTTTTGGTCATGACTTTTGGCCTTACCAATGCACCTTCTACATTTCAAGGGTTGATGAATTCCATTTTTAAACCCTTCCTTAGAAATTTTGTCTTAGTATTTTATGATCATATACTAATCTAAAAAAATTCTTGGAAGGATAATGTTTAACATGTTGACAGGGTGCTCAAACTATTGGAGGGGAAACAATTATATGAAAATACATCCAAATGTTTCTTTGGAGTATAGGAGGTGGAATATCCGGGTCATATTTAATCTCATGATTGTGTTAAGGTAGACCCAAACAAAATTAAAGTCATTAACGAATGGAAAATCCCAACAACCCAAAATAATCTACGAGGATTTCTCGGGTTAACATGGTATTATTTCTAGTTCGTTAGGAATTATGGGAGAATAGCAGCACCTCTAACAACACTATTGAAGAAGTATGCATTTTATTGGAATCCAGAAGCAACTATGGCCTTTGAACATCTTAAAGAGGCAATGTTCCAAGCAACGGTCTTAGCTATGGAAAACTTCACAATTTTTTTTATTGTGGAAAGTGATTCCCCAGGAAATGCAATTGGTGTCGTTTTAATGCAAGAAGGAAGACCTATTTCTTTTGAAAGTCATCCAATCAAATGAAAGTATTTAAAAAAAACTGTATGAGAATTAAATTTTTCCAATATGACATGCACCAAAAAAATGGCAACCTTACCTAATGGGAAGACACTTTAAGGTAAAAACATATCACGATAGTCATAATACTTTTTGGAAAAAAGAATATCTTCAGAAGAGTAGAAAAAATGGGTCACAAATATGTAGTGTTATGAATTCGAAATCATCTACAAAAAAGGGAAGTTTAATGTGTTGTAGATGCACTCTCAAGAAAGGATGAGGACATGGAAGCAGTGCTTTGTGCCATTTCTATTATCCAAGCATATTGAATAGTTGAGGTAAGCGAGGAATGGAAGATGTGTGGACACTCATTCAAAATTTGCAGCAAGATCCCAGTACATGTGATACATTTAGTTAGAAAAATGATGCATTATGGTACATAGATCGCTTATATATTTGCAATAATTCCCAACTAGAGCAAAATATTATTTTGGAATTGCACACCTCGCCCTTAGGAGGAAACTCAATATTTTTAAAAACTTACCATAGGGTCAAGAAATAAGTTTTTTGGGATGGATTTACATATGATATTCAAAAAATTGTGGTAGGATGTTAAGGTCTGTCAACAAAATAAATTTGAGAAAATTAAGATCTCAGGTATGCTACAACTTTGATCCATTCCAAGGCAATGTTGGGATGGGGTTTCAATGGATTTTATTACAGGTTTACCAAAGTCCAAAGGAAAGAATTTCATCATGGTGGGAGTTGATAGGATTACCAAGTATGCACACTTTTGTGCATTATCTCATCCATTTAAAAATAATATAGTTTCTACTTCATTTATGGAAATAATGCAAAAGCTACATGGAAACCCAAAGATCATTGTAAGCGACAAAGATCCCATTTTCACTAGAATTTTTTTGACGTAATTATTTTCTTGTATGGGTACTCAAATAGCTCATAGATCATCTTATCATCCTCCATATTATGGGAAAACTTAGTGAACAAATGTTTGGAAGTATATCTTCGTTTCTTTTTATCTAATAAACAAACACAATGGGTCAAGTTGTTACGTCCAACTAAAAACTGGTATAACACTTCCTTCCACACTGCAGCAAAAATGACCCCATTTATGGAACTCTATGTATATCATCCACCATCCATCACACCTTATTCAAGAGAAATTCTAAGGTTCAAGCAGTGTAATATCACATAGAGCATCAACAACAAGTTCTCCAAATCTCAAAGGATAACCTAACTTTGGCGTAGAATCAAACGAAACCACAAGCATATCAACGTCACAACAAAATAAGTTTTGATGTAGGTGACTTGATATTTTTATGAATAAAACCATAAAAACAAATGTCCCTTGAGCAAGCTAAGAAGGATAATAAATTATTTCCAAAATACTGTGGTCCTTACAAGGTGTTGCAAAAGATTGGTGATATGACATAAAAATTGGAGCTTCTGACATCTTACTGAGTGCACCTAGTTTTCCATGTTTCAAGATTAAAGAAGGTTATATGTCACAAAATCCTATTTCAAAAACATGACAAGGAAGGAAAAATAATATTGGAACCTGAAGCAGTCACAGAAATAAGAACTTGACAGCTACGAAATCGATCATTTTCAGAGTATATCATCAAGTGGAAGAACTTACTTGCTGAAGATTCCACATGGGAGGATGAGAATTTTATACAAAATATTCCAGAACTACTCAAGTGTTGGGGAAAACACTTTTTTGAAGGAGAGGGGCATGTTAGGTCCCTATAATACTAGTGTATCCCCTTATTTTTATCGTTAGTGTAGCTCCCTTATTGTTATTGTTGTGCCCATGTATTCCCCATAGTGTTATAATTGTGCCCCATAGAAGCCCACTATTGTTATTGTTTTTCCCTTACATTGTTATTATTATGTAGGATCTGATTATATTGGGACCCCTTAGCCTCCTATATATAGAAAGTAGGTTTTTATCATTTGAATCATCCAATAATTGCTAATTTATGTAATGTAAAATAGTTGTTCCCCTCGAAGAGGCCGATTTCTAGGTCATTGATCTATCTTTTCTTCTATTTTATGAACTAGTTGCATACTAGTGTGTGTCTAGCTCAATTTAAAAGAGTCCTTTGACACTTCAACATTTGGCTAACCTTTCTTCCATATTCCTTGTGTTGGTTTTATATTTTGGTTGATGAATTTATAATGGAAAATATGATTCATCCATGAGGGTTTTTTTTATTAGACCATGAACTTGTGTCTATTTAAGAAACCTTATTCCTAGACTTAATTTTTTATGTTTTGGTATTTTCACGCTTATGTATTTAGTAGAAGAGGATAAGGGGAAAAATCTAAATGATAAAACCTAATCAGAGCTCTCTATATTCTTCTCTGAAGGAACAACCTCTCCTACTCTCCATAAGTTGAGATCCCTCTTTCTCCCATAAATTGAATAAGTGCCAATGCACAGTCCCATAAAAAATAATAAATAACAGAAAAAGGACAACAAGTCTTCCTGTGTAGAGAGGTGAAGTAAACATATCCATCAGGGTACTGGCCAGGATTTTTGGCTGTGAAGCAATTTTTGTGTTCCTGTAGTGAATCTACTAGGGTACTACCTAGGCCTACTAGTAGTGCAACAACACCAGAGATCAAAAATTGTATTGTGAAAACCTTAAGCTCGTGAACTTCAATACCATTCCCAAATGAAAACATTGTGATATTGTTGAATCTTGAGTTGCATTCAACCGAGAAGGTGTAAAAGGGACCATTTTTATTCATGAGGTAAGTGGGGAGACCGAAGTAATACACACAATGAATTGATAATCCACGAAGATCCAAGGCCCTGCAAGAAATAGTTAACCAAGGAAGAGAAGATGGAATTCTACCAGTGTGTCACCAAGTGTTGTCGTTGCTACAATACCCTCCAAAATTTTGGCTTACTCTCAATTTCAGAGCCTCCCTTGGTCGTGTACATTATCATCAAAAAATTTAGAACTCATTCCATGTGCTTCCTTCAAGCGTTTTAGCTCCTTTTGCAATATAGGTAAAATATCATCTTTTCACATGTTAGCTATTGCACAATGTATACAAGCCTATTATGTTGGTTTCAATAGGTTATATTTTTGTAAATGAGTTGTTCCAACCATGTAAACATCTATCACACTCATTTCAAAATTTTTAAGCATTGCCGCACAAGTGTCATCACGGTCATCACAAAGTGTATCTTAAGTGTCACACTTGTAATAAGTTGTCATAAAGCTATCAGAATAAGGGAGATGCATTGTCCATATGTCATGGATGATGAATCTTATTTATTCATTAAGTATTCTAAGTGTATGATCACAGTCAAATTCTTATAACTGTTGACATCAGTCTCACTGATCTCGCACTTAGCCATTTCTAAAAAAGCTTCTGAACCAAGAAACTCAGCTTCACTTAACCTCCCTGGACTACACATTGAATATTATTAGTCCTCTAGCTGTGACATTTCCTCTTGGAATTGAACAATGTGCAATTCTTGCCTCTTGGGACTGCTTCATTGCGTAGTTCCAGTGCTCAATCCTCGACCTTTGCTCCAAGAATTGTGCAATTCCTCTTCCCAAACTAGTCATAAATTCTCATTGCAAATTTTCTAGCCTCAAGCTCATACCTTGAGCCAATGAGCTGCACAATTTTACAATGTCCCAAGCTCACCTATCTCCCGAAACTCCGTAATGTGCTCATCTGGTTCCCATTTCCTCATCCTGTCACACTGATCTCCATAATTGCACATTTTTATCCCTTAGTCCTTCTTGGACTGCACATTTCGAAGTCTCATGGCTCAAGGATCACCCCTAGCTACTTGAACTATGCAACTGTGCAGTCACTAATCCCATTTCCTAGCTTGTCACCTAGCTTCGACTCATTCAATGGATCAATATGCACTATCTTATACTAGTGGTTTTTCAGCTTGATGGTGTCTCGTCATGATAGAATTGAAGATGAAGGTGCCTTATCATGACATGGTGATATGATGAAGAAGGAGGTGAAGGAGGGAAACATGTTGAAATACACATTCATAGCTGAGTATGCAAGCTGATCAATTGAGAAAAAGGAAAGGGACACAAGTTTATGATCACTGCTCAAGACTTGAGATCATTGAAGATTCCTTATCAGCAAGACATGCAGAGGTTAAAAGAGAAGCACTTTGAAGAAGAAATTCAACACATAGTAGCAAAAATGACTTGAAATTTCCACATCATCAATCATCCATTTCAGCAATGTCATGTCATGAGTTAGCACATGCCACACCATATTGTGGATGATGTAAATTATGTTTTTAAAATGTATTGTAAAGTGGAAGTCCAAGGGACATGTGAATATGATGAGTCATGTAAAGTTGAAAAGTCATAGGAAGTAAAACAGTTATGAGGGTAAATGAAGAGTCACAAGGAAGGTGAAGAATCAACTTCTCATTGTTATATATACACCCTCATTGTAAGAGAAAAGGAATTTTTCACCTTGGCTCCTCCTGCAAGGAATTAGAGAGATAAGCTAGTTTTTTTTGGGATCAATAAGTGGCTCCAACACTTCACTATTGGAGCTAGTACTGTTCATTGTATACATGTTTATTTGAACATTTACCTAATAAAATAAGCCTTAAAGGTCAACATCTTCTTTGTACATGGATTATGGATGTTTGTGATAATATTCTGGGGATTTTTGCTTCATGTTTTCTTTCATCTATTCCAAATTAGTTCAACTATTTATGTTATTTTAGTATTTATATGATTGATAATGTGTTATAATGGTTGTTATTGGTGTCCCATCCTTGTGGAATATTCCCCAAGATACTAGACATGTCTTTCTCATTCATTGGTTGTAATGTCCATCCCATCTCTTGTGGACTATATCGTTGGATGTTAGATAGATCCTTCTTGTTTGCGTGTGCCTCCTCTAGGGTATTACTTGTTGGGGACAACCCAACATGTCCTCGATTTTGGCTAAGAATTTTCATTTTATGGAGTAGAGTGAAGAGTGGATACTGCAATGGAGAATATTAAATATACCGTGCGGTGTCATATTTCATTTGGGGTGTGTGGAAGCCCCTCCTTTTTGTAAAGTGCACAATGTTGTAAAGGGTTATGGGGAATATTTTTTGTTTATGGGAATCCATGGTATTTTGACCATGGTATTGTAATGATGTAGCCTTACGATGTAATAATATATAAAGGGTTAAAATTATATGTTAAGGATATGGCATGATATATCTAAGGAGAATATGTATTTTGTAGAATAGTGAAGGCTTTGTAGCTCATTGTGCAGAGACCTAGGAAGAGTCTGCAACTTAGTGCACAAACCACCTACAACTTAGTGCACAGGTTGAGATTGGGTGTATTCAAAGATTAATCATAATAAAGAAGCAGTTTGGTGGATGATATTCTAGTGTTCTTATGTGTCTCCTTTGTATAATTTCTTAATATCTACTGTTGTGAAGTAGTTATTGTAGTTGCATGTTATGTCATGATAGTAATGGTTTATGGATTTATATGACATGTTTCTATGATTAATTGAGTGTGGTGAAGTAATGTATGAGTTTTAAGCATAAGATAATATAAAAATACCACATCTCCTAGTCTCTCAAGGATGCAAAATCTTGGTTCTACATCCATCCATAGTCACTTCATGTGAGACTATGATCCCTTGCAGGTTGTTGCTGAAAGGGGCAGTGATCAAGGGTTTTGTTGGCGCAAAGTAAGATCGAACTTGGGTCAACCCAAACCAACCCAACAACTAGTTCTATTGTCAGGACCGGGATATTTTTGAGGGATATGTGTATGTAGCACTCGTTGAAGAAAGATGTTGAATATTGGATAGACCTAAAAGAGCGAGAATTTGCAGAACAAGAAAACAAAAATCATCATCTCCAATATGAAGTGTGGTTACATAAGTAAATTTTTATAGATCAATATAAGATATTATTCGCTTATTTTCTTGTTTAGTTGTATGAGTGGATATCAAGGTCGACTAAAAGAAAGGATTTTTTTAAGAGTGAGAACCTACGATGTGGACTCCAAAACTTATACAATGACTCAAGACAACTGACAATAGGATTTAAAGGGTTTTCGATTTCTAGATTGATAACATCTTTGGAGGATTCATTAAAATTTTTGCAGTAGACTCAGTTGTGTTGCACAACGAAGAAGAAAGATGATTCTTCAATGTATCACGAGGTAAGTATTTAAAATCTCTAGAATTGTTGATTAAGATGCTTCTATGTGAAAAGGGAGTTTTAAAAATGTAATTAGATTACTAGTTCACTTATGTTTGGGAGAAGAGAAAGTAAAATGGAGCAAGAGACCAGCACAATGCAAAGTGGAAAGAGATATAAAGTAGATACCAGAAAGAGATCTTGTGGAAAATACCTGAAGACCTTGGTAGAGGTTGATTATATTCCTCTTTTGAGTGAATCTAAAAGTGAAAGAGAAGAAACCCACTGTGATAAACCCCAAGTAACTTGGCAGTATTCCCCCTTCCAACCTGAGAGTTCACAAAAATCAAAATCTAGTAATAGCGAAGGTGTTTTTGGTTTTCCTACTCCCCCTACCCTTCTTACCCCCCATTCGCCTCCCCCTCCACCCCAAAGAAGAGGTATGGTTGATGATAATCTACCTATTTTCAGAGGAAATGGATTGGAGGATCCAAATAATTTTTGGTTTTTATGCGAAGTTGTATGGATGTCGAAGTAGATCAATGATGAGAATATAAAGAAAGTGAAACTCATTGTGAAACTACATGATAGAGAATTGACATGGTATATGAAGTATTCAAATAACCAAAACAAACAATTTGCACATATTAAAACAAAAATGATCAGAGATTTTAAGAAGTTGAAGTGTCCATCGTAGTGAATCATCGAGTTCAAAGGAATCAAACAGAAACCTACTGAATCTATTCGGGAGTTAGATCAGATATTTAAGCTACTATTGGATCAGGTAATATTCAACATATCTCCACAATAACATCAAGAATGGTGTATAGTTGCACTGATACTGCATATCATATTTCCATTGATGCAACAAAAGATAGGAAGTCAAGACGAAGCTCTAGAGATTGCACTGAAATTGGAAGCTTTTCCTATAGGAGATACTAATGAAGGCATGCAACATATTCAGAATTAGCTCGCAAACCTGACCCTATAGATACAAGATATCAAGAAAATCGATGAGGTTAGAAACGAAGTATGGTGTACGAAGTGCATATCAGAGGGTCATTATAAAGAGAAATTCCATGTTTTCAAGGATTACATGGTTGTTGGAGTACATAATCCATTGAATGTACTATCTAGACTGTGGTGTGAAATATGTAAGGATAGAGGCCAAGATCACTCAAAAGATTGTTACTTGTTATAGAAATATGTGCAAAGTCCAAGGAATATATATTTCAAATTCTATAAATCAGTAGGGCATGATGAGAATAATTGTCGGGCTTATGACCTAATGATGGAGAGAAGTGCTAACACTTATATAATGCAAGAATAAGAGCACAAACATGATGAAAATAGGTAACACAGTGGTTGAGGAGGTTACCAAGGAAGAGGTCGAGGTGGTGGAGCTGTTCGAGGATATGGATAGATCATTTTCTATAACGACGTCCATCCAAGTCATCTTGCAAGAGACTGCCAGAATCCCACTACCACATGTAAGTACTGTAAATATTTTGACCATGTGATTTAAGAATGTCTTTTAATTATGGCGACGATGCAAGAAAAATAGAATTAGAAGCCGATAAAAAAAATTCAAATGATGACTTCTGAAAGAAGGACTAACGAACCTCGAGTCATTATTGTCACTATAAGTGGAGCTACGATTGGTAGTGATAATGTAGATGAAAAGAAATAATATGAAAGCGAATGGGTCAAAAATATTGTAGAGAAAGCTCTTGGTTTTGTTATTCAGAAATAAAAACAAGTGTTTATGGAAGAAAACTGAAGTTTTAAGGATGTTAGAGCTTTGACCTCTAGTGCAGAGCCAAAGCATAGTAACTGCGATGTGTCATCAACTTTGACACAAAGCTGAGCTCTAATGCAAGGCCACGAGTCAGAAAGTAAAGTAAGTATTTTAAGGTATTTTCTATAGAATTGCGTGAAATTGTTAAGAGATTAAAATGTTGTATAAGGGCTTCAGGAGTTGATATATTCTTGTGTATTAAAAGAAACACCAAGAACTAAGATGCACGTAATCAATAATTTTCATCAGCGGAAGAGACTTGGAAGAGAAATGAGGCTTAGTGCAAAGATAAGAAAGTATTAGATGGTTCAAGTTATTCTGGATCTAGGATCTGATGCTAATAATGTGACAAAGTATACATGAGAATTGATGGGTAATCCAAAGCTACAATGATCACTTATTCAGTTAAGGATGTATAATCAACAAAAGATATTTCCTACGGGAATACTACCAGGTGTCGTAGTGGATATTGAAGGAGTGTGCACTAATGCTGATTTTGAAGTAATAGAGATTTCGATCATAGTAACCCCTATCCTTCATTTCTTGGACTTAACTGGGCATTTGAAAATATCACCATAATTAATCTGAAGAGGATACAGATAATATTTGAAGGAAACAATATGAGAGTAATTGTTCCCTTAGATGCATCAGAAGGAGTAAGATACACATAATCAATCAAAACATATTATTGCACAACTAACATAGACAATATCCATCAAATGGTAGTGAAGGGAAAATATTGGGTGAACCCTACTAAAGAAGGCAAGTTGATTTGAGAACATGATAGTTCTTGTACCTCAGATTTAAAAGCAGGGTTGGAAAATTAGCAGAATAGGTTGCATGAAGTATCCACAAGGTGTTTTTTAAGAATTACCAAATCAGTTCATTGTATGATGCCCGAGGTATGTGACATGCCTTCTTATGATGGCATAGGTGTTGGGGCAAGGTCCTTTAGGACTAAATTCTGATATATTTTTTGAATATTTTTGTAACTTTAGTCGTGCACATCACATGTCAAGGGGGTTTGGGGAGGGTCAAAGCCCCACATGAGTTGTAATGGGTCAAACGGTAGAACTAGGGACCGCAAACCACAATTTGTGGACCTTAGGGAAGCACAGGATAAAAGTATAAATAGGAGCCTAGATTGAGTCGATAAATGAGAGGCTATTGATGATGATGTGAGAGATCTAGCTATGTTTTGATGTTTTGAGTGAATTTTCTAGGTTAGAAGCCTCCTATTGGTTGTGTGTACAGAGACCTTAGTCCTATCATGTGCAGACCCCGCTGGTTTTGTGCATGTGTAGACTAAAGGTGCTATAAGGGAAAATATGACTATAATTGAATAAAGAATTTTTTTGGATAAAATCTGAGTATCAAATGAATCTGTCGTTTTCTTTATGATCTACTTCTGCATGTTATTTCCGGTTGCAGTGTTATCTGTATTCAGATCGATTGCGCAATTATTTTCTACTTTATATTAATGATAAATGAATGTATATATTACTGTTAAGCTTTAATAACATGTATTAAGGACTATTAAATGGATTATGGAGTCTGTTTTAGCAAGCGCACAAGGTATCTAACCTAAAATCTGCCTGGTTAGGGTTTCTGGTTAGGGCTTTTGTTGCGAAGGTATGATCACAGTTGTTTTAGATCTTAAGATACCCACATCATTTAATTCTCTCTCAGGTTGTGGAAACCTAGTTCTAGCACCCCCCCATACTGCTTTGGGCGAGACTTTGACTTGCACAAGTAGGTCACTGCCTAAAGGGCCAGTAGTCAGAAATTTTTATTGGTTAACCTTAACTCCGAACCTAGGTCAGGACCCCTCACACCAACAAATGGTTTCATTGCCGGGACTGGGATCATTTTGGGAGAGATTGCATGATGTGGCGGCCATCAAATCTTGAACTACAGGACTAGTTTGAGATGAAAATTCAAGAATTTTCCCTTAAAGAGAACAAAATTAAGAAGTTGTCTGTTGAAGATTGGAAACAAAAGTATATTTTCAAAGAGGTTCACGAGATCTTCTTTGTGAACTTTGCACATGAATTACAGGAGTGGTTGTGAAGGTTAACATAGTTCCAAACATGGATGCCAAGATCATGCAGTGGACACTTGAATTTCTTCCAAGAGTTGGAGAAAATTGATAATTCCATCACCCGGAATGTAGATCACTAGTTTGACAACATATTGGGTGGGTTTTTGAAAGAATTTTTAGTAGATAAGTTTGTGTTGTATTATGAAGCTGAAAGGATGTTTTTCAGGGGATTGAGAGGTAAATTCATATGCTCTTTGCCTCCAATAATTAAGATTATATTGTGTGAAAAGGGTGTTTTGTGCAGTAACATTGAGTGAATGACCCCTAATAAGATAGAAAGTACTACGTGCAGCAGAAAATATTATCGGGTCAATCAGAGATGGGATAGATCTATGTAAAACCCTCAAAGAAATTCATGTGGTATAGAGAGTAATGAGGCTACGTGCATTGAAGGTAGCCCTCCTACTACGCCACAGTTGAACTCGCGCATGGGTAAGATATTTCCTAACCCCCCACCACCACCATCTACAGAAGATATGGCCGCACATATGAAGATACCCACCTTTAAGGGTGTGGGAGATGAGGACAAAGATAAGTTTTGGTTTGTGGTTGATCAAATGTGCACTGCGCAAAATTTTAATATTGATGATGTCAAGAGAGCACAACTGGCTATGGAAGTCAAAGGTCACGCGTTAGATTGGTTCATGGGATATCTAGCTTAGAACGTTGATCCCACTATTGTGCAGATTAAGGATGATTTGAAACAACAATTTAGGAAGAAAAATTCCTACTCATATTGTGTGATAGAATTAAAATATATTAAACAAGGGCCGATAGAATCAGTTTGGGAAGTTGATCAATGACTGAAGCACACCAGCAGTAGAAGAAGGAGTTGGTTATGAGCACAATTGAGTTTGCCCTGATTGCAGGTCAATTGTATAACTTGGGAGTGGATGTAGTATTGAGAAGATATGTGTTGGAACATGAGAGACAAGATATCTTAGCTGAGGCTCATGGAGGGGTGGCAGGAGGCCACTATGCTGGGAAGGTTACTATGTAGAAGGCGTTGCGTGTTGGGTTATGGTGACCCACATTACATAGTAATGAACATGCATACTCCTAATTCTGTAATGCATGTCAGAGAATGGGGAAGCCCTTGCGCATAGATGAAATCCCCCTATGGCCACAGATGGCCCTTTAGGTCTTCGATAAATGGGATATAGATTTTGTTGGACCTATCAATCCTCTAGGGAAGAAGACTAGAGCATGATGTATCATCACTACCATAGATTATGTAACCAGATGGGAAGAAGTTGAGGCATTTAAGGACTGTATTGGAGATATCGCTTCACACTTCATTTTTGAACATATTTTGACTAGATTTGGATGCTCGAAGATATTTATGAGTGATAGAGGAACACACTTTATTAATGAAACCATCGAAGCTCCGACAGAGGAATTTCAGATACATCACCAGAAGAGTACCCCGTATCACCCCCAATAAAATGGTGTAGTAGAGGATTTCAAAAAAATATTGGAGAATGCACTCACAAATATTTGTAATTATAATCAAAATGATTGGGATGTGCGCATCCCTTCCATGTTATGGACTTACAGGACCACATGCAAGAATTTGACTAGGAAAACACCTTTTAGGATGGTCTATGGGAAAGAAGTGATCATGCTAATGGAGTATATTGTCCCAAGCTTGTGCATCGTAGAATTCACTAATATGGCTAATCCTGACATCATGGAGGAATGTTTGGCAGAATTGGTTGCCTTAGAAGAGGATTAGTTCATTGCTAACTTCCGTCAGCAAGTGTAGAAGCTGCGCAAAAAAGCCTAGCATGATAGGCACATCAGAAAGAAGGTGTTAAAGGAGGAAGAATTGGTCTTGTTATATGACATTTAGTTTGTGCACCACCCATGTAAGTTCAGGAAACATTGGTTGGGGCCATACATTGTGAAGAAAATCACTAATGGAGGCGCGGTGCAGTTGGCCACGTTGTGTGGTGAGAATCTTCCCTGGTATTTCAATTGAAGCCGTCTGAAGCCATATAGGGACGATCCTATGCTGAAAAAATGACTAAATGGTCAGAGAATAAGAGTCCAATGGTATGTGTGCGGCATAGAGGAAAATCGGAGACAGGTGCAACAGGAGCACAATGGTGATGTGCAGGAAAAGAACCTAGCCATTGGAACATTGAAACTGGGTGAGAAAGTGATTTTACCATTGAATGGAGTGGGTTTTATGCATTTAATAAGGCAATATTATGGGGTTTGTGACCATTTTTATGGAGGTAAGTTGAATTTAATGAAGTTCCAACCATTTCCACCTTAGATTTCCTATAATTGGAAGGGCAGAGGTCACAATTGATTCCCTTTTATTTCTAAGTACATTGTGCCCTGAGCTTATCCATGATTTGTGTTGTAAATTTTTCTGTGAGCACTGCATGTGTGGCCGAGAGACCCCATCTGACATATGTAATCTGGAATTTATGTTTCGCCCAAGGATGACGACCACCAATCTAGAGAGTGTGCCTACTGAGGAGCACTCTGCGCCTCCCATGGCATTGACTGATCTAGGGTTAGATGATGTCCATGAGGTGGTCCTTGAGGTTAAATAATTTGTGTCTATGCCAGCTAAGGGGAAGAGAAAAATATCGAAGTGGTCCTCCTCAAAGCTGCGGACCTTTCCAAGGAATGTGACATCCCCGCATCAGGCTAGTAAGGATATGTCACCTATAGGTGATCCATCGATGAGACCAATGAGCACCACTAAGGTGGCTGTGTTCATTGAGCCCATCTCATGGTGGCTGCCATATGTCAATCTGCATAGACCCTCCCTACATGCACCAAATAATGTTGACTCGGTTGGGGACTACCTTCAGATTCCTCACATCCTACAGGTTGTTTCCATTGTGGACGATATGTTTGGCAAGATCCCAAGTGTCAAGTTTGATGATCATGATTTGGAAAATGAGGAAACTTTCCCTAAGCTAGCACCAAAGTACTACATTTAGCGAGTGATCTATGATGAGGTGGTGAAGGTTGAGCTGATGCCCTGGGCGCGCGGGCTAAGCAACACGGGGATCATAATTTTTTTGAGGATTTTGCATTTTAGGAGGTACCCTATCACCACTATCTGTGTGTGCCAGCTACTGTAGTTAGCACATGATAGATGTCTTTAGATCCATGGATGCATTCCAATAAACACTGCACTAATCCATAGGATCACCGGTCTGCCCAAGAAGGGGCCTCATCTAATGGATCATTTTGGAAACAACAATGAGCTTAAGGTGGCTGCAAAGGTAAAACAATATTACCATGTCGCCCAAGAAAACAGAGGATTCTTGGTACACACAATGGTAGAGACGGGTGTGCACCTAGTAACCTTAGTCCTGGGATGTAAGTTGATACGCAAATGCCACCCAAAAATAGTCCCTATGGATGTGATTTCCTTGGCATGCCAATGAGAGAACGGGGTCAGCTACAACTGGTCCTAATACCTCTGCGATGAATTCCTGGAAAATGTGAACGAAGCGCAAGATCAAGGGAAAAAAATTTCTACTCCTGGCTATTGTTACACATTGTGCTGATAACATGGGAAACTTTGGCAAATGAAGTCCTCCCAAAAGTGGAGCCTGGCGTATGCGAAGGGGTGCACTACACTAACTTGTGGGATTCCATCGATCCCAAGTGCATGAAAGAAAATGAAAATTTCTATGTTCTTTTTTAGGGCACACTGGCGGCAGAAATACACTTGTAGCCCAGACTATCCCCCGCAGTGTATAAAAAGTACAAAAGTACACCGCATTTCACTTTACCATGAACCATGTGTGATCTAGGAGCTGGCGATCTCAGTAGTACATGTTGTAAAACAGCTCAAATAGAAAAGAAGATATCAGCATTTGCATCACAGCCACATCAAGATAAAAATGACCTCCAATACATTACATGGATGAACAATTCTTGGATGATACAAATGAACAAAACCTCCTTCTATATATAGGAGTCCATGGGGCCATAATATAATCCTAGTGGGGCCACAATGTAATCCTAGCCGACCTAACAATAATAATGTAAGGGCACAATAATAACAATATGGGGGTTACAGGGGTACGATAATAACAATAAGGGTGGCTACACTAACATAATAAGGGACTATACTAGTAATATGAGGACCTGTTGATTCCTCTCCTTCGAAAAAAGTGTTCTCAATGCTTAGTGGCTGGGTATACTGTATAAAATTCTCATCCTCCCATGTAGAATATTCAGTAGGTAAGTTCTTCACTTTTTATAAGATAATATGAAATTGAAGTCGATTTCATAGCTCTAGAAGTTCTTGTTCCGTGACACTTCAGTTTCATTATGATTTTTCCTTCCTCATCAAGTTCTAGCAATATTGTTTGAACTAGAATATTTTCACCTATAACCTTCTTTTAGCATGAAACATGGAAGACTGGATGCACTCGTGGAGAAGCAGGAAGCTCCAATTTGTATGCCATAGTACCAATCTTTTTCAACGCCTTGTAAGGACCATAATACTTTGGCGATAATTTATTATCCTTCTTAGCTTGCTTAAGGGAAATTTTTTTGTATGGTTGTAGCTGTAAAAATACCTAGTCTCCTACATCAAAACTTCTCTCACTGCGATGTTGATTTTCCTATTCTTTCATTTGATTTTGTGCCAAATTCAGGTTATCCTTTAAGAGTTGGAAAACTTCTTGTTGATGCTCTATGTGATATTCCACTGCTTGAACCTTCGAATTTTCTCTTAAAGATAATGTGATGGATGGTGGATGACATCCATAAAGTTCCATAAATGGGGTCATTTTTTTTGCAGTATGGAAGGAAGTGTTATACCACCATTCAGCAAGAGGTAACCACTTGACCCATTGTGTTTGTTTATCAGATACAAAACAACGAGGATATCCTTCCAAATATTTATTTACTATCTCAGTTTGACCATCGGATTTAGGATGATAAGATGAGCTATGAGCTAATTGAGTACCCAAACAAGAAAATATCTCCATCTAAAAATTTCCAGTAAAAATGGGATCTCTATCGCTCAAAATAACCCTTGGGTTTCCATGTAGATTTTGAATTGTGTCCATAAATTTAGTAGCAAATATACTTTCTTTAAATGGATGAGATAATGCACACAAGTGTGCATACTTGGTAAGTCTATCAACTACCACCATGATGACACTCTTTCCTTCAGACTTAGGTAAACCTGTGATAAAATCCATTGAAATCTCCTCCCAATTTTTATTTCGAATGGATAAAAGTTGTAGAAGACCTGGGGTCTTAATTGTCTCAGCTTTATTCTGCTAGTAAACCAAACATTTTGCCACAAAATTTTTAATATAAGATTAAAGGCCATCCCAAAAAAATTCTTTCTTCACCCTGTGGTAAGTTTTTAAAAATACTGAGTGTCC
Source organism: Pinus albicaulis (assembly GCA_034641835.2). Classification (NCBI taxonomy): domain Eukaryota; kingdom Viridiplantae; phylum Streptophyta; class Pinopsida; order Pinales; family Pinaceae; genus Pinus; species Pinus albicaulis. The sequence continues at coordinate 1,215,105,432 of CM076578.1, read as the reverse complement.
TCCTAAAGGAGAAGTGTGCAATTCAAAAAGAATATTTGGTTTTATTTGGGAATTCTTACAAAGATATAAGCTATATTTGTACCATAAGGAATCGTTTTTCCAACTAAATGTATCAGATGTACTAGGATCTTGCAGCAACTTTTGAATGAGAGTCCACACTTCTTCATCCTTCTTCCATTCATCTCTTGCTTCGATTATCCAATCTGGTTGGATAATAGAAATGGCACAAAGCAATGCTTCTACCTCTTCATTCTTTCTTGAGAGTGCATCTACAACAACATTTAGCTTCCCTTTTTTGTAGATTATTTCAAAGTCATAACCCAACATCTTTGTGACCCATTTTTTTTTCTCTTTTGAAGATATTATTTGTTCCAAAAAGTGTTTAAGACTATCATGATCATTTTTTAACTTGAAGTGTCTTCCCATTAGGTAAGTTCACCATTTCTTTAGTGCATGCAGTATTGCTAACATTTCCTTCTCATAAATAGGTTTCTATAAATACTTTTCTTTGATTGGATGACCTTCAAAAGTAATGGGTCTTCCTTCTTGCATTAAAACAACACCAATTCCATTTCCTGAGTCATCACATTCCACAATAAAGGTATTTGTGAGGTCTGGTGTAGCTGAGACCAGTGCTAGGTACATTTCCTCTTTATTATGTTCAAAGGCCTTAGTTGCTTCAAGAGTCCATGAAAATGCATCTTTCTTCAATAATGTTGTTAGAGGTGTTGCTATTCTCCCATAATTCTTAAAAAACTTGTGATAATACCCTGTTAACCTGAGAAATCCTCGCAACTGCTTTATGGTTGTGGGGACTTTCCATCCTGTTGAGCCCCAAGATTGTTCTTTATTTCATCTTACTTCACTCCATTTTCCTTTGTCCATTGTTATCCCAGGCCCAAATGATCAATGAAATTAGTTAAAATTACTTTAAGAATGAGTATCATGGCAAACTTGCTAAGTTTTGTGATTTTGTCATTGTGATGCATTTTGAACTGAAACTAGCTACAGAATGCAGACATTCCATAGCTAAATACCAATTTTGTAGCTTTCTTCACGTTCAAGCATGTTCCAGGGGTCCTCTCAGGAAAAGCCACACATGGGTTTATTCCACATCATGTCCTGAACGTTTGTTGCTCACCATGAAGAATGAACTGAATTCTGGACGTGGTTTTGTACGTGGGAACTCATACAAGGAGGCAGACTCCTAATAGGACAAGGACAGTCCAGATGTCCTTTGTCCCTTTACGCTGCCATATTTAGAGTTCTAGTATGATTTTGATATGAAAAGACAATGATCCCCGTATTGTTGCAAGTTCTGTTATGAAGATTTGTTATAAATGTACTCGGGAAACCGAGAGACAAGCTCTAGATTTTGATTAGATTTCATGGATTGACTGCTATATTTCTGAAGACCGAGAATACTCTGTTTTAAGTTATTTTCCTTTAATGAAGAAGACAACATTGCTTTGAACGCGTTGAGTTGATTTTGAGTCAGATTCCGTCTGGTGGTAGAGGGCCCCTGCCTCCTGAGCGGCTTTACTTTCGTAATTTAGATAAGTATCTTAGTTGTTTTCATGTTTTTGAAGTTTGAGTTCATAGTTAATTTCATTAGTCACTATAGCTATACTTGTTCTAAGAAACTCTTCCAAAAGATCATGATAATGAATGGGAAATGGTTGTAGTGTTATAGGTTTTATTTGTAATTTCTTTTGTTCATTATCACAGTTGAACTTATTCTAGTAAACTCTTCCAAAAAATCATTATGATGACTAAGGCATGACTGTGATACTGAAGGTTTGAGTTTCTTGTTTACACTAAGTAGAATAGCTGATCTTACTCTTAAAAAGCTCTTCCAAAATATCATAACAATGGGTAGGAAATAGCTGTGATGTCTTAGTTTTTAATTGTAATTGTTTTCAGTTTTCATGTTTGCATTTGCATTGAATTGTACAGCCAGGATTGTTCTAACAAGCTCTTCCAAAATACCATTCATGATGAACGAAATAGGCTGTAGAATCCCATAGATTATTTGCATGATATCTTAGTTAGGGCACTCTGGAGTCAAATTGCATTCAATTCATGCTCTGTTATTTTGTTTCAAGTTTGATAATGGCTTGTTAGTTTAGCACTGTTTATTATAGACTAGTAGCACTCTAGTTCAGTTCTATCTTAGCTCACTGTATTTACATTCCACATTTAGTTGTCATCCATTGCATATTAATTTACATTAGTTGTTAAACTTAAAATACCACGGCCTTCATTATTTACAAAACTTCTTTTGTTCCAAACCTATATTAACTCATAATCATCTTAACAGAAGACAGTATCAGTCCAAGGCCTGGAATACTTTTGCAACCTTTTTACCATTTCACAAACAAGCCTTTCCTCAAGACTATTCTAAAAGGAAATCTATAACTTTTGAGTAAGTTTTAGTGATGTTAAACTAAGTTGCAGAATAGAATTAGGAGCTAGTTTTAGAGTAGAGATCTTATGATGTTACCAATGTTCTTCTCCAAATATGTTTCAACAAACCTTTAATCATGGATGAGATGTTGTATCATTATAAGATGATTGTTTAATTGTTTAGTTAGGATAATTTTTACACTTAGCTGCCCATTTCTCAAGCTCTTCCAAAATACCTTTAATGAAAGAATTGGACAAGTTAAGTTCATGTTGTGAATTATTTTCTTGAAGTCATTATCAAGCTTTGTATTCTGCTTAGTCATAGTTTAGGGTTTGGTACTATCTTAGTATTTTCATTTGTCAATTGTCATCATCAATTTAGGCTTCACTCTGTTTTTAACCAGTAGCTTCTTTCCACCAGCATTTAGTTCTTTCCCTTGTGAACATAAAACCATAAAAAGACCAAAAAAATCATAAAACACTAGACACAACGCAGTAAGAAACAAACACCTAGGCACATACAGTGCACCTCACTTCAGCAGTTTACCAACCGTGGTTGACAATTAAATGAACTCAATTTAGGAGACTAGGTTGAGCCCAAACATTTTGGCGCCGTTGTCGGGGAAGTGAAAACTAGGTAACCTTTGTTTCTTAACTCCCAAAAACAATTATATGCGTAGAGAGAGAGACTCAAGGGGTAGATTTATAAGCAGCAGAAACAGAAGTTTGATTCCTAGAACACCACTTGTTTCACCTAGACCAAGAGCTAGTACACCTTCAACTCAGACCCACATTCCATCCTTTACTGATCCTAGACTTCTAGAAGACCTAAGATCAGATATTCCATTAGATAAACCTTCCACTTCATCAACTGAACCTGCCTTAGAATAAGATCCAAAGACTCCTATTAGGGACACAAAATTTTCCACTTCCACAGGATAATCAACCATGGCAGAAGAAGGGGGAGGAGGAGTCTTTAATGGAGAACACACATTATTTGGAGGGGGTAGAGGTAGAGGTAGAGGAGAAGGAGGTAGAGGTGCAGAAGGAGAGTGAGGAGTGCAGGGGGAAGGTAGAAGAAGGCGGGAAGCTCTTCCAGGTTCCTATATTAGATGAAGAAAACAAATACACACCCATGAAAAAAATTGCTCTGCTGTCCTTCAAACTTCTGGACTTCAAGCGGGAATCTGAAAACCTTCCTATTTTGAATTTTAAATCACTATTATTGAACTTAAGCTACTTTAGATGTGACTTAAACTATTTCCTTCCAACATTGAAGAAGCGACCATTAGTGGCATGTAGGTTTGATCAAACGATTCTATTAGAACATGGGAAGATATGAAACAAGCATTTCTAGAGAGATATTTGGATTATTGTATGCCGGTTAATCATAAGGAAGAAGTGTTCAAGATGTTACAAAAAGAAGATGAAAATTTGGAAGATTTGTTGGAGAGATTTCATTACAACATCAAAAGAGCAAAAATGGAAAACCTAGATCAAGACACCTTAAAAGCTCTTTTGTTGAAAACAATTAGGGATGAATGGTTGGATATCCTTAACATGATGAGAAAAGGGGATATATCACAGCTCACATTACCTGAAATATCTGAGTTATGTATCAACCTTTCAAGAGGGAAATCTAAAGACGCAAAGGTCCAAAAAGTCCTACTCTTGAAGGGCAAGTAAATGTATGCAGGACGATGGCTGGGTCAATGGGGACACTGTACTTTGCAGTTTCAAATCATCTTGAAGTCTTGGTAGTGAACAAATAGACACCAGCAAGTTACAAAACAAGCAAAAAGCTGAATCTGATGCCTTAGCAATCTTTTGTCCCAAATGTAGAAGGAAGCATGCCTTGAGAGAATGTCCTTTGGATGCAAAAGTTGTAGAGACTTGTGTAATTTGTTCAGAAAAACATGAGACCAAAATTTGTCCTTCACTTCCTGGTCTTAAAGCTATCTTTCAAGAGGAAACTCCTACAAATTCCACAGAATCTCTCAATTTTGTCTCTAGAAGGCCTTGGCAAGGACCTCAAACACAAGGATTCCATGATCAAATGTATAACCAACCTCCACCTTGGAATTCTTGGTAGCAACCTTGGCCTCAATTTCAAAATCAATCTCAAGCTTGGGCACAAGGAGCACAAAGTCCCTATGGAAGATACTCTCAGTACTATCAGTATCCACCATACCCACATTTTTCTCCTCAAAATCCTCAACAAAATTTTCAACAAAATCCTCAACAACATTATCAGAACCTATCACATCAAAATCAACCACTTCCATTACCATTTCCTCAAAAATCAAATCAGTTGCCTGCTCAACCCATACCAAACCCCAATAATAAAAATCCTTAGAACACATACATGATAGAAGGCCAACAGTTTCCAACTTATTTAATTACTCCTTTAGACCTTAGTGATGTTCAACTTAGGTCTGGAAGAATACTTGAAAAGAGGAAACCTTCTGTGATCATACAAGAACAAGATAACTATGAGGAAGATTCTCTACGAGTGAATAAAAGTCTTGAAGAAGATACATCTTTTCAAGACCCAAACACTGAAAAATTAAAGCAAAAAGATCCAATAATTTCAACTCCTGTATTAGAGCAACCATCCACATCTACTTCTATACCTCCCTTTCCAGAAAGATTATAAATTGATAGAGGTGTAGAAAAACAAATTATGGTGCCTAATTATGATTTCCTAGATGAGCTGAGAAATGTTTGCATTAAAATTCCATTATTACAAGCCATCAAGGAAATTCCAATTTTAGCCAAAACAATAAAGGAGTTGAGCATGAAGAAAACAAGAAAAAGAATAAGAGAAATAAAGAAAATTCAACTGGCAGGAAAAATAGCAGACATTATGATGGGCAAGATTGCTATTCCAAAGTATCTTGACCCAGGAAATCCAGTTGTTAAAATTCACATCAATGGAATTGAAATCCAAAACACACTCATTGATTTAGGAGCAACAATCAATATCATGAGTAGACAAATCATGGATAAACTGAAACTTCCTAATCTTCTCTTTACACCCACATTATTACAATTAGCAAACAGATCTGTGATCAAACCTGATGGGGTAATAGAAGACATTCCAGTGTCCCTAGATTCTTGGGAGTACCCTGTGGATTTCATGATCCTAACTCCTAAGAATAATATAGGAGGACATCCTGTTATATTATGAAGACCTTGGTTGGCTACAGCTGATGCTTTTATTAGTTGTAGATCCATTGATATGTACATCTCTGATGGTAGTTCAACTAAGAAATTCACTTTGTATCCTCCAGCTAGGACAATTACAGATTTAGATGATACTCAATGGATATAGGATGAAGAAGATTTACAACCTCTCTTCACAATTTCAGAAATTAGTGAAGATAATCAAATTCTGAATACTCTAGAAAACTTTGAATCCTCTTCAGAATATAAACATGAACCATTTCAAGAGGGATCCAACATTGAGTTTTTGTCATCAAGACATATGTCTCTTCATTCTATGGATAAATTTGGCAGCTCTACAAGTGAGATATTTCCAGGAAAAACTTTGAATATAAACAAGAACCTAGAAAAATCTCAACAAGAAGAGTTAGTCAAGATATTATAGAGACATTCTTCTGCATATGCATGGGAGTACACTGACATGAAAGGGATAAGCCCCAAGACTTGCACTCATCACATCTATATAGAGGAAAATTGTAAACCAATCAGACAACCTCAAAGACGGATGAATCCAAATCTTAGGGAAATTGTTAAAGAAGAATTGCAAAAATTGTTAAATGTCAATTTCATCTATCCCATTTCAGATAGTCAGTGGGTTTCTCCTTTGGTAATTGTGCCAAAGAAAAATGGAAAATGGAGGGTGTGTGTTGACTACCAGGAAATAAACAAAGCTACTCTTAAAGACCATTTTCCCCTACCTTTCATAGATCAAGTGTTAGATACATTAGCTGGCAAAAAGTACTTTTCATTCCTAGATGGGTTTAGTGGTTACAATCAAATCCAAGTAGCACTTGAAGATCAAGACAAAACCACATTTACCTGTCCTTGGGGTACCTATGCTTACCGAGTATTTCCATTTGGATTATGCAATGCACCTACAACATTCCAAAGGGCAGTATTAGGAATTTTTTCAGATCTAATACATGATTGTGTAGAGGTATACATGGACGATTTCACAGTTTATGGAAACACATTTGAAGAAGCCTTAGCAAACTTGGAAAAAGTTTTAAAGAGATGTCAAGAAGCAAATCTTTCACTTAGTCATGAGAAATGTTTCATGATGTTTACTGAAGGTATTGTTTTGGGGCATCACATTTCAGGGGATGGGATTAGAGTTGATGAGTCAAAAGTTGAAGTCATCTCTAACTTATCTATTCCAAGTTGTCAAAAATATTTTAGGAGTTTTCTAGGATTTACAGGATATTATTGGAGGTTTATAGAAAACTTCACCAAGATAGCATCTCGACTCTTCAATTTACTTACCAAATATTGTGAATTTAAATAGAATTCTGATTGCCAGTTAGTCTTTGAAACCCTGAAAACAAAAATTTTTGAAGCACCTATTTTAAGGGGACCTAACTGGAAGTTACCTTTTCATATCTCAACAGATGCTTCTGATACAACTCTAGGAGAAGTATTGGGACAAAAAGACCTGATTCCTCATGCCATCTACTATACCAGTAAAAATTTGACTCCTGCAGAGTTAAACTATACTGTAACTGAAAAAGAGTTTTTAGCTGTTGTTCATGCCATAAACAAATTCAGACACTATATAACAGGCTATGAAACTTTTTTTCACACAGGTCATTCTGCAATTAGATACTTAATGAACAAATCAATTACTAATGGCAGAATCATAAGATGGTTATTGCTTTTACAAGAATTCAACATTACCATTCTAGATAGGCCTGGAAAACAAAACACAATAGCTGATTTCCTATCTAGACTCCAAAACATCAAAGATGACACTCCATTTGAAGATCAATTTCCTGATGAATATCTTTTTGCAATTTCTACTCAAACTCCTTGGTTTTCTGACATTGCTAATTATTTAGTTTTAGGAAAATTTCCTTCAATAATGAATGCAAGAGATAAAAGAAAAATCATTTTTTACAGTGCAAAATATTCATGGGTTGCTAATGAGTTGTACAAGACAGGTTCAGATTTTATCATTAGAAGATGTGTTCGGGAAGATGAGATGCCTGAGATTCTCAAAGCATGTCATGATGAAGCTTGTGGCGGACACTTTGATGATAAAAGGACAACTTATAAGATCATTCATTTAGGATATTATTGGCCATCCTTGTTTAAAGATGCTAAAGAGTATGTCAAAAGGTGTGACAGTTGCCAAAGGGTGGGAAACCTTCTCCATCAGGTGAGATGCCATTACAACCTCAGGTACATATTGAACCTTTTGAAAAATGGGCTTTGGATTTTGTAGGACCTATTAGTCCTCCATCAAGACAAAAGAGATATATATTAGTTTGCACTGATTATGTTACCAAATGGGTAGAGGCCAAGCCATTACTTTTTGCTAATGAAGCATCTGTAGTTACTTTTCTTTTTGAGGATATTTTTACTCGTTTTGGTGTCCCAAGGGAAATTGTTACAGATCAAGGAGCTCAATTTACATCAAGGCTAGTGGAACAAATTATGGAGAGGTACAAAATCAGGCATAGAAAATCTACTTTTTATCATCCACAAGCAAATGGTCAAGTGGAATCTAATAATAAGGTCATTGAAGGAGTCCTAACAAAGACTGGTCATTTACATAGAAGAGACTGGGTAGATAGGCTTCCTGAAGCCTTGTGGGCCTATAGAACTACATGGAGAAACACAACAAGTCATACTCCTTATGAACTTGTTTATGGAAAGCAAGTTTTGTTTCCCATAGAGTTCCAGATTCAAACTTTCAAAATGGCAGTTCAGCTAGGACTTGATTTAACAGAGGCACAAAAGCATAGATTGGAGCAAATTAATGAATTGGATGAGATCAGACAAGATGCAGTTCAGAAAACAAGTCTAGTCCAACAGCAAAGGACTAGATGGCATGACAAGTACATCAAAGAGAAGAAGTTCAAAGAAGGTGACTGGGCTCTCTTGTTTGATTCAAAATTCAAGGATTTTCAAGGTAAATTTCAAACACATTGGCTTGGGCCATATGAAATTGTTGAATTTTTTGACAATGGAGCAGTAAAAATTAGGACAATAGATGAATAAGAGGTCACTTTTCTTGTGAATGGTCATAGATTGAAGCTGTATCACAAACCACTCTCAAGAGAAGAATTTGTCAAGAAGTTCCAGGAAAACAATGATGTGAAGTTAATGAAGAAGAATATTTCTTCTTCATCAACTTGATTGACACAAACCACTCTCAAGAGAAGAATTTGTCAAGAAGTTCCAGGAAAACAGTGATGTGAAGTTAATGAAGAAGACTTTTTCTTCTTCATCAACTTGATTAAATTTTCTGAAGTCATTTCTTTGAAAAAAAAAAAAAGTATAAACATGAAAACCAATCACTTATTGGCATGTTTATACAGAAAATATAGGGTGAAAATCAGAGTCTTTCTAACACTCTAACTTTTCCATTTTGTTTCTGCAAGCAGCTGTTACAAAATCATAAGTTCAGATCCATTGCACTTATGATCCATCTCATTTCATTTCATTCCATTTACTTATCCATCCATACTCCATTTCATTCATTAATTCATACTTCACTTCATTCCATATTTCATTCATTTCATTCCATACTTCATCCACCTCATTTCCATATCAAAATTTAAAGTTTGATGTTTTTCTGCAAATGAATAACATATGTCATGGATTGCAGGCCATTTCTTATATTCTTCCACTCCATTTCATAAATTGTAATCCATCCCATTCCATCATTCACTTCATACATATTCCATTATACCATGTTTCATCATCTATCTTCACCCATTCCATAAAATATTCCATGTATATTCCAAACCACTCCATTCCATGATTAAAATTCTCTACAGGTACATTCTACAGCTAATCAGACTTTCCGCAGCTAGACAGTCATTCCGCAGCTACAGACCCTGAAGGAACTGATCAACAGACATTTGAAGTGCAACAAGATGATCCAGTATATCCGTGAACAAGAAGAATCAAGAAGGATTATAAAGACTCACAAAGTAATGGTGTCCAGAGGAGAACAAAGTATACAAAGACCACAAAAAGCAGATGAAAAGAAAAGGTAAAAAGTTCTGATTATAATGGCATTTCATGAAAAACTTTAGTATAGTCTAGTTATGAATCATTCGAAAAGTTGTTTTGATTATTTTTATTGATCATGCCAAATATACCCTCCGCAAAAATTTGGATAAAAATCCTTCATTTCAAATTCTATACCCGATCATCATTTAAGCGGTTAAAAGGATGAGGTGTTTGATTTTCTTACGTCACCTAGCCAAATCATTTAATGATGATTTTTGAATCCGTTATAAAAAAAAATCTCCGCAGTCTTTTCACTCATTGATTTGTTTTCTTCACCTCACTTCATTAACTCATTTCGTAACCACTCCCTATTACTCCATCCCATAGCCAACCCTTCATCATTTCATTCTGTAAAACAGAGGTATCTCTATCACTGTGAGCAGAGGTATACCAGTTTGAAAATTTGAAGCCACTGTCACCAAGAAGCAGAGGTACATCAGTTTTAAGGTTGAAGTCATTGTCTCCGTGAAAAGAAAGAGTACTAATCCGAAGATTGAAGAAGAAATTATGGGCCTCATCGTGAGAACTGAACCAGTAGGCACAAAATACCTGGAAGGATACCCTCAAAGTAGAGAAATGTTGCAACAGGCAGGATGGCTATAATTCCTTGAGAAATTTAATGGCTTCCACAAAGAAGTTACTAAAACATTTGCAAGTTCATTCAAAGGAGCCGAGGTTGAAGTTGGAGATGTTAAATTCACTGTCACAAAGGTTTTTATTGCAGAAGCAACAAGATTGCGTAGACATGGAGAAATATGGTTTAAGAATAGAGAATTTCATAATGAATCATGGAAGAAAATCCTCAAATCACCAGGCATGGATGTCACTGTATTTAAAAAGGGAATTCCAAGCTCTACATTAAAGAATAAATGGAGAAATATATTGCTTATTCTATAAAAATTTATCACTTGTGAAGGTAGATATGGTACTTTCTATGTTTACCATATTAGGTTGATAATGCATTTTCTAGAAGAAGAGCTTAATTTGCCCTATTTTTTGCTTCAAAGTTTAAAAAATATGGCTTCAAGTGTTCAAAGGAGAGTCCAATTCCTAGAGAAAAATCTATACCATCATGGCTTGGTTAAGATTTTAATTGAACACCATTTAGCCAAAACAAAAGATACTTGGGATAATTTCTTGGTGAGAAATCACTTTGAGCAACCAAAAGAGCCTTCACCTGAACATCAGCCTACAAAGAGAAGCAGAAAATGGAGAGCCTCTAAAATTGTAACTGATAAAGCAATTCAAGAAAGTAGTGAAGAAATAATCTCTGAGAAGTTGACTCAGATTAAGAGACAGCTTAAGGAAGAGAGGGTAAACAGACAATTTTCCACAGAAAAAGGAGAGGGACCATCCTAGCCAAGAAGGAGCCATAGACTCAGGGGGAAACTAAGGAAAACACAAATCAAACAAACTGGGGTTATAAACATAGAAGATGAGGAAACATCTATTGAAGAAGATGTTGAAGAAGATTTTGATGAAGAAACCCCTGAAATTGACCCTGCACAGCAAGAAGTTTATGACTATGTTAAAACATTGGAAAGGAAAGCTTCAGAGAGTAGAGATAGAACCCCTAGTCCTCCACTGTCCGAAATAGATGTGTTAAGAAGAGATAGGTACGAGCTGAAAGTACTTAATAGACATATCAAAACTGAGAATGATATTCTGAAGGAACAAGTCAAACTCAAAACCAGTATGAACTCAACCCTGTCTCTACAAATGGACAAACTAGAAAAGGCTAATGAAAAGTTGAAAAAGAGGAACAAGAAGTTAATCAGGGCACTTTCCAATTTAAGGTTCAAGTTAGTCATCAGGAAGCCCAGAAGACCTTTAACTTCCAGGCAAAGAAGAAGAAGAGGGTTGGATGTTCTTGCAGAAGTCTCTGAGTTTATGGAATAAGTTGCATGAGGACATGCAAGAAGTCAGCAGTGGAGGTATGTTGAGCCCCAAGATTGTTCTTTCTTTCATCTTACTTCACTCCATTTTCATTTTTCCATTGTTATCCCAGGCCCAAATGATCAATGAAATTAGTTAAAATTACTTTAATAATGAGTATCATGGCTAACTTGCTAAGTTTTGTGATTTTGTCATTGTGATGCATTTTGAACTGAAACTAGCTACAGAATGGAGACATTCCGTAGCTAACCGCCAATTCTATAGCTATCTTCACGTTCAAGCATGTTCCAGGTGTCCTCTCAGGAAAAGCCACACATGGGTTTATTCCACATCATGTCCAACGTTTGTTGCTCACCATGAAGAATGAACTGAATTCTGGACGTGGTTTTGTACGTGCGAATTCATACAAGGAGGCAGACTCCTAATAGGACAAGGACAGTCCAGATGTCCTTTGTCCCTTTACGCTGTCATCTTTAGAGTTCTAGTACGATTTTGATATGAAAAGACAATGATCCCCGTATTGTTGCAAGTTATGTTATGAAGATTTGTTATAAATGTACTCGGGAAACCGAGAGACAAGCTCTAGATTTTGATTAGATTTCATGGACTGACTGCTATATTTCTAAAGACCGAGAATACTCTGTTTTAAGTTATTTTCCTTTAATGAAGAAGACAACATTGCTTTGAACGCGTTGAGTTGATTTTGAGTTAGATTTCGTCTGGTGGTAGAGGGCCCCTGCCTCCTGAGCGGCTTTACTTTTGTAATTTAGATAAGTATCTTAGTTGTTTTCACGTTTTTGAAGTTTGAGTTCATAGTTAATTTCATTAGTCACTATAGCTATACTTGTTCTAAGAAACTCTTCCAAAAGATCATGATAATGAATGGGAAATGGCTGTAGTGTTATAGGTTTTATTTGTAATTTCTTTTGTTCATTATCACAATTGAACTTATTCTAGTAAAATCTTCCAAAAAATCATTATGATGAATAAAGCATGACTGTGATACTGAAGGTCTCAGTTGCTTGTTTACACTAAGTAGCATAACTGATCTTACTCTTAAAAAGCTCTTCCAAAATATCATAACAATGGGTAGGAAATAGCTGTGATGTCTTAGTTTTTAATTGTAATTGCTTTCAGTTTTCATGTTTGCATTTGCATTGAATTGTACAGCCATGATTGTTCTAACAAGCGCTTCCAAAATACCATTCATGATGAACGAAATAGGCTGTAGAATCCCATAGATTAATTGCATGATAACTTAGTTAGGGCACTCTGGAGTCAAATTGCATTCAATTCATGCTCTGTTATTTTGTTTCAAGTTTGATAATGGCTTGTTAGTTTAGCATTGTTTATTATAGACTAGTAGCACTCTAGTTTAGTTCTGGCTTAGCTCACTGTATTTACATTCCACATTTAGTTGTCATCCATTGCATATTAATTTACATTAGTTGTTAAACTTAAAATACCACGGCCTTCATTATTTACAAAACTTCTTTTGTTCCAAACCTATATTAACTCATAATCATCTGAACAGAAGAAAGTATCAGTCTAAGGCCTGGAATACTTTTGCAACCTTTTTACCATTTCACAAACAAGCCTTTCCACAAGACTATTCTAAAAGGAAATCTATAACTTTTGAGTAAGTTTTAGTGATGTTAAACTAAGTTGCAGAATAGAATTAGGAGCTAGTTTTAGAGTAGAGATCTTATGATGTTACCAATGTTCTTCTTCAAATATGTTTCAACAAACCTTTAATCATGGATGAGATGTTGTATCATTATAAGATGATTGTTTAATTGTTTAGTTAGGAGAATTTTTACACTTAGCTGCCCATTTCTCAAGCTCTTCCAAAATACCTTTAATGAAAGAATTGGACAAGTTAAGTTCATGTTGTGAATTATTTTCTTGAAGTCATTATCAAGCTTTGTATTATGCTTAGTCATAGTTTAGGGTTTGGTTCTATCTTAGTATTTGGATTTTTCAATTGTCATCATCAATTTAGGCTTCACTCTATTTTTAACCAGTAGCTTCTTTCCACCAGCATTTAGTTCTTTCCCTTGTGAACATAAAACCATAAAAAGACCAAAAAAATCATAAAACACCAGACACAACGCAGTAAGAAACAAACACCTAGGCACATACAGTGCACCTCACTTCAACAGTTTACCAACCCTGGTTGACAATTAAATGAACTCAATTTAGGAGACTAGGTTGAGCCCAAACACATCCCTTAATGGCTTTAATTTTCTTAGGGTCTACCTTAACACCCTTGTGAGATACAATATGACCCAGATATTCCACCTCTTGTACTCCAAAGAAACATTTGGATGTGTTTTTCATATAATTGTTTCTTCTGCAATAGTTTGAGCACCTTGTCAACATGTTGAACATGATCCTTCCAAGACCTGTTGTAGATTAGTATATCATCAAAAAATACTAGCACAAATTTTCTAAGGAATGGTTTGAAAATGTAATTCATCAAACCTTGAAATGTAGAAGGTGCATTGGTAAGGCCAAAAGGCATGACAAAAAATTCATAATGACCCTCATGAGTTCGAAATGCTATTTTCGGAATATCTTCAGTCTTCATTCTAATTTGATGATATCCTGAACCAAGATCCAACTTGGTAAAATAAATTTCTCCATGTATTTCATCAAATAATTCATCAATCATAGGAATGGGAAATTTATCTTTAATGGTGAGCTTATTCAGCTCCCTATAATCCGGACACATGTGCCATGATCCATCCTTCTTGTGTACCAATACTATAGGATTAGATAAAGAACTTTGACTAGGTTGAATTATACCTACCTCTAACATTTCTACAATCATATGTTCAATTTCACTCTTTTGGACATAAGGATATCTATAAGGCCTGATGTTTGGAGGAACACTTCTTGGAATCAAATGAATAGCATGATCATGGTCATGAAGAGGTGGGAGTCCTTTGGGAGTTTCAAACACCTTGGAATGATTGTCCAAGACTTTTTGGAGATCTGCAGAAATAGATGATTTTGATGTTGGAACTTATAGTGAGCATAATTGTGCAATTACGCATCGTTGTTCTTTGTTTAGAAGATTTGTCATGAAATTAGAGCTTATTATCTTTCCTGGCTTCCCTGCAATACCCCGTAATTTGACTTCCTTTCCTTCTGAAAAAAAATTCAAGAAAAGTTCTTGAAAATCAAAAGCTACCGCCACCAAATATTGTAACCATTGTACTCCTAGTACAACATCAACACCTCCCATGGGGATGGGAATCATTAGACTATTAAATATATATTTCCCCATGGTTAGCTTGATATTATGGCATTTTCTAGAGCAATTTATACTTCCTCCATTTACAACCATCACTTGACATTCTGGTGCTACGTATAGGAAACAATTCAATTCCTTGGCTACCTTATAATGAATAAAATTATGGGTACTACCTGAATCAATCAACACTATTAATTTTTTGTTCTTGATATGTCCTTGTATCTTGAGAGTTTGAGGAGTGGTAATTCCTACCAATGCATTACATGATATAGTCAAACTCATTTCTTCCTCTTCTAGGGTTGGCTCCTAGTGTATATCCTCCTCTTTTAAAGATTCTTGTTCATTTTCTTCTTCCTCTTCACAATCTATGTAAAATAATTTGTTCTCAACACACTTATGACCTTTAGTGTATTTTCTATCACAACTGTATCAAAGCCCTTTTGCTCTTTTTTCTTCCAATTTTTGTGGTGTCAACCTTGTAGGTTGTGGAAATCTAGGAGTAGCAACACTTCCATATTTATAGAAGTGAGTGGTAGGCTTCCCTATCGCCATAATTTTACATTCAATTTTTCTTGCCAACCTGAATGCCTTCTCCAATTAATCAGGTTCCAAAATGTGAACTTCATGTTGGATGTTATCCTTTAAGGTACCTATGAAGATATCAATCCTATGTTCCTTTGGAATATCAGTTACCCTTATATTCAATTTTTGGAAGTCCTCAATGTGCTCCCCCAATGAACACCTTTTTTTGAGATTTATCAATTGGATAAAGAAAGTGTTGCTCTTTGTATCCTCATAATTTTCTATCATTTCCTCCGTAAAAATTGACCAAGTGACATTTTTTTTACGGGAGCAAAGCCATTGATATGATACAAATGTATTTTGTTCTAAATGTAAAGTTGCAATGCATACCTTTTGTGTGTTTTGCACATTATTGAGATCAAAATATAGCTCCATCTATAGTATCCATGTTACAGGATCCTTTCCATCAAACTTCCTCATATCTATTTTTGGAATATGGAATTTCTTCCCTCCAACATTAGATTTTATGAAATCACAATTAACATTTATTTTGTTCTCATCATGAGTTTCCTCTACTATATTTTCACCATTAGGAAACATTTCTTGTATCAACTTTGTCAAACCTTCCATGCCTACTTTTATATCATTCTTTGTGTTTTAAATATTAGATTTTATGTCATCCATCTTATATTCCATGCCATTATTCAAACCATCCATCTTATTTTCCACTCCTTTCTTCAAAACTTCCATGTCATTTTCTGTTGCTCTTTGCGAGAGCGAAATTTGTTGCACTTGCTCTTGTAATTTTGATATGTCATGTTGCCATTATTATTCTTCATGAATAATAGTAGAGCCTTATAAAGGCTTAATGGGTTTTGAATTCATTTTAGGGGCCATTTTAGAATCCTATACTGATATCTATTCTACAATATGCCCTTGGAATCAATTCAACTTGATTCTTCAAACAAGACTTATGCAATTTGGAAAAAAAAATACACACCTTTTACTTGATTTTGAGGAGCTCGATATTGAAATTAACTTTTCTCTATGTTTGCATATCCTCAATATCTAAAATTCGGCCCTATAGTATTCCTCTAAATATTCTTTCAAATGCCATAGGTCGGACTTGATTTGGATTCTTCAAGGAAAAGTTATGTCCAA
Organism: Pinus albicaulis; assembly: GCA_034641835.2. Classification (NCBI taxonomy): domain Eukaryota; kingdom Viridiplantae; phylum Streptophyta; class Pinopsida; order Pinales; family Pinaceae; genus Pinus; species Pinus albicaulis. The sequence goes on along the minus strand of CM076578.1, from coordinate 1,215,088,943 downwards.
TCTCCCACAATGACCTAATTATGGATTAGTTCAGTAGAGCTAATGTGTGTGACTTGCAACGTGTCATTGTTTACTCCTTTGGCTCTGAACTTTACAGATAGGAAACTAAAGTCCGTTTACTTCTAGTCACTTTTTACAGAATTCCAACTCGATGCTCAGAGAGAGAGTTATGAATATTTTCCCGCGGTCACCTCTTTGAGATGAAATTCGGGATCCTGAACAATACCTAACTTCCACAAATCATATCTCTGAAAATATTGTGAACCAAGCTTTGAAATTTTGTGACGATGTTCCTCAAGATGTCGAATTCGTGCTATAAACATTTCAGCTTCTGAACCTTTGTAGAAAAAACATTATAGAAAAAATTCCGCAATGAAATTTTTAAGTGAAATTCAGGAGCCTGCAAAAATTCCTAACTTCCATAGATCATATCTCCAAAAAATATTGTGAACCAAGCTCCAAAATTTTGCGACACTGTTCATCAGGATTTCGAATTCGCACTGTCACAATTTCAGCTTCTGAACCTTCATAGAAAAAAAATTATTTCGAAAATGCCACGATGACCTATTTGGAGCAGTGAAACCCTAGAATCCAAATCCTCTGATACCAAATGTTGTGAAACTAGCTCCAAAAATAGAAGAAAAGAGATATCAAAACCTTAGAAATAAGCCACTTCAAGGGGGAAACCTACAATAAATTACATGAATAAACAATTCTTGGATGATACAAATTACAAAACCTCATTTCTATATATAGGAGTCCATGGGGCCATAATGTAATCCTAGTGGGGCCACAATGTAATCCTAGCCGACCTAACAATAATAATTTAAGGGCACAATAATAACAATATGGGGGGTATAGGGGTACAATAATAACAATAAGGGGGTTACACTAACAATAATAGGGGACTATACTAGTAATATAGGGACCTAACAGTACAACCTACCCTTCATGGTCACTAAAGTAGAGATATATAAGGTCATTGCGACCTGGCTAGAAGCATGGAATGTTTGGCTCAGTTCCACCCAACCCATTACAATGTCAACTTAAGGAAAAGATATAGTGCCAGAAGACAAGGAAAATGAAGCACAACATCACACAGAAACATATGTAGGGATATACATTGAAAAATATAAAGAAAATGGCGCAAAAAAGGATGCTAAAGAAGACAAAGACACAAAGCCAGATCTGGGCAGAGAATCCAATCTCAACTTTGAAGGTTTCGATGGGGTAGATGTTGATGGTGTAGTGTCTCCACGTGGTACAAAGTGAGGTACATAAGGCCCCAAGGGCCCGCAAAAGAATAGAAAAGGCTACAAGGTCAGAGGCATGGTAGAGGTCACTCTGACAGAAGATGACCTGGAAAAAATTGTAGATGTAGTCACCTCTTCCTCTGAAGACAGATGAATCACCATGGAAGAGAAGTACAAGGCTACAGTGGAAGCCTTACAATCTGGGATACAGATCTTACAGCTAAAAATTGACAACATACAAGCGAGCGTGAATCAAGCGAGGTCGATTTAAGAGAGCCTGCCTACATCAATGGTCATCGCCATGACAGACAGAAAAATATTCCCCTTCTTGGGCACAATAGTTACAATGGACTAGCTAGAGCTACACGTGCAGGTGGAGACTTGCCTAGAGGTTAGGATTGATCTATCTAAATTTGCAAGTGGAAAGATACACGCCATCCAAATTCTCATATCTGATCAGCTGTGGTACAGGGAGGCACATGTGAAGTAGCAATTGAGTGAAGTACAACAAACGATTGCACCTAAAACAAAAGAATCGCTCCAGGTCCATACAGTGTAGCAGGCGTCTGTGGCACAACGTGTAGAGTTGGAACATTTGATCGACAAGATGTGCGATGAGCTCCCAGAGGTAGCCATTCTTGCATCAGCCGCATTACATGTAAAAATTTAAATATTGATTGTAGCATTGAAGGCATCCTGGTCAAAAGTGCAGACCATTAAGGAAGAAATTGAGCAACAGATTGCTGCATTACAAGATAAGATGGAACCATAGGCTGCCCCAGAAGTGCACCTGTAACAGGAAGCCTTGGTGAAAGAAACATCAGAAAGAATTTCTGCCAATATTGACAAGGGATTTGCACTACTCGAAACATAAATGGGACTGTGGACCTCTTTGCAAAAATACCCACTAGTGAAAAAGATCTCTCAGGAGATGTGCACCAAGGTGCAGGCATTTGAAAATCTCCAGGAGGCTTTGCCCACTTTTTTCCTTGCTCAATGCATGGCTCAATTGCAGAAAAGTCAAGTTCTGCACGATGAAGTCGAGGAGATCCGAAGGAAGAAACAGATCGTGACTGAGCATATGAAGCCATGGGAAGATGAGGCAAAGAAGTTGTCTCAAGACCTAGATGCAGATGTTAAGAAACTAAATCAGACCCTCCAAAGTATCAATCTAGTAGCAGAAGGGATGACATCGCAGATGTTAGTGGATATCGCACAGAGTGCAGCAGATCAAAGTGTGGGCGTCCTGTCCCCCTTTGCTACTACCATTGCAGAACTATAAAACAGGATGAAGAACCCAGCACCACTGTGACTCGAGATGAGTCACAAGATTTTGTTGGGGGCCTGTTGGGGTGGGGTCCCTTAGGGCCGAATTCTGATATATTTTTCGAATATTTTAGTAATTGTTTTATAATTTTAGTCATGCGCAACACAATTCAAGGGGAATTCGAGCGGGTCAAATCCCCGCATGATTTGTAATGGGTCAAAGGGTAGAAATAGGGTTTTAAAACCACAGTTTTTGAACCTTAGGCAAGCACAGGCTAAATTTATAAATAGGAGTCTGGATTGAGTCAATAAATGATAGGATACTGATGACGATGTAAGAGATCTGGCTATGTTTTAATGTTTTGAGCGAACTGTCTCGGTTAGAAGGCTCCTATTAGCTATGTGTGTGGAGACCTTAGCCCTATTTTGTGTGGACCCTACTGGCTATGTGTACATGTAGACTAAAGTTGTTGTAAGGGAAAATCTGACTATGAATGAATAAAGGAATGATTTAGAAAAAATCTGAGTATCAAATGCATTTATATTTTTCTTTATTATCTACTTCTACATGTTATTTCTTGTTACTGTGTTATTTGTATTCAGATTGATTGAAAAACTATTTTATGCTTTAGATGAATGATAAATTAATGGATATATTATTTTTAAGATTTAGTAACATGTATTAAGGACTACTAAAGGGATTGTGGAGTCTGTTTTAGTGCTCGCACAAGGTATTTGACCTAAAATTTGTCTAGTTAGGGTTTTTAGTTAGGGCTTCTGTTGTGAAGGTCCGATCACAGTTGTTTTAGATTTGAAGAAACCCACATCATTTAATTATCTCTCAAGGTGTGGAAACCTAGTTCCAACACCCCCCATATTGCTTCGGGTGAGACTTTTACTTACACAAGTAGGCCACTGCCGAAAGGGCCAGTAGTAAGAGGGTTTTATTGGTTAAACTTAGCTCCGAACTTGGGTCAGGAGCCCTCAAGCCAATAGTAGGAGATGTGAATACGTTTCTTAATGATTATGTAGAACATGTTGAAGAAAATAAAAGGTTGTTAGCCTTGGGTATGGCCCTGAAAGCTACCCCTACTAGATGGTGAAAAGCACACAAGAATACTATAGGATGTTCGAAGGAATGTATAAGACTGATGTGGATAAGTTTTGGATAAACAGAAACAAAATTTGAGATAAATATATGATGGTAAAACTAAATCTAGGAAGCATAGCTAGCTATGTACTTCAACATGAAAGGATATTCCACAGTAAGAGTGGGTACATGGATTCATTCATACATTGGAGACAATCCCTAAGAACTTGTACCTAGAAACAGAGCTTCGACATGGTACTGAGAATTGGGAATAAAATATTGATGGATTCATATCAAAATTCAGCTTTAAATATGATTTCCCATACATGGATTTCGCCCTTTAGGCAGTGAAGAAGAAGATATTTGAGAATGTTACCCCACTTACATGACAACAACCTGATTGGGATACCTAGATAGAAAATGCACTAGAATGACATAACATTATTTTAGGTGGAGAAGAATACGATCCTCACAACATTGACATAGAAGAGTCATAACGATACCATTGACTGGAGCTCACATAGAGATACCGGACATAATGAGGCCATTGAAGATCAAGAACGTAAACATAGGATCAGAGAAGGAACCCAATTTTGCAACAATAGGAGATTACTTGGATGAGGTAATAGTTATTAAAGTTACAGAGTTACTTCATGAATATCAAGAAATGTTTCCTACTAATTTTTCATAAATGAAGGGTATAATAGTAGATCTAGGAGTCGTGAATATTCCCTTAAAGATTGATGTGAAGCGAGTCAAAAAAATATCTTACAAACTCAACCTGAAGTATAAGGATAAATTGAAAGTAGAATATGATAAGATGATAGCAACACGGATTATTGAACGTATAGAAGAATGAGAATAGGTAATTCCTATGGTGGTGCAAGAGAGAATATTAATGGAAAAATTAGGATCTATGTTGATCTAAGGAAGTTGAATGATGCATGTTTACATGATCCTTTCCCTAACCCTTTCACATATGAAGTGCTGGACAATATAAGAGGTCAGGAAGTGTACTCATTTACATAGGGACTATCTGGATATAATCAAAGAAGGATTACACCTGAATATCAACATAAGACCACATTTGATATCCAATGGGGATCGTATCAATACACAATGATGCCTTTTGGATTGAAAAATGCCTCTGCTATGTTTTATAGGGTGGTGGTTGCAGCTTTTAAGGAGTACATATACAACTTTTCGAAGGTATATTTTGATGATTGGACAATATTTGGACTCTTTAGAAAACATGTTGGAAGTTTAATACTTATGTTCAACACATGTAGACAATATCATATCTCATTGAACCTAAAGAAGTGCATATTTTGTGTACCTTTTGGAATATTTTTGAGGCATATTGTTTGTAATAAAGGAATAATGGTAGACCCTTCTAATATTGCTATCATTGTGAACTTCCCTCCACCTTAGAAAGTAAAACAGCTTTGCACTACATTGGAACATACTGGGTATTATAGGAATTTCACCAAGGGGTATGCGCCTATGGAGAAATTATTGAAGAGGGATGTAACTTTTCAGTGGAATGAAGAATGTCAAAAGATCCTCGAAATATTAAAATAAAATATTGTAGTTGCACCTATATTAGTATTCCCTGATTGGAATAAGGAATTCCATGTCCATGTGGATGCCTCTTGTAAAGCTTTGGGAGTGGTACTGGTACAATCTGGTGCAGGAGAGATTGATCATCTGATAGATTTTGCAAATAGGAATTTATGTAAAGAAGAAAAGAATTAGACCACTACAGAAAGGGGAGGATTGGACATGGTGTATGCTGTGCGGAGATTTAGACACTATTTTTTGGGGTCACACTTCAAGATGTTTATATATCATTCTACACTAACGTATTTATTTAATAAGCATGTTTTAGGAGGTAATATTTGCATATGGTTGTTGTTATTATAGAAATATGACATTGAGATCATTGTTAAACCAGGGAGACTGAATGCATGACTTGACCATCTGTCAAGAATGGAAACAGGGGAAGAACCAACCAATATAGAGGATAATCTTCGTGGAACTAACCAATAAGAGCAGAATATGAACACTTCATAGATATCATTTAGTTTTTAAGTACATTAATGGCTCCTTTAGAATATACTACGCAACGAAAGAAGGAATCGGTGGTTAAGGTAGTTGAATTTTCACTAATAGCATGACACTTATATAAAAAGGGGGAAGATGAGATACTGTGAAAATATGTTCTTGAACATGAAAGGTCGATGATTCTAGCAGAAGCTCATGGGGGAAAAACTAGTGGAAACTATGCATGAAAAGATATTGCGCAAAATATTTTGAGAGAAGGATTGTAGTGGCCTACACTACATAAAGATGTGAAGGAGTTTTGTAGAGCATGTGATGTGTGCCAAAGAATAGGGAATCCTTCCAGAAGGAATGACATGCCATTGGTACTAGAATTTATATTGTAGGCTTTTGATAATAGAGCCATTTCTTTTTTTGGACCCATCAACCCACCTAGAAAAAGGACTGGGGTGAGGTACATAATTACAACAACTAATTATTTAACCAGGTAGGCTAAAGCACAACCAGTAAATTACTACAACGCAAAAGCTGCAACAAAATTTATTTTTGAGTACATACTGTCCAGATCCGGATGTTCGAATATTTTTATGAGTGACCAAGGATCACACTTCCTAAATAATACTATTTAAGCACTGAATGAGGAGTTCCAAGTTTATCATCAGAAGAGTACCTCATATCACCCTGAATCCAACAAAACAATTGAAAAATTTAATAAGATTTTAGAGAATGCACTTACTAATGTATGTGATCTGAGTAGAGATGAATGAGAACTTATAATTCTAGCAGTGTTATGGGCTTATAGGACCACATGCAAGAAGTTGATAGGCAAGACACCATTCAGGTTAGTTTATGGGCAAGAAGTTGTGATGCCCATGGAGTACATTGTTGCCTAGATTGAGGATTGCAGCTGTTATAGATATGGAAGACCCTGATATAATGGAGGAAATAATGTCACAGTTTCTTTCTTTGGAGAAAGATATATTTGTAGCAGGATTCCATCAGCAGGTGTAAAAATCAAGAGAAAACACCTGGCATGACAGACATATTAAGCAGAAGAAGTTATATGTAGGAGACATTGTTCTCCTTTATGATAGTAAGTTTCTAAAGTTTCCAGGAAAATTCAAGATGCATTGGTTGGGCCCATACATTATCACGCATACTACTGATGGAGACACAGTTCAATAATGGAAAATTGGTTCAAGGAAGAGTAAATACCAGCAGGTTGAAGTTGTATAGGGAAAACCCTATCCCTACTACTTCGTTCTGAAGAGGAAAGCATAAAATTATTAGTGCAACCTACAGTTGAAACTTGGCATTGACTATAAACAATTTTGCATAAATAACTTTAGCGTAGGGAATTTCTTCGCTACAATCGGGATTTTGTCAAAGTTTAGTTATTTGTTACAATATGGAATGTGGCAAATTTTGCCGGAAAAATAGACCATTAAAAGGGAAAATTTTCATTGAAAGGCACAAGAAGATGCATTTATGAAGTCACATTGGAAATATCTAGCGACATATATGTAATTAATGAACACAATCCGAACAATATCTAAGCTAATGATAATGTTATAAGTTCAAAATTGTTATAAAAGCCACGTCTCGCCTAGAATTTGGCACTTTGTTGTTCTGAGATCTCAAAAATTACTAAGTATCGAGAAATTGTAGAATTTATGCATTTGTATGATGAAAAATATTTTATCCGTATTCAAAGAGAAAGGTATATTAGGAATTATGGAACAAGTTGCAACCCCGTCTCATACACTCGCAACCTAAGCCAATATTCCTGCAACAACATCACCATTCACGTAGTAGAGATATCCATGGAAGAAACTGGGGAAAGAATAGAGAAAAAAGAAGAAACGAGACAAGAAACCTATCGAGCCACAACAATAATCCAAACCATTGAGAAATAGCGAGGAGAAAGAAGAGCAGGAGAAAATGGAAACAAAGGGCGCAACATTTACATCACCTCTTCTAGCATACATTCCACCAATAAAACCAGACCTGAAACTGGTAAAATATTCGAAGTTTTTGAAGTATGGTATTTTAAGACCCTTGTTGCAAGATTCAGTACCATTTGCTGGAGAAATCCCTGGAAAATTCCATAGTTGAATATTGCGAAATGTGATTTCAACGACAGGAAGAAATGCCCATACTTCACACCAGACATATATATATATATATATATATATATATATATATATATATATATAAAGTACACTACGCTGAGAGTGGTTTGATGAGGCTAGAACTGCAACAATGGGAAACTTGATTAGCGTGGGAAGGGATATTGAACATGTTGAATGTGCCACACTTCGACAGAAGTCCAGCAAACACAGCCTGTGTAAGAAAATTTCTCGTGCTGGTGCATGACAGATTCCTCTCGATGGAAAAGAGGATCATTATTGAAGAAATTATGATATGGAGAATCACGATACTACTATATCAAGGATGGAACCACATAGGTTAGTCTATAGACAAAGACCAGGAAAAATAATTAGATGAAAATATGAAGAAGAAGTTCATATTGAAAAAAGGGAAGAGAGGATATTACATTAATTCAATCAATGACTCTGGAGTTCATTTCGTAGGACACATACTAGATGTAAAGATCATGAGAAAATGTGAGGATAATGAAGTCCTTGGGATAATAGTTTCATTCAATCCACAGTGTGCCAAAGGGATTAAGTACAACTGGGCCACCTACCTGTGCAAAGAATTTCTGGAATATTGCTTCAAGGTTCAGGAAAAAAGTATTATGATTTCATTATGGGTGGCTAATTTTGATAAATTTAGAAATGCTGACATGGAGAGAGATGGAGGATTCCGAGTTTCCTTTGGTAGCCTTAGATGTGTGTGAAGTAGCATGGTATGCCTCACTGTGGTATACCAATCAACCATCATGATCACAAGAAAATATGATATTTTTTTGTGTTATATCATCTGGATTTGCATATGTTGGTGAACCAACACCCTCATCTACTAGCAAGCCTATAACATCAATATAAAATTGTCGTGAAGTTCAAGGCTGACTTCCACAAAATTTATATCCAAGCTTGAAAGGATGGCACGAAGATATGGCATCCCCTGCGATACTTGGTAAAAGAAGATGATCTCCTCACAGAAGCACAAAAATGGATCGTAGAATGGATGACTGTGAAGGAGACATAGGAAAAAGATATTAAGGTAGAGGAGGAAAATTCACAGCACAAAGAACCAAGTGGGAAAGATAAAGATGAGGAATAGGAGGAACAAGAGGAGTAGCACAATGAGGGTCATCAAGATCCTCTTGGAGGTGATGAGCATAATAAGGAATTTGAGAAGGTAGAGACGAAGAAGAGGAAGGCATGCGAAAATACCAAAAAATAAGTAAAAGACAGATAGGACGAAGGATTTAACACTTTTGGTCCTCACTGATGGGGAGCTCGATTCGATTGGATACAGGATACATTAAACTATGGTAGATTCATGGAAAAAGTTAGAGGATTGCTATGATGCACCTCTAATAGGTGTTGTCAAGCGTATTGCAAAGTTAAAAATATTGACACAGAAAACTAGACAAGCAGTACAAGAAATGGAAGGGCTTCAAGAAGAAATACTAGTAGAGCCCACACTTGGTGTGCGGTTAATGCTGATACCTACTAGAGACCTACAGTTTGACTCCACTGAAGTAAAGTAGCAGGCAAAAGGATGGAATTATGTCAACATGAACATTGCGGAGCTGCCATTGCCGAGATTGCATGAGATGCATCAGCGAATAATAGATGAGCTGAAGCAACGAGAAAAAATCACTTTAAAGTTGAACATTCAGGTAGAACAAGAGCGAGATTCACTGAAGCAAGAGCTCAACCAGGCCATCTAGGATAAGGACCAGGTAGTGCACCAACATATAAAGTTGAAAGAGGTGGTCGAAGCCACACGCCGAGAAGTTGCAGACATCCATTCTGGCAATTTTGAGGTTTTAAATCGGCCTCCTAAGAAAAATGTACAACTAAAATAAACTTTATAATAATAAATAGGATTCAAGATGATGATGTCAACCATGGGGGACGATTCACCATTTTTGGAGTAAAAAAGTAAAAATACTAAAAAATAATAAAATAGTAACACTATTTTTTCAACATGTATTTTCAACTTATCTCCCTAAGGTTTTACTCAAATTTTTACCAACAGTACTAATTGGATGAAAAATTTAATTCCACATCTAAGAAGTGCCCATGTTCCATACTTTCGATGGACCCTACTACATGAAAAATGTGAAATACATGAAACACGTGATTAAAATCATTTTTTTTACGTATTTCTTATTTTTCATCTAGTAGGGTCCATCAAAAGCAACATGGGTACTCCTTCGACGAGGAATCAAATTCTGCATCCAACGAGTAAAAACATTCGAAAATTGAGTAAACTCATAGGGAGATAATTTGAAAATAGGAGTTGAAAAAATAGTTTTTTATTTTTTCCCTCTAAAATTTGATGCTATAATCTAATATTATTTTATTATTTCCACTATTATTTTATAATTTCCTTAGGAGGCCCATTTTAGACCTCAAAACTCCCCTAATGAATGTCCAAGAAGAGGAATCAGTGGAGGGAAAGGTCGTGAGGCTCGGCCTTGCAGTAAAATGATACAAGGAGAAAATTGTGGAAGTGAAATTTCCATATGAGATGAATATCGGTGAGTTGTAGATGAAGCTGCAGCCAACCAAACCACTAGAAGTACGAGAGCAGAGGGAGATCGAACTAAAAGATGCAGTGGCTAGCATATCTACAACAGTGGCAGATTGTGGCAGAGTGTTGGATGAGGCTTTACAGATTTGGAGTTCGCTGCGGGAAGATCTAAATGTACAGAAGCTACAAGAAGACATTCATCAGAAGAAAAAGTGACTAGAAGAGATTCGGGAAACTATGAATACCATACTAATCTGATAGAAGCTTGCCAGGATCAGTAAATGAAATGTCCTCTAGAAGAAAATATAAGAGTTTAGAAAAGAATAGCAGGTTTTGATAGAGAGAACTCAGGCTTGGCAGGATGAGGCTATCCAAATTTCTCAGGAAGTGGATGGGAAGCTCAAGATATTTGGCAAAAAGAAGAGGAAGTGTTGTAGAAGACAACAATACCAACTATAGAAGCACTGTTGGAATAAGTGTGTCATGAACAAAAGAAGATTACAAAGATTCTGAAACAATTAAATAAGGCCTATGACAACATAGTAGAGAAAATCATAGGCAAAGTAGTTGAGTGACTCGGGACTAACCACATGAGTTTTGGGAGCCTGCTGGGTGCAATTTAACTTGGCCTAGATTTTGGAAAAGACTACATTTTTTGCATCAGAGAGCGAAGTGGACCGTGCAACACATCATATTAAATATATTGCGTGGTGTGATAGGGGCTTTGGGGTGGGTCGAATCCCCTCCTTTTTGTAAAGCACATAATTTTATAAAGGGTTTTGGGTCATATTTTTTTATTTTAGGGATCCCATGGTATTTGGACCATGGTATTGTAATGATGTAGCTTGATGATGCAATAATATATAAAGGGTTACAATGTTATGTGAATGATATGGCATCATATTTCTAAGGATAATATGTATGTCGTAGTGAATGGAAGGCTCTGTAGCTTAGTGCGCAGAGGCCTGGAAAGATTCATTAGATTAGTGCGTAGACTGCCTGCAACTTAGTGCATATGTCATGATTGGGTGTATTCAAAGTTTCATCATAATAAAAAAGAGGTTTGGTGGTTGATTTGTTAGTGTTCTTATAGGTTTTCTGTATATATTTTCTTAATATCTATTGTTGTGAAACAGTTATTATAGTTGCATTTTATGTCAGTGCTGTAATGGTTTATGGATTTATATGACATGTTTCTGTGATTAATTTAATGTGGCAAAGTAATGTATGAGTTGTAGGAATAAGATAATATAAAAATACCACATCTCCCAATCCCTCAAGGATGTTGAAACCTGGTTCTACATTCACCCATAGTCACTTCGGGTGAGACTGTGATCTGTTTGCATGTCGTTTCCGAAAGGGCCAGTGATCAAGGATTTTGTTGGTGCGTAGTAAGATCAAACCTGTGTCAGCCCAAACCAACCCAACACTATTATTACCTCTCTATTAGAGGCTAACTTTTCTCCCTCCCTCCGCAGTAGAAGAACTTTGACACATCTACAACCAAACAATCACCAGGCACACCTTCTTTCTTTTTAAAGACACTATTGCATCCCTCTCTCTTGCTCGCAATTATAACCAAGGAAAATATTTAATAATTCTACAACCGGGCCATATTGGAGATGGGACTCGTACATGAAACAATGTGAGGTCTAATTGAGACTTCATATTTGGGAGATCCCCTTAACGTTGGTGGGTCCAGTACCATCAACAAAATACTATATAAGAATAGATATTCTATGTATGGTTAAGATTTGAGGTAGTCAAACCTAACCACTAGTAGGCTATCAGTCTGTGTTGTAACTAGTCCATTGGAAGGGAAATGCGTTCCATTCTTTTTGAGTGCCTTGGTTCCATATATGGGGAGAGTAACCATGAGGGATAAGGATGGATCATAGGGAGAGGATTTTTGCATTGTAGTAGCCCACAAGCCATAGGCCTTACTTGTTTGTACTCACAACCATTTTCTATTGACAAAACAAGAGTAAAGAAGCCTCACCTTCCATCTAGGTTTTATCTAGAAAAGGTTTATTGTGTCAAATCCAGGGAAAATTTTAAGGATGGAAAATTACCTTGAAGTTTAAAAACATTTGCAAATTTCACTAGTCCCTAGTACGCAAACTATAAATTTTTTGTTACTATATTTGTAAAATTATTCAAATTTATAATGATTATATATATATATATATATATATATATATTCTCTATATAATTTTGGAGATTTTTAAGTTAAAATAATTGTATATTGTAAGATTTGGGAGACTCATTTTTAGAAAAAATGGAAATTGACGAATATTGTTTTGGAAAAATCAGGGAAAATTAACCAACCTGCGAATATTAGCCCCTAAAATTTTCCATGGGACTCAAATCATGGTTTGTGATTTTTTATTTTATTTTTTTATATTTTCTACATAATTTTAAATTACATTCATACACAATAAACAATAAGCTACATATCTACAAATCTAAATATATTTAAACCCTCATAGTTTGGATTTTGTATTTTTAAGTACAAATTATAAGATATGTTGTGATGAACTATTCATTAGAATATTCCTAGCAGTTCACAGATCGGGTTAACCTAGGCACAACAAAGGAAAATAAGGTAAATATCCTTAATTAATTTAAATAGGATTCATGTATACATTAATGTAAAAACAAACAAATTTACAAAAAAAAGTTTATCATATCTTTCATTGAGTCTCTTATTAAACATGTTGAATTGTTGGTTTAAGCTGAGCTTGTGAAAGATCTCGATGCATGGTTTGGTTGTATGAATATTTAGGATGTATTATCGATGCTAGTGTGTCATTATATTTCTAGATCAAATTATTATTTAGGGTTATTAATTTTTTTGATCACAAGGGTTTACTTCTAAGGCTACAAAGACATTGTTAAGTAGATCTAATTGTAGAGTTGGCTGATCACATACCATATTAAAGATAGAAAATAAAAAGCATAACACATACATGACTACTTACCTATGGTCATTCAAGTATAAAATTAAGATCAATTTTAATATTAATGGTATCCATTAACTTCTATTGTTGATGATTAGGTAGAAAGTATCATATCATTGATGAGTTCTTTCTTGGGTTTTTTTATAGTTGGAGGTTTGTACTAACAACAAGTTTTGTATAATGGTATAAAAATTTAATTTCTCTATAATATTCAAATAAAAACCGTTTTCTCTTCCATGTTCTTTCACTCCTTTGATAACCATCGACCCAATTAGAAAACCAATGCCTTCAAATTCCATTAATGCAACATTGAGGATTTTATTTCCTTTTATGAAACATGCCAACCAATAGTTATTTCCCCACTAATTAAATTTTGGTGAAACCATTACATATGTGTGGCTTACAAAAAAAGGAGTGCCAACATGTCAATCCCTTAAATAAATAAAGAATACTATAATCATGCTAGATAGTAAAAATTAATAAAATATTCATTGAAATTGATTGTACTAGACTAGGCATGTGATCACAATCTTCTAAAATATGTGATTGGTCCTCCTCTAGTTGTGATAATTTTATAGTTATAAGTTTAAAACTGTAGAGTGATACATGATTTCAACCATTTTCCTAGTTTTTGGAATAAACAATGTCCCATTCACTACAAACACATTCCACATAAAAGAAAGAGAGTTGTCTCATTCATAACATTTCAAGTATTCCATGTATATGAATGCAGAAAAATATAGGGAGATCTTAATTAATCCAATTAAATTCATATCAAAATGAGGTAGCCTGCCAATGAAGGCCAAAATATCTATTTGTCCAAATGTGTCAAGACTACTCATTCCAATAGAATACTTTCAAAGTGTTTTGACGTTGCATTTAATGAGATAGGATGTGTGTTTTACAGAATGACATTTTCTTTTGTTCATATGAACAATTGATTGTGACAATACGTGACAAGTTTCATTACGATATTGGGATCAAGTTGTCTTACCAAATTTTTTAAGTATCCACAAGTTTTCTAATGATATGTTTACTTGGAGTGTATATTTTTTAATGGATTAATGCCCACAATTCCCCTAAAAACTACTAAAATCCTACATTTCAAAAAAAAAAAAATATTATTTGGCATTTGGCTACATCAAACTTCAATTCAAAATATTTGATAATTCTATATGATTTGAAATGAATAGTTCAATTAAGTAGATTATCTTCAAGTAACGACGAGCCTCTTTCATGCAAGTAAAGTTGTTTTGGAGTTCTTCGTTTCACAATGTCCAATCTAGGTATGGGTGATGGACCTATATTCTACAACTCTTAACTACTTTGTCATGGAATTCCATTCCTTGAGGGGAGTGAATGTGCTCATGTGTAGAATCTGAAAATTTTCATTGTTGAACAAGTAATTGCACCATATGAATTTCTTCACCAAGTAGTTTTGCACTAGTTGTCTCTATAATTCCATCCATCCAATAATCAACTCCAAGTAAGTCCATAATCATATCACCATCCACAAAAATCAATTTTGACAGAATATTCATTGGAGGTTCATTTTTTGTGCTATAATTTAGATTCTCCTTTTCTAAAAGTCTACATTTTTCTATACCCACCTTGGCCTTTTTTATTTCTTCAAAAGACTTTCATATGTATTATGTTTTCCTTGAGGACTTTATTTTTTCACTACTATGGAGGATTTTTTTTACTATGATGGTTCCCAATATGTAAATATATTGTAATTAAAAAGATACCATAATTTTCTTCTAATGAGAAATAAACATATAAATTGTCTTCCAATTACAACAATTGTCCTCGAATTATACATGAAAACAAATATTGTCACCCAATATTACAAAAATTAAAACACATGTTTTCCAATTTCACTGAAATAGAAAATATTTCCTTGCAATTACACAAAAGAAAAATCCTCTAATTCCTTAACAATATGATAATTGTCTTCAAATTACTCAAATTTCATTCTAATTACATAACAATTGTCTTCTAGTTACACAATAAGACAAAAGATTGATTCTTAATAACACAAGTGGAACAAATTATTTTATCCAATTATAAAAAACTCCATACCTAGTGTTACCATTCACTTCTCTTCCATCCTTGTTCTCTATATTTGTGCTTTGATGTGGGGAAAGTGGCAAGTGGGTTGTTTCAAGACTAGAAGAGGAAGTGCACATACATTATTAGGAACATGCACACATTCTTAAGAACATGCATATATTCTAAAAAATTCACATCCATTCCTAAGACTAAAGCCCCAAAAATAACTTCCCACCCACCTTCCTCTCTTTCCTTCTCTTTCTCTCTCTCCCCTCCCCACCACTACCTCTATCTCTACCTCTCTATCTCCCCTCCATATCTGTTTTTATCTCCCTCCCTCTCTACTTCTCTCTCTCCCCCCTCACTCTAGCACTATCTCTTTCCATGTCTTTGCCTATCCCTCTCTTTCTCTTATTCCCTCTCTATCCCCAAACTATATATATATATATATATATATATATATATATATATATATATATATATATATCCCTCTCTCTCCTTCTCCCTCTCTTTCCCCCCTCACTCTCTCTCTCTTCCATCATTATCTCTCCCTCTCCCCATCTCTCCCAGTATTTTCCCATCTCCCTTTTCTTCCCCTTATCCTCTGTCTATCCCTCCCTCTCTCCTTCTCTCTAACTCTCTATCTCCACATCTCTCTCTTCTTCCCTCTCTATTTGTCTCTTCTTCCAGTCTTGCCCCCCCCATATCTTTCCATCTCCCTCCCCTCCTCTCTCTTGTCCTTGCATATCTCCTTCCCTCTCCCTTTATTTATTTATCCCATCCTACCTCACCATCCCTCTCTCCATCTCTCTTCTTCACTTTCCTTTCCAAAAATTAGGTTTTCTATCTCAATAATGGAATTATTAATAAATTAAAACTATTTAATTGGTCTAATTTATTTCTCTAATTTGTTAGTTAAACCTAATATAAATCCTACTTGAATTAACTAAGTCACACATAGTAATATATTATCATTGTCAATATATTAATATATTAACTAATATAGTCTTTTTTTTTTTGAAATAAACTAATATAAATTCTAATTTAATTCCACTCTTTCCTCCTCACGACACTTCTTCCATTGGAATCAAACTCACACCAACTTCCCCATGTTATCATTGTTATTCCTGACTGTAGTGTTGAAGTTATGTTGATTGCAGATTTAGAAAATATGTTAGAATCTGATGGTCTCTCTTGACCATCAAATTTTGAGATATTCTTGAAAGTTGTAATCAACATAAAATGTCTAATGTGTTTTGAATTCCGCAAAGAGGCATGACCGTTTAATTGTAAGATATTCTAAGAATTTGTAGTTTTTCGGGTCTGTTTTGTGTCATAGCCTTGTATGGATATAATAAATAGATTTAGATAAAAGCGGTTAAATATTTGTCGATAGCATTTAACAATAGAGAAAAAAATTACATAAATCGGGTAAGTCCAATCACATTCCCATTAATGCGCTCAGAGTTGGCATTGGTGGCATATTCACATATCCATATAACATTGAGCTCAAACTCCACTACGCGTAAAATGTTTCAATGAAAACCGCTAAGTGTTAGATCCAATAAATTTGTAGTTGGCCTTCGAGTTCAAGCTATCGTCATAGGTAACTACTACCACAACCTCATCAAGTTGACTTCAAGGTGAAAAGTTGAGCCTAGTGGCTTCGTCTAGTACATCTCAAACAATGCTCGATGTCATCACCCTCCACTCCAACTTTGTTTATAAATTAATTAATATTTAATTATTATGAATTGTATTTTTTTCATTAATGCTATTTATAATATAAACAAATATTATTTAATTAATTTCGTAATTGATCTTATTAATAATAATAAAATTAATATTTGTTTGGAATTAATTATTTTATATTATAATAATAATGTAATTTGATTAATAATAATAATAACTAGATGGTTCGAAACTCGTCGAAAAAAATCTTTTGATGTGATTTTTATCGCAAATTTTCTTGCTTTTCATAACAGTAACTCTGTTTCGAAAGAAATAATATCATATAAATTTCAAATAGTTAACTATTGAAAATAAATTATTAAAAATTATAAAATAATTTTACATTTTATTTTGAAGACGTAAAATCACTCAATATATATTTCAAATGGTAAACAATACATTTTGTCGGAGTTGAAGTAGTTTATATATATAACACATGTGAAATCCACTTTGAGAACTAAATATTTATTTATTATTTAAAAGTACAAATGTCAACCCCATGTTGAGCACAGATAAAATTCATGCATCCCTTAAAAATTTAATCAAGCCATATAATTGAGAAGCTTATATAATATTTCAAACATATATTTTAAACAATTAAATTTAGATTAAAGATGCTATGTTTTAAACAATTAAATTTAAATTAAATTTGTTATGCTCTTAGATAAAATCCCCCAAACATTATGGAATAGCTACATGTCCTAAAGTTGAAGTTTTCTAGAGGAAGTTTTCAAGTTTGATAGGATAAAAAACCATCCAACTGAACTAAAGGACAAGAATATGTAAAAGAAACAAGTCCCTAAGTCTCAATTTCATGAATTTTTTTAAAGCATTTTAGGAATAAAGCAAAGAGGGAAGGCACACTGCTGTGAAGATTGATCTTATAAACTTTTACTAGAATATGGCCTCAGTCGTGATAGCCCTAGCACAATCAATTATTTTTCAATAATAGTGTTTTTTCCTTTTCTTCTTGAACAAAAGTTTCAATCTATGGGATAGTAAAACAAACAACAATTTGTTTAGGTCAATGTAGAATAAACTTAGTTTACTTGTTATAAAAAACGGTATTGAACCCTTACTATTTGAATTGTTTAGATGACGGAAAGGAAAAGATGTGTTCTGTTAGGGGTGTCAATCCAAAATTAAACATAATGTAGTGAATACTCAAAAATTCATGTAGCTTAGCTATAAATCAACCCACTGGCTAGGGACTCATGCTAAGTTCAATCCCCATAATGTCCAATGGCTTTACATGGTATTAATATTGCATTTGTGGTTATAAATTTCATATCCCTAGGTCTAAATGATCGATTTGGCTTGAAAATCATTTTGGATTATCAACCAACACCTAAACATGTTATTTCCCGTCGTTGAAAGGGCATGTGGCTAGGGGTTAGAGTATCCCAAAAGCTAGGGGCGGGGCTTGGGTTCAATTCCTAGTTTTTGCAGCGTTTCTATGTACCAATATTAAGGAATTTATTAATTATATGTAAAGCTAAACAACCACTTGAAGATTTTGGACCAACATTGAAAATGGAACATGTAAGAGCTCCAATTAAATCTCGAAATGAGAATATGTGTTTTTATATTAAAGCAATTTTCCATATCTTTTGTGGGTTTCAATTATTACTACTGATTGATAGATAAAGGTAAACATCCACTTGATGATTTTGGTCCAATATTGAAGATGGAAAATGTAAGAGCTCCAAATATCAAAATGATAATATGTTTTTTTATATTACAACAATCTTACAGATATTTTGTGGGTTTCAATTATTTCCACTGGTTGATAGATTCCATGCTGACATTTAAGCTAAAGGAATTTATGATTGGTGTTCCATGTCCAAACTCATGAAAGGAACTATATATTATATTTTATTAACACCATATAAAATCCTTCACTACATATCACAATTTAGGATCAAAATACGTGAGCATGCTGAGAGCATATGAATTATGGGGGGCAGAAATTACAACGAAAATAAGAAATAATAAAAAGGAAAAACTTACAAAACTCGGATAAGATGAACATGACCATCAAAATGGAGGAGATGAGTGTAATAACACCTCCATATAGATTCATTTAGAGTCCTCCTATAGAAATCCCCATTGATATTTAACGCATCTAGTCGTTGGAGCCTATTGATTACTTACATTTTTACCTTCTAAATTCATTCTATTTATATTCACAATACACCCAAAAATTCTATTTAGATGTGATTGTTTGACCAATTTCGAAGTTGCAACATTTTTATTTTTGAACAAGATAGCAAGTTTGGAAGTTGTAAGATGTTTATGAATGAATTTTATTTGAGTTTTTATTTCTATGCATATATTTTAAATTTTTTTTTGCACATATATGTGCTTCACGTGTCATTGAATTTGGTTAATTATGAAAAGTGAAGAGTATTGGGATTTGAATTTGTTCCATTTCGTATTTTCATTTTGTGATAAAGTCTTTTAGTATTATTTATGGCTACTTCTTGATTTATGATTATATCTGTTGATTTATTTGTTTCTAAAGGTGATTGAAATCTCCATGTATGGTTATAATGTTTATAATTACTTAGAATATTCTAATTATTAAAGGAAATGTGTCCTCGACAAAAAACACTTCTCCTTGCAAGTATTTGTCATATAAATGCATTTAACCCAACTATAATTCCACCGAAATTTTGGATAATTTGTGAGCCTTTGAATTTAATTTCCTATGAATGTGATCAAATGATATAACCCTGAAGATTCTACCCAACTCCATAACTCTAATATCCACTATTCCAATAAAGAAGTTTTTAAGGAAGTATAACCTTTCAACCAATATACAACATCCTTTGAATTCCATATAACTTGTAAGTTTAGATTGTTGAAGTGACACAATTACAATGACTAACATAAATTACCAATTCCTATTATTGTAGTACTTGTCAGTATAGTCATATTTTTTTTCCTAGACTAAATTAGTTATTCACATTATTAATTATTAGATTATCATATATTTTAACTGAGGACTAAATTAGTCATTTATGTTAGCAATTTTTAGTTGGGTCACTTAAGATTGCTCATCTTTTGTAGTATTTCACTTGGTCATAGTCACTAATTTATCATTTTCTACTAGTGTAGGAATCAATTATCTCAATGGAACACATGAATAATAAGTAAAGTTTGAGAAGTATTGTTCAATTAATTCATAAGGAACACTACAAATTGTTACAATTCTTTGGCTAAAATCAACAGGAAGCTACAACTCCGTGACTTATCAACTACAACAAGATGGAGCTACAACCCAAACTATTTTCTAACACCCATGAAAAGGAGCACCAACCCCTGATCTTGACACTCACTTGTTCATCTTTCCTCCATTTTAATACTAGAAATAATGAATGCCTTCTCTGCTTTCAAACAAAATTAAATTCCTCAATCACCAACACCTTCAACAATATTTGATCACTGAGAAACACTAGCTGCTTCACCACAACTCACTCACAAAACTCACTTCTTTGTTAAAAAAAAAATATTAACCTGCTTTCTCAGGCCTCCTTATAAAAAAAATTTGGCTTGATATTTTTAGCGTCATTTTATTTTTATTGTTGCATTCTTTCTTATCTTTTTCCTTTGTTCTGTTCATTTCATTCTTTTAATTTTGCTCTTAAATTTTCAATATTTGATCTACAGTTCTAGGCTCAATTTCTGAGTTAGCTGTTGATTTTAGAAATTCTTCCTTTTTAACAAGTTGTAGCATGGCTTCGCTATTTTTATCTGCAGTTAAATTTTGCTTAAATTTCAATTTTGATGGCAAACTAATAGTTCTGCCAATTTTGTCCTTTAGTACCTTTTCCCAAAAACCTTCCCTATTTTCCTGCCATAAGACTAGGTCTTTGCGACCAATGCCTTACGATTTTAGGTGCTAAGTCCTTTTAAGTCCTTCATGGGCCAAATCTTCTTGTTAGGGGCTTCACGTTGTTTGTCTCATTTCTACATGAAATGACCAAGTGTTGGTGCTTAACCGCTGCAAGAGCCTCCACGGCTCTTTATAACCTTTGTGCCCTAGGTTCTTACCTATTGTATAAAACATTGTGCAGGTGCTTAACCCTTAGCCCCCTCTATTTTAGATCATTATTTTATGTGCACCATACTTCACCCACTAGGGCCTATCCTCTAGATTGATGTGTCCCACTGGGACTGCCCGCTTGTGCTCCGACTGGTTGTCATTGTGTGCCTCTATGGCCTGGTGCCTCCTTCCCGCTAATTTCTCTTAAGCTCTGTTAACAAAACTTCAGGCCTTTTTTAGCGGGATGACATCATACTAACATCACCTCCACCATTGTATACCAATGATTGGTCCACGTGTCCATTAGATATGGGCCATTTAGTTTCCCAAAAATAGTAAATTTACATGCCATGTGTCCACTTTCGATTGGACCACGTCATGTTGATGTCATCATCAATGTCGTCTCCAAGAGCCAATAAGATGTTTCTACCTATCGTGCCGAAGCAGATAGAAGGGGTCTTGGAGACCTTTGTTTTTTTGCTGATTTCCTTTGTTAATTAGAGAACCACTAGGTTCAACAAATTATTCCCTCAACACCACTCCTATGTGGTTTGTGGTTTCTAGTAGGAGTGAACATGTTGTAGTTCTACGTGATTTATCTACATGATCGGTGTTATGGTAAACAATCTCATGTGGCCTCCAACCTTGTCTAAAGGGATGTATAAGGTGCTTTTAGAATTCCACCACATTTCCAAACATTTTTCCCCTTTTTTCTTCTTCCGAGCTAGAGCTCTATTGCACTGCAACTCTGTTAAACCTCTTGGCTAGCTCTCAATGGTTTGAGCTATCGAAATGGGCTCCTATGGTTAAATTCCATTGGATGATTCTTTTTTGTCATGTCCCAGTGCCTACCTTCAGTTATGTTCCTTTTCTGCACGAAGATTGTTGCGTCAGGGTGATACTGATGGGATATAACTGTCGGGTTGAATCCACCCGCTCTATTGCATCCCAGAGCTTAACTTTTCTCGCTCTTAACATACCGCTGGCATAACTCCATCGGGGTAAGCTTGCTGGGTGGGTTCCACCTATGGCCAATGAAATGACTTCTTGTCACTACGTTCTCAACTACGTCTTCCCATAGAGGCTCGGCCAACCTTGATGCCAAGATTAGAACTTAATCCAAGTTTGGATATGCGCCAAAGGATCACCCAAACATATTTTAATGCTACTATCATGGACTTGGGGTCTTATAAATTTGACTGGTTCTATATTTCACATGAGGAGGCCATTTTCAAACTTCTACATACCACTGGAAAACTCTTTCAAAGCTCTATCATTCTGAGTGGGTTTCACATACTTCTGAAATGATGTGATGATCCAAAACATGATCAAAAGTCTCTACACCATTATGTTTCCAAGGTACTCCTTAATTATCCTTCCTAAGACCTTTTTTGACACTTGTGCCCCCTATTGACATTAATGACACTTTATTTCCATCACCCTATTTCAATGGTAACATATTTCAACATATTTTATGGCTTATAATATTTATCTTAGGGTTTATATGCCTTGGATTTATATTATTAATCCCTTAGGTTTAATATATCCCCTTGGGTTTATAAACCCTTGAATTGTTAGCATTAATCCATTAGGTTTATAATATTAATACTTCGGTTTAATATAAATCCTTGGGTTTACAATGTTGGTCTACCATGATCGGTTTAATATAAATTTTGGGCTAATAATATTTATCTTAGGGTTTATATACTTTAGGTTTATAATATTAATATCTTGGGTTTAATATTATTCCCTTGGGTTTATAATACCTTCGGGTTTTAGAATTTATCCCTTTAGTTTATTATTCCCTTTGGTGTCTGATATCAATCCCTTGGGTTTATATTGATGGTCAACCATGATCTAACGTCACATTAAGACAAATATTTTCTCTATATGAAAATAAAAAAGGGTTCAACGTTACATTGTGTCAAATATTGTCTCCATATGAAAATCAATCATGGTCAATCATGGTCAACCATGGCCCAATGTTACATTGTGACAATGATTGTTTCAATATGAAAATTAGCCATGGTAAACCATGGTCAACTGTGTTTCTTTAAGGGTTTATAATGTTTATCTTTGGGTTAATATACCTTGCATTTATAATATTAATCCTTTGGGTTTAATATTATTCCCTTGGGCTTATAATATCAATTTATTGGGTTTATTAATCTATGGGTTCATATTCCTAGGGTATAATATTATACAAATGATTTATCGTATTAATCCTCAGGTTTAATATAAATCCCTTGTGTTTATATTCATAGTCAATCATCATCCAATGTGGTTGACCATGGCTTATAATCCCTTGGGTTTATTATTTCCTTGTCTTTATAATATCAGTCCCTAGGTTTTATTCATAGAAGGCTTCATATTCCCAAGGTATAATATTATTCATAGGCTTTATAATACTAATCGTTGGGTATATAATCATGGTCAACCATGGTCCAATGTCACACTATGACAAATATTTTCTCAATATCAACATCAACCATGCTCCAATGTCACATTTTGACAAATATTCATATTATGAAAATCAAGCATGGTCCAATGTCGCATTGTGACAAAGATTGTCTTGATATGAAAATCAATCATGCTCAACCATGGTCAAACATGGTCCAAAATTGCATTGAGACAAATATTTTCCCAATAAGAAAATGAGCCTTGGTCAACAATGTTTATTTTAGGGTTTCAAATATTTATCTTAGGGTTTCTATACCTTGAATTTATAATATTAATCCTTCATGGTTTAATATTGTTCCCTTGAGTTTATAATACATATGGGTTTTAAAATTTATCTCTTTAGTTTATAATTATTATTTAAAATAATAATATTAATTAATAAAATTAGTAATATTAATTATTATTATTAACTAATTAGTAATAACAAAATTGTTTTAAAATGGTTAATTAACAAAAAATAATTAATTCCATGGATGCAGATGTTTGATCGAATGTGGGGGGTGGCAGGCCATATGGCCTAGCTACATGACCATGCATGGGGCCTGTTTGGCAAGCTTAAATTACTCCATATGCTCGCCTCATACCACCTTAATTATCTGTGCTCTCAGTATTAATGCTGGTCTGGAATGCCGCCCCAATCTCTTCATAATGGCTCTGTGTCCTCCATCACTGCCATTCTCCTCTTGCCGCAAATCTCTTTCTGTTGTCTTGGCTCCGAGCTCTCGTTTTCCCATAGAGACACATTGCGACCTTTATTTCAGGCTTGCTTTGATGCCCATTTTTTCTTGCTATCATTCCTTCTCACAACTCCATCTCACCGACCCCATCGCTCACTCAGTCTCCTTGCCTCTGCTCGTTAGCCTCTCTCAAGTTTCTTCCAGCTCCAGCATGTCATGGAGGCATTGGATGCGGTGTCATTGTGGTAGAGGAAGGGGTCACACATCACAACTGCCCTTATCCATCCACTCCGACAATTGCTCTCCGCCTCCTGAAAAAAATTCGGCCCAATTCCACTATGAACTTTCCTTGGATAGACCCCATCTTACAGCCACAATCATCGTCTGCTTCCACGAAGTGCCTTCAAACTCTGCGGGAACAGGCTCCTGAAAGTGACCTCGAAAATGCACAATCACTCTAGTGCATCCACAACTCTCACAGAAATCTGAAGCTTGGTCGGTCAAGCCTAAAACTCACTTCACCGGGAGCGAAGGCAATGGTATTGGAAGTCCTGAATGGTCGAGTGGTGATAGGGGAAAGGGTAGTGCCAACACTGCTACCACGCCAGAACCCACTGGCCAACCTTCGAAGAAATTTGATGACTCTTCTGATGAATACAGGTGTCCTATCATTGAGGAGCCACCGCCACCGCCGCACAACACCTAGTATGATACTCAGCCACAGAAATGAGAGCTTTCTTCTGTAGGTTTGTTTAATTCCCCTGTTATTATGTATTTCATAAACAATCTGTCAAACTTTTGGCCGTTTCTGGAAAATTCTAGTTTCCCCACTAAGGGCAACGATTTTCAGACTAGTTTCCCCATTTGGGGCGGTCAGTTTTTTGTTTTTTTACTCCTACTCCCCCCGAAATTGGCTAGTATAGCAACTCCAAAGGCAAGTTTTGACCTGTACACTATGTTTTATTAATAAAATTCATCCAATTTAAAAAAATAAAAACAAAAAACAAAAAACAATTAATTATTTTAGTTTATTTTAATTAACTATTTTAATTAATTAATTATTAATAATTAATATTAATTTATTATTATTAATAATTAATATAATTTATTAATATTAATTTATTGTCATGGTTATTTATATTAATACTTACTAATATAAATTATTATTATTATTATTATTATTATTAATGATATTAAATTTAACTAACGATAATAGTAATAATAATAATTATTATTAAAAATACAAGTAATATTTATTGAGAATAATAGTAATTAATGAATAATAACAATAGTTAATTTAAAATAATTATAGTAGTAATTAATTAATAATTATTGTTAATTATACAAGTAAAAATAATATTTTTATTATAATAGTTACTTTTTGCTATTATTATTTTATTATTATATATTTACCAATACAAATATTATTTATACTACATTTATACTATTAACATTTATGAGTGGTTTCCAACCACATTTGCTATTATGGTTGTGCATGTGATTTATGCATATCTATCGGCATATATCAACCACATTTATTAATATGGTTGCGCTAGTATATTTCTATATAGTAAGTTCACATTAATTACATATACTTGGTTCAAAATTGTCATTTCTTTAAATTTTCTAATAATTTTTATTTGTTTTTCTATCTAATTTTACATATTTAAAAAAATCTACAATTTAAAAAACTAATATATATATATATATATATATATATATATATATATATATATATATATATATATATTAATGGTGATTCAGAACCAATCTCAAATACAAACAGCGAATGTGATGAAATCAATTGAAAACACTAGATTTTGAATGAAAAATCTTAATGATGGTTGTTGCCCAAAAGAAACAAAATGAAGATCAATACATTGATCAATAAATAACAACGCAATCGAATCTCTGTACGATATGACGATGTTAACCTAATAAATAATAATAATAATAATAATAATCAATTTTTCATTTAATCAAATTTTAAATTACGTATGAATATATAAATCTTAAGATGACTCTGCAAGTATATAAATTTTAAAAAGATAAAGTAGACATTAAAAAAAACATAATTGATAGTATTAATTAGATTTTACAGCATCAAATTGTTCATCTATGAGAGGATGTCTACATTAAATAAACTAGGGAGAAAATGAGGAAAATAAAAAAATCAATATATCAAATCAGGAAAAGTTTAAAGCATTTAATTAAATTATAATATAAAACAATTTAATTGAGTTACAAGTGTATATGCAAGAAAGTAATGAATTATTATTTAATTGCAAAACAAATTTGATATAGTTTATTTTATGATGAGGAATTTTATATGGTTTATGATATAAGCTTTAAAATTATAAGTTGACGCTTAATACCTTTTTGGAAAAGTTTTATTAATATTTGATAGAATAAGTTGACAAAAATATATATATATATTAAGAGCTAGTATATTTAATTAGGAATTGTTAGTCTCCGTTAAAAGTTATTTTAAATAAGTTGGCTTGAATCTTTTTATGCATGTATGCATTGTTATTTTAGAGCAAATGTTCTTTCAACCTTTATATAATGTTTATATATTGTTTGTGGTTTTGGGTAGAGTTTTCTACTAAATGTCATATAAAAATTATATTTTATTTTATTTCTTACTAATATTTTTTTGGCTTTAAGGAATTAATATAATAAATTTCTTTTCATTTTCATTTAATATTAAGGGTTTATGAAGATTTAGGTATTCTATGTAAATATGGGATAAATACTTATATAAATTGGTAAATCTAACTTTGTAGAATGGTATATCAAACTTGAGTGTGTTCTTTTTAGTTTTCTCAATAATGAGATGTAAGGGTTAATTGTAAGGGTTAATTTTAAGAAGTTAGATCTTCTTTACATTCTAAAAGTACTTTTTGTTAAACTATATTCATTGTGTTATATGAGCGGCATTGATCATATCTATTAAAAGTGTTTCTTCATAAAGTATATCCATTGTGTTATATGAGTGGCATTGATCATATCTACACTTACACTTTTATGTGCACCTCTTCAAAATTTCCTAAACAATACCATTAATATGTTATATGTGGTCCATAAACCATATATCTTGTTAGCACTAAATACATAACCCTAATTTCAACCTAAGCTTATGAATGTAAGGTTGTTATTTTTAAATAGTGGATATGTTTCATAAAGTATATCCATTGTGTTATATGAGTGGCATTGATCATATCTACGCTTACACTTTTATTTGCACCCCTTCAAAGTTTCCTAAACATGACCATTAATATGTTATATGTGGTCCATAAACCATATATCTTGTTAGCACTAAATACATAAGACTAATTTCAACCTAAGCTTTTGAATGTAAGGTTGTTTTTTTTTAAATAGTGGATATGTTTCAAAAATATTTAAAAATTATTTTGTTAAGAGAAGCATGCTAAATTTTATAATTCAATATGGATAAGATACAACTTGAGTGGGCCTAATAGTTAAGAGCATATGTTTCCTCTTACAATATCATGAGTTCAAACTAAGAGTTTCTGAAGGACACTATGTACAACATGTACCCCTAATCTAGTGGGACTCTACATGGACTCTACCTTCAAACTAGTTATTTGGTTACATGATTTTTAACTATTTTAGAATTAATTTTCATTTTAAATTTACAATAACATTTTAATTTAAAGTTGTAACACATGCCATGTGTTGAAACACAATTGATGTGGATATTCCATTGGGCATTTCATCACAATATATCTACCAAAATATCTTAGAAAATCTAAAATCTACACTATGAGGGTTAATTTCTCCTTAGAATTTTGGATACGTTAATTATTGTTTATTATGTATGAAAAAAATTATAATTATGTAGAAATAGAGAAAAAAATAGAGCAATCAATCACAAATCACAATAATACAAGATATAAAATGGGAAACCCATTTTGGAGAAACCTTAGCTAGAATGTGAGGTTGGTGTGCTCTCTTTATATTAATGGAAAATGGATGCAATTATATATGAGTGATGCCTAGGGCTCGTGGCTAATACATATACAAAACCCCTATTTTTTCCCCTCTCTATATTCACTCTTGGCTACTCCTCATTTATGGAACAAAATTCTCTCAAATATAATGGAACCCCTTTTCCTCCTAGTGGCTCAGTTATAACACATTGTGATAGGCTAGTAGTGGTTAATTTGAATGCTTCAAATATTAATTAATGTTACAATATCAACTGCTCTAGATTTGTTTACATCATGATCACGTGGCTCCACCCTTTTCTATGATTAATAGGGGTTGATGTGTAACCCTCTTAAATCATGGTGGTATAAAAAAGAAGTTCAACTTCCGAGTGGCATAATTTTTTCATGTGGGCTCTGATTGATGTGGTTATTATGGTATTGGAAAGGCAGATGCGTGTAGAATTGTTTGGAAGATTAAAAATAGTGAGAGGGGGATTGAATCAATATTGTACACCATTCATCAACTTATACCAAAATTTTCCTTTCGTTACAAAATTAATGAATCATTCATTCAATAGCAACATAATAGATTATTATATCTAAACATATAAGTAGAATTCACAAGTAAACCATTAGAAACATATAATTACTGAAGCTTAATAATATGAATAGATAAGCATGAGAGAAACCATAAACACATGAACACCATATATGAGGTGGAAACCCAAAGGAAGAAAACAACCATTCCTGTATGCTCTACTTTTGTATTCTTATTATTAATCAAAATCATAGTATTACATCATCATTGTCCACCACTAGTGTGCAAGCCACAACTTACCAATCACACGAGAAAACCTCGCTCTAGGCCACTACATATCGAAACTTTATATACCACCATCTGTTGGAAGACACTACTCCCACAACGTTGCATGTCACCACCTTTTGGATTCCCAAACACCCAAGTATTTTCCAACCACTATTGGAATGAAGCCTCTAATCCAAAGTTTTTGGCACACTACCTAAAGGATGTTACTACACCCTGAATATGAACCTCACTGAAGGCCCCAACCTTAGAGCTTTCCTATGGACCACATTTCAAAATTTTCACATTGGATCCACACTCATAATACAAACATCCATGGGTCATGTTTCATCCCATTTTCATGTTAGAACCACTCTAACACTTTTCTCAACAATAAATGACCCAAAATCCTCTTCGAATAAACCACTTAATCAATATTCTCTCAACAATATTATACTTTTCTCATACAAACTATCTACCCTCACATACTATACAACAACAATCGACAAATTTTGCTCATGTATATGAAGCCTATGACTTGATTCAATATCAACATCACTTATCCACAAACATTATGTTGATACATACTAGAAACATATCATAAAATTACAACAAAAACCCTCAACATCAACATAAATAGAAACAAACATACTCATTGTTATTGCCTAAATCCACCTCAGGCTAAGGAAGGCAGAGTCTAGGGTAACATCAAACCACGCTTAACCTGGTAGCTAGCCCTACCAAATCGAGAGAGGGCTCTCTCCTTGTCAATCTCAGCAAAATAATCAGTGAGGATTGAGATGACTTTGAATAAAGGCTGATTTTAGGCTAGGTATATATGTAAGAGAGTTTGAATTTGATTTTGAGGGTGTTTGTTGGATCAAAGGGAAAGACGGATTCTGGGTCTAGGGAATGAGGCCTAGTTTTTGCAGAGGTCTGAATGGGGCAAGGTAGGCAACTATTTTGATGGTTCAATTTTGAATGAAATGAATAGCTCAGACTGGTGAGGAGTTGAAGAGGGCAAGAGACTTTCAAGAATCCTCTTCAGACAGTTGAAAACATAGAAAATTAAACAAAACTCAAGGTAGAGCACTGCAAATCTAATGAATTCCACCTTTATCGTTGTTTGTTTAACTTAATAAGAAATAAGAGGGAAGATGATACACATAAAACACTAGTAAACTTAAAATAACAGAGAGAAACACATCATCAAAACAAAGAGCCACATGAATCCCAAGGAGTGCTGCAAACCCTAGTCTATTCCTTTGCCAAACTGCAGAGATGAAATGTACAATGAAGCTCAAAGTAATCCCAAGTGTCCAACCATGCTAATGACTGAAAAATACAAGATATAGACAACACTACCAGATCCCCAGCCTCTAGGGGTCGAGCTCACAAGTCTAGGAGATGTTTCAACAAGATCTAAACTAAGAACTAGAAAATAGGCAGTGGAACAACTTGCCTATTTAAGATAGGAAAATGATTCATTCAGTTGGAATTCACCTTTTGATGGATGAATCTACCTCCATGAGTAAAATTTTTCCAAAATTACATCAAGACCCATAAAATTACATCAAATTACATCATGAGTTTAACATTTGGAGATAATAAATTCAAACTGCCCAAAACTAGGCGAAAAATAGAGTTACTGAGTCCAAAATGAGCAAAAATCCCCTATGCGTCGCGCTTGATTTCTCTATGCATCGCGCCAGTTTGGAGCTGATTTTGAAGGCCTTACCGGTGTCCAAAATTTCTCCAAGTGGGCTTGTTGGAAAGGTCTACCTGTCTACTTTCCAACACAAATGGAATTTCTGAATTTGGCTACCATTTGAACCTCCAAAAATTATTTTTCCCAACACTGCTTCCTGTGAGTGCAAAAAGAGGCAGAAAGATCAATTTTAGGGTGTTTTTGACCCTTCTGGAAGCCCAAAACCTGTCAAAATCTCTTGGCCATAGGTAGGCATGAATAAATTTTCATGAAAAATCCAAAAAGATAAATTTTTACCCAAGAGGAACTCCCAATAATAAGCGCGCACAAAGTGGCGCGACGCATCGGGCTGAAAAATCTGTGTTTAGGCCAAAAAAACAAAATTTGCAAAATGTGTCCCAAATTTCTTGAAATTTGTGCTGAGTGTCCTCCATCATGCACTGTACTGGGCCAAGGAAGCCTCGACCAAAATTTGAAGTCTATCTTGCCTTTTCCGACGCTTTAATGCCCTCTTCAACTTAGCCTTCAGGATCTCGATTCGTGCCTTACAACATGATTTCTTGCCCAATAATGATTCGCCATGTGCCTCAACATATTTTTCTCCTTGTTGGCTTTCTCCAAATGCATATTTACCCTTTCAAGCCAAGTTTCACGATTAGCTTTGAATTTCTTGCTCAAATGTGGTCAATTTGATTTTCCTCCTCTTGGCAGCTTGCCGGTTTTCCCTTCATGTTTTTGAGCGCCATGGATGAGTGGGACTGATGAGGGGAGGGTTTGGTGCTAGCTGTAGGATTATAGGGAATGAAAGGGTTTAGGGGATGAAATCTAGGGTTTGGGATGGCATTTAGTGTTTGGGGATATTTAACTAGGGTTTAGGATAGTGGGATTAGGGGTTTAGGGTTAGTTGATTAGGGATATGGGAAATGTGGAATGATTGACACAAAACAAATTTCAAAACCCTAAAGGAGAATTCTTCAAACACGATAATAGGGTTTGATTTTTTGTATTTAAATCTTCACAAATATCACCAAACACGTGTTCATGGGAAATGGAGAGTTTGCATGACTTACTTGAACAAAGAGGGACTGAGAAAATTTGGAGTTTGAAAGGAATGGAAATAAACTTTCTTTCTGGCCCAATGAATCGCGCAACAAACCCAGTGCACCGCATCCTTCCAATGCACCACGCAGGAGCAAATTTACATAGTGACAGTCGACCCAATGCGTCGCGCTCGCCTGATGCATCGCAACACTCACCCAATGCGTCACGCGACTGAACTTTGCACAAAATCTCCTTCAAACTGTTTGCTTTGCTCTTCACGGGTTATCCTTGGTTCACTACTATTCTCTTGGCATTCAAATGAAGTCTTGAAACATAGAAATGATATATATGCCAAGGATTTTGATTTTCCAATTGAAAAACCGACTTTGTAATGTTTCAAATTTTGACACTTTTCAAAAACTCTGTTTTGCTTCCTTTTGGCTTTTTAATTGAATGATGAGCTTTCTGTCTATCTTGCAGGGAATGGATGGCATGGAGCTTTGACAAAGGCAACCAGGGTTTCCAGTGAAATTGTTATTACAACTGAAAAAACTTGAAATCACATTACATTTATACATAACGATGAAAAACTCTATTTTTCTTCAAAACAGAGTTTTGAAGAAAAATACATTATTAAGTATATGATGATGAAACTTTTAGCACTAAAACCTTATTTCAGACTTCCTCATGTGCCTGCTGACCATTATTAGGCATTCTAAAGACCAGATTAATGAAACCCTATATCTAATCAGACTAAAACTCTAAAAATGACTAATTGAAAACTATGAGACAAAAAATGACTGTAAATGATTTTAATCAATAGAAATAGGCCAGCAGGTAAAAGACATGAGGGAAATGAGCAATAAGCCACTACCGTCAAATGATCCATGCTCCTAATGGAATGCAGCTGACTGAGTGAGACACCTAATATGCAATGCAACAAGAGAAATTTGATCTCTGACGGAGGGATGAAGATACTGACACTAACACTCATCACTTAACCAAACAATACTCTCTCACTGATCCAGACTTATGCAAGAATGAAATAAAATAAGGAAATAAACATCAACACAGAGATGTAGCAGCAGTAACACTTCATTTCATTAATATCAAATACTGAAAAATGCTTACAGATAGAATGGAAAATAAACTAGCTCAGGCGGTGATATCTTACCTCTCAGAAGATATGTGGTAGATACATCCCTCTGCACTATGTTATAATGAGGCTTGAAGGCCGATTTGTTATTGAGAAACAATGGAAAACCATAAAAATCTAAAAACCTAACCTTAGGAGATGAAGCGCCAAAACCATTGGCCCTGTTTGGGTAAATTGGTACATCAACTTCTTGGGGACGTAACTTCGGCATACGATCTATGTTTTACGTGCAAAATACCTTGTTATAAATATCTATTAGAGGAATATAACTTTTGAGTGACCAACATCAGTTTACAACTAACATTGGTCTCAATTTTCCCAAAAAATTCGTTTAGGGCCTCAAAATGGCTCCAGAAGTATAGGATCCAAAAAACGGCTAAAAATAGTAAACTATGCTACAATTAAGGAAACTGAAAAACTGAAAGAAACAATGGTGGGGGTCCAAATGGAATAGGTGGCTGGCCACCAATATCGGCCTAGATAACTCACAATCTTAGCCATAGATGTTTTGAATATAAGGAAACATGTACAAACTGGGTCACATGAATTCTACAATAGCTATATATTTTCAACAAAATAAGACTACAACTCTCTCAATCATCCATCACTCAAATTCCTACAAGTAAACATGTCAGCTATATAAATGACATAAAAATATCTCTACAAATTATACTCTACCACATATGCCCTAAAATACCATACAACGTACTATTAGTTATGCAAAGAACTATCAAAACTTTGTCTTTATAACACACAACAATACAATCAACCACTCCATCACTCTAACAACTAGATATATAACTCTATCTTAGATATATCATCATATGTACATATTAAATCAACCATCCATCTCCATCCAGCTGATCTCTACATACATATGCACTCAAGCGCTTTTTTCTATGCACACAAACACTGTAAAACATGTCTTTGGTAACCACTTCAGTCATGTTCACTACTAAAAATCACTCCTATATCTATAAAAAGTGAAAAATAAAACCCAATATTAGTGTAATGCATGGGTATAAGTGGACCAATGCCCATTGCTTCGATGGACCAGATCCATGGTTTTATTCAACCCACTAATACAATGATCCATTCCTTCGATCAGATAAGTTTTCAATCCACTATTTCATGATGAAATCCATGCCAATAACTAGCAATCAAGTTATTAAATGTGTTCACACTCATGAATAAAAAATAAAACATAATCATCATACATAAGGTCAATTGAACCCATCAATTGAAACCATGGGCATATTCCCTTATAAAATCCCAAGGTAATTCAATTTGGAACCTATATAAGAAATGTGTTGGCATACAAATAGAACCTTGACACTAAAATAAATATGCATACAATGAGAAGGGAGTAGCACTATCCCAGTGTTGCACTGTGGCAATTCAAAAACTCCAAAATTTCCTTAAAGCATGGAGAACTCGAAAAATTCTTT
Organism: Pinus albicaulis; assembly: GCA_034641835.2. Lineage (NCBI taxonomy): Eukaryota > Viridiplantae > Streptophyta > Pinopsida > Pinales > Pinaceae > Pinus > Pinus albicaulis. The sequence goes on along the minus strand of CM076578.1, from coordinate 1,215,054,563 downwards.
CCTAGAAATTTCTACCACACCATCATCACTTCCTTAGGGACCTCCATGACCTATGAAAGCTCATGAGAGCTTTTTCAGACATCTAAAACATATAAATTACACCTATTATCATCACAAGCTATAAAATCCCATGCATATCAATTCCAAATAAAACTGGTTGGTTGAATCCATAGGGTTGGCGTCAATATTAACATCATGTCGTCAAAATTCTCCCCCTTTGGCATTAATGTCAAACCAAAACAACAAACACCATACTAACTTCATTCATCTCAAACTTCCTAGGCTCAAACTGACAGTAAGCTCAAGTAGATGTGTCACTATCCCCCTTTGACATCAACAATAAAGGGTGGCACAAATAATTCTAAAATACCATGTTTACAAATTGTACATGACGTTGACACAAATAGGTAAGGTTGGTACCAATATATTTGTAGATGAAATCGAATTAACTACCTACATCACTACAAAATATACATGAGGAACCTAGGATAAATCTACCTCCATGTAAACCACAAACTTATTTTCCAACACCAAGCTCTTCCCTCACTAAATATGCTCCCCTTGAACATTTTTTGCGGCTTCAAGCATCTCATCCAAGTTTTTGTACACATGAATATTTTTCCACCATACATGTCTCCTTATGACATGCAAGAGACTATTCAACTACTAATGACTCCATGCAACCATGACCAAATGTTATACAATAAAAGTACATGGATTCATAACATAATACAAAGCTATAACAAGCCATGCAATAACCCATGCACGGCTAAAACATGGTAACAATTAACCTTATCTCTTGCATTGAAAAAGTAATCTATCTCCATCATCATGGTTATCTTTACTAAGAATGCATGGCTTATGGGGTTGCTACATTAAAGCGCTCGGGGGCCTTTACATGGTAGAAATAAATATCCACTACTATACATTCCAAAGAAGAGACTCTCTCCCTTCAGTATATGGATAATGTAAGGGTTTATGAACCAACTATAAAATGATGTTAATAAAAGTACAAAAAGGGTTGATTTACATGCATTTTAAACTATGGTGTTGCTAAAATAAAATGAGAATAAGCCAAAAATAAGAACCAAGACAAAAAAAACCTAGTACCATGCACAGATCCCCTTGAGCCTATTATACCTTCAATCAATAGGTTGATCTTGTGTACTTGGTTATACATGAGTTTCACGAACATACTACGATACTTCTACTACAACTCCATCAACTGATCATGTTTCTACCATACACTCCTACAGCCTATGTACCTCATATATTCTTTTGTAGTCATATATGAATATGCATATGGTTATAAATGGACTGTGTTGGGGGTTGATATGTCCTACTTGGAATCTAAAGAGGAAGAAGTTTAAATTGATTTCTTTATTTTACACACTCTTCCCTTGAACACATAAACATTGTTTGAGGTTTTGATTCCTCTGGAAAAAACTCTTTTTTATTTCTCTTTTTTGATGCAACAACCTTTGGATTTTAAGGTCACCTCCTTTCCTCCATCAACCATATGACTCATGCTCAAGATATTTTTCTTGAACCCCTCAACTAGTAGAACATTATTTGCATTGGTCTTCTAAGCATCAAGATTGGCCTTTCCTTTACCCAACACCTTAGCAAGTGTATTACCTCCAAGAATGGCATGGTCATCTTTGGTCTTTCTCAAGGAGAGAAAACCACTCTTGTACCCTTACATGTGATGTGAAATACCAGTATTTATATACCATCAATCATCATGCTCAAACACGGATATGGAAATCCAAAATTTGACCCAATGCTCCTCCTTCCTTGACATTTTAGCTTACCACTTCTTTGCATGCACATTCTCCTCTTGTTTTCTGCTAGGCCTATTCCGATTTTGCTACATCTTTTTCCTACTCTTCTTTGAGGAACTTAGCAGTAAGAAATTTCTATCCATGTGACCAATGTTATGAAATTCATAGCATCTTAAATGACCGAGGTATGATGAAACTGAATCAAACCATGTGCTAACTATGTTATATATCTTCCTTTCTTAAAATATTCCTTTACTCCATGGGTTATTTATAAAATAAATCACCTTATGGAAAAATAGGTTACAAAAAAAATGATGACCATTAAAAGCACTAGTATACCTGAAGTCCGATCACCTAGGCAACACATACTACTAATTAGATATGTGCATTTTGTAGATGGTTGCCACATGTCAAAAGTTGTTGCATGCATAACACTCCACATCATCCATCAAAGGAGCAAAGGGATTTTGACTCTTTCCAAATCTTCCAATGTCGACTGAATGAGTGAATTTCATACTAATAATAGATTCTACTCTAGGTCTTCTTCTCATTTGTTGGATTTTCTACTACTTTGTTTCATGATTACTATTATTTTATTTCTGTTTCCCGCTACATGCATCTTAGATTCAACATTCTTTTTCTTGTCTGCATGGGAGCTTGACTCTCCCTTTTTAAAGCCAATACCACATCTATTCAATGGAGATATTTGGTTGCTAATAAGGTTATCCAAAGCCTTGGGGTATCTTCTTCAGATTGAGGTGATTGTCCCTTTATTATAGTTTCTTTCTCATAGAGACAACTTCAACTTCAAGCTCTTCAACTCAACCCTATCTGTCTTTTAACTAATTTTCCTTCACATATTCAATTCTTTTCGATTCTACCAATGGGGTCCTCAAACTAATGATCTCCTCCTTGAGCTCCTTCTTCTTTTCATCATAGATCTGCAATAACTTCTCTTTATATTTTCATGTAGTTTTTAGACTACTATCCTCAATAGATAATCTCTCTACTACATCCATAGTTGAGTCATTTTCAACTTTAGGAAGAATTTAATTTATCACAATCATCAACTTGGATGTTCTACTCAATAATACTATCTTGAGATCCATAAAATGTATATGTCAAAAGTAAATCAATAGTAGTTATACTTTTAGGTTTTATTTTGTTGCATGAGATCTAGTCCTCTTGGATCTCCATTCTTTGATTTATCAACTACACCATTTACACTAGGGGTCTGATCTCCTCAGGCTAAGATTCTGTCTTTTGAGACGACTTCTTCTTCTTCTTCTTCTTCTTACTCTACTTCTCAACCTATCCATTATTGTTGTGATATAACACCTATATTCTGTCCCAAATTTCCTTTGCATATTTTATATTTGTTATCTTCTCCATATGTGCATTATAATGATTGTGATATATAATTCACTTTTCTTGTGCATTTTGTTGTATCACCTTTAGTGGGGGAGGGTTTATGTGTTGAAATTTGCAACAAGAAACAGTGAAATTGGCATCTATAAAGAACAAAAATTGACAATGTAAGTGGCGTGGGATTCCATTCACACATGAGTGAGGAATTCAGTCACACACTAGCACTAAATGTGGGTTTCTAATTTATTTATCCCTTAAATAAATTGGAAAATAAATTGTAATTTCATCTCATAAAAACTTGTATCAGTTAACTAAGTCAGAAAGACTAAGTTAGCTCAAGAATTTCGAGTTGAGGGTCTAATATGAGGCATGTAGAGTGATCCTAATATTTCTGGGGTCTAGTTGCAGTTAATGCATTAGTTTGGTGCATGTGTAATTATTTAACTCAAATTAAATGAGTTAAAATCAGTTTAACTAGTTCTAACTAAGTGATGAGCTAGTGAGAGGTCAAGTGAATTAAATTAGATTTAATTCAAAAGTAGTGATCTATCAGATAACTAATGATTCACTATTATTATATGCAGGCATGTCAATTATAATGATGACCTAGTTGAGAAAGAGGTTAAAGGGAAGTTAAATGTCAGTTGTATTATTAGAAAATTACACGAGTGCAATTATAAAGTCAAAGTAAGGCTCATGATGGATTACACAGTCAAGGAAGGTTGATTATCCTATTTAATAGGGATTAATTTCCTAGGGATTGGGTGAGAAAGGCTAGACTAAGAAGGGGCTGAGAATTGGGTAAGTATTGGTTAATTTTTCCTGCGAATTGCTAGTCAGTTTTGAGCAGGATCAGGGTGAGACGATCAGTAGAGTGCAACATTTTCTCGATGTGAGAAAGAATTTTATTGTTGCATTATTCTTTTACTATGTAAATATATGATAGAGGGGTTTTGAACAAGTGATTTCACTAGATACATCTTGTGTTGTGTGATTGATAATTTCTTTCTCTTACTTACATGTCATTGAGAGATCATGTTTTATATTCCGCAAATATATTAGAAGGATTCAATATCTTGTTTTTGTACATTACATGATCGGATTGAATCAATTGATATAAAGTTGCTATATAATTTATACATGGTATCAGAGTAAGAGTTTTTTGGGCGAAGAGTTTGTAGAGAATGTCTAACAATTTTGATGCAACATTTAAAAAAATTAGAATATTTGGATTTTTTTGCGAAAAAATTCCCAGATTAAAAAAAAAAAATTGGTTGAATCGGAGCTTGGATGACGGAGATATCGTCGATTTAAAATCAACTCTTTTTTCACAAAATTTGTGACGGTGAGACAATTATAATGTGCATGAGTCAATAACTTGTGTGCACTTGAGGTATAAGATTCATGAAAATATTTGAAGAGCCAAGCAGAGGTTAGTGACTTGGTGGTTTAGAGGGAGAAATTATCTCTCAACATGCAACCTCAAAAGCACCTTTAGAAGGTTCTGGAGCAGCCAAAATTGGAGAAGCAGAGAGGAGATCGAGTGGAAGAGTCCACTCAAGTAAATACCTCTAGGAGGGGATAATTTTGAGGCAGAAGGGCAGATGGAGTGCATGCAGCTATACCTCCAGTGTGAGGTGGGGTGTCGTGAAGATATAATCCCAAGAAGAAAATTGGGCATGATCCATTGAGATGTTGTGTCTCATGGATCGAACCTGGCTATGAGAAGCCCACAATACAACAATAGCAGAAGGATTGGTTAAATTGATGCAATCATATGTCACGAAGAAAGAAATCAGAGTGACATATGTCAGATACTTGAGAGCAGATCAGAGTTAGAAATAATGCAAAGGGCATGGATATATATGTTAGCAGCAACACAGAGAGCCCAGTAGATCAGTGCAGTAGGATCCATCAATCAAAATACTCTGATGATAGATGCATTATACTGATTCAGTTTTTCAGAGGCTATTGAGTTGCAGGAGTTGCAGGTGAAAATAACACTAGAGAAGTGTTTCATGTAGAACATTCCAAACGTACTGGATCGAGATAGATTGAATTCCTTTCTTGTTGAGAGAGAGTGTTGAAATTTACAACAATAAACAGTGAAATTGGCTTCCAGAAAGGACAAAAATTATCCACATAACTGGTGTGGGATTCTAGTCACACATGGGTGAGGAATTTAGTTACACACTAGCGCTAAATGTGGGTGTTTAATTGATTTATCCCTTAAATAAATTGGAAAATAAACTATAATTTCATCTCATAACAACTTGTATCAGTTAACTAAGTCATAAATACTGAGTTAGCTCAACAATTTCGAGTTAAGGGTCTAAGATGAAGCATGTAGAGTGATCCTAATATTTTTGGGGTTTAGTTGCAGTTAATGCATTATTTTTCTTGATGTGTAACTATTTAACTCAAATTAATTGAGTTAAAATCAGTTTAACTAGTTCTAACTGAGTGATGAGCTAGTGAGAGGTCAAGTGAATTAAATTAGATTTAATTCACAAGTAGTGATATATCATATAAATGATGATTCTCTATTATTGGTTGCATGCATGTCAATTCTAATGATGACCTAGTTGAGATAGAGGTTAAAGGGAAGTTAACTATTAGTTGTATTATTAGCATGTTGCCTGAGCCCAATTATAAAGTCAGAGGAAGGCTCATGATGGATTTCACAGTCAAGGAAGGTTTATTATCCTATTTAATAGGGATTAATTTCCAAAGGATTGTGTGAGAAATGCTAGGCTAAGCAGGGGCTGAGAATTGGCTAAGCATTGGTCAAATTTTCATGAGAATTGCTAGTCAGTTTTGAGCAGGATTAGGCTGAGACTATCGGTGGAGTGCAATATTTTATCGATGTGAGAAATAATTGTATTATTTCATGATTCTTTGACTATGTACAATATATGATAGAGGAGTTATGATTAGGTCCCTTCCCCAGATATATATTTTATTTTTTTATTGATAATTTCTTTCTCTTACTTGCATGTGATTGAGCGATCATGTTTTATATTCCACAAATATAGTAGAAAGATTCAGTATCTTGTTTTAGTACATTACATGATTGGATTGAATCCATTGACATATATTTTGTATATAATTTCTACAATATGATGTATCCTTCAAAAACTAACTGCAAAATTTCAAATCCATAATATAATATTTCATATTTAACTTTTTCAACCCATACCTTGAAGTTTGAAATAGTGAGAAAATGGAATTCTTGAAAATCCATTAGGAAACAAATACAAATTTTCACATAGACCTGCTTTCCAATGGTCAAGCTTCACCCAAAATCCGTTGCTCTAATACCCATTGTTAGAAGCTTTAAAATACTAAGAGAGGTGTTGAATCATTATTGTACGATGTTGATCAACTTATACCAACTTTTTCCTTTCTTTAAATTATTAATTAATTCATTATTTCGAATCATAACACATAAATGGATATAAGCATATAAGTAGCATGCACAAGTAAACCATAAGAAACACATAATCAAAAAAGTGTAATCACATAAATAGATTAGAATGGACGTAGCCATCAACACATGAACACCATATATAATTTGAAAACCCAAAGAGAGAAAACTACCATCCACTTCTACTCTTCTTTTATCTTCTTCTTATTAAACAAAATATTCTTATTACATAATCACTATCCACCACTAGTGGCCAAGCCACAACTTTCCAATCATGAGACAAAACCTTTCTCTAGTTCATTACTATGGGAACTTTGTATACCACCATATGTTGGAATCCAACACTACCACAACAATGCATACCACCACCCATTGAATGCCCCAACACCCAGGTCTTTTACAGCCACAACTGGAAGGAAGCCTCTACACCCAAGTTTTGAGGCCACTTCCTGAAGGATGTCACTACATCCTGAATCTACAAGCCATCACTTGCATCATTGAAGGTGAGATCCTTAAAGATCTCCTATGGACCAGGTTTGAGAATTTACAAACTAGATCCATGTTCACAATATAGAAATCCATCGGTCATGTTTCATGCCATTTACATACTAGACCCACTCTAACACTTTCACTCAACAATAACTAACAGAAAATCCTATCCTTCCATTCGCTCAATCAACCCTCTCTCAAAAATATAATACTCTGGTCATAAAAATATTCCCTCACATACTACAAATTAACACTCAACAAGCTCTACTAATATACATGAAACCTCTCACTAGACTCAATCTCAGCGCCACTCAACCACAAAAAATTTTCACATACGTATTAGTAGCATATAATAAAATTGCAAAAAAATCCCTCAACATCAACATAAATAGAATAAAGTAGACTTATAACTAACTTAAACATTACTGTCTCACAAGCTTAACCATAGATGCATCAAATACAAGGAAACATGTACAAAATGTATCAAACCAATTCTATAGTAGCTATATACAATTAACAACATAAGATTCCAACTCTCCCACTCGACCATCACTCAAACTCCTACAAGTAAATATGTAATCTATATACATTACACAAAGGATATCTCTGCAAATTATACTCAAAAACACATTCTAAAAGACCCTACTACACATTGTTAGCTATGAAAAACATTGTCAAAAATATGTCTTCAGAACACACAATAGTAGAATCTACCACTCCATTGCACTAGTATTAACATCCATGACCTTGTATCAGTTATATCATCATAGTCCCACAGTGTGTCAATGATTCATCTCTAGACAAATGGTATCTACATACGTATCCACTCAAGTGCTATTTTCTAGGTGCAAAAACTATGTAAAATATGTTTCTGATAACCATTTCACTGATGCACACTCCTATCTTTTTGAAAATAAAAAAAGCCAACCTGAGCTCAGTGAAATGTCTTGATATAAATGGAAAAATGAACAATACTCCAATGGACTAGAGCCATGATTTAATTCAATCCAATAAGATAGAAATCCATTGCTCTGATCATATCAACTTTTGATCCACTAATTTGTGACAAAATCCATGCCATTAACAAACAATCAAGTTATTCAATGCATTCACACACACCTAAAGATAAATTCAAACATAATTTTCATGCACAAGGTGAATTGAAACTCCCAATAAAAACCATGGGAATATTCCCTTGTAAAATATCATGGTAATTTGATATGGAACATACACAAGGACTGCACTAGCATAGAACTAGCATCCTAACACTAAATTGTGCATATATACAATGGAAAAGGAGCAACACTAGCCTAGTGTTGAACTATGATAGTTTAGAGACTACATCACTTCCTTAATGCATGGAAAAATCATAAAACTTTGCCCAGATATTGGTACCACTTCATCATCACTTCCTTAGGGACCTCCATGGCATGAACAAGCTCATAAAACCTTTGTCAAATTCTAAAACAAAAAAATACACCATTGATCATCATAAGCTCAAGAAGTGTGTTGACATGAATAGCAACTACAATTGGCTTACTGACTCCCTAGGGTTGGAATAAATGTTAACACCATTCCACCAATAAATATCATTGGGGGTTGCTATGCTTGAGAATAAAATTATTATCCCCCAAAAAATGCCATTATATGCTTCAAACTAGTTTGAAAGGTTTCAAACCACAATTTTTGAAGTTGGGACGAACTGGTAAAAATTCTCCTGTGAGTTGATTCCTCCTTTCTTTCCACTTTGGAAGCATCAATATGAATGGAAAATTATGTAAAGATCTATTCTCAATGGCATGCACACAACTTCACAACATATCATTAGAATGCTTGGTTCATAACCCCAAGTTGAGCCTCTTAAAATAACTTAACATAATTGACATAATTAATCCCATTTGGGAACCAAAATGTTTTATTATCTAGGTTAGGACATTGGGACTAGGCATCCAAAATAAACCCCTTAGTTACTTACATTGATACTTGGTGGTTTTCTTTAGGGGGCTTATAATATTTCACCTTTTAATGACAAAACCGATGTGAGAAGAAACTTATGATGGGGGTAAGTCGTAGATTCTAAATATAGTGGTTCTAATAGAGGCTCCGAACTCTTGGCAGGGAATATAGTTCCATTGTTTATATCTAAAGTCTTAATGTATCTTTCCCCCACTAGATGAAGGTAACCTTAGAGGCCAGTATTTTAGGGAAGCTACATTATAAGCAGTGGTTGCGGAAATAAATTTCACCTTGGACATATCTTTACTTGTTCTTAGGATTTCATCAACTAAATGAACATAAGTGTAACTATATTGTATACAATCAATCATCCTTACTAATAATTATTACCCAAGATCTAGGTTGTTTGAAAGCTTGTCTAAAACATAGTCTTGCACTTGTCTAGGCATAGTTTATTTCTTAGTCTAGATATTTTTTATTTTTGTAGGGTGAGGCTTCTTGGATTAATTTAAGATTTCATTACATGCAGAGCCAGTGTTCACAAAAATTGTAACATAGTGTGTGTGTGTGTGTGTGTGTGTACACACACACACACACACACACACACACACACACAGATATATATATCCTTACCACCCTAAAATTTTACATTAAACTCACCTTTACAATGTAAATTTAGTTTAACTACCATAGTTATCACAATAAAACAATCATGAATATTGAGAGGTATGTACCCTTAGTTTCCTATTTGAAATATTGTTCACAAGCTTGATGGTTTAGGCTCTCTCATCCTAACCCATCTTTAATTTATAGCTCTTCATAATCATCTAGTGGTTCCTCCCCCCAAAATTTTTCTTATCCCCAACCCTCTATGGATATGGAATGTGTAAATATCGATAATAATGTCAACCCATATGTGGGTGATAATGCGAGGAGAAATTCCCATACCAATGCCAACATGAATGTGGGTATGAAGGTTGGAGCTAATGTAGGAAAAAAACCTAAAATGAATGTCACCTAACCATTTTTACCTTTAAACTTCGTTGATTTGAAGAAACTCATAAATGTTCCTCTACTCCATAATCCAAATTAGCCACGAATTCTAAACAAGATTCCCTTGGATATCCCTAAGTTTTATGGGAACCTAGGTGAGGATCCCACCAATCATGTCTAGTCATTCCATATGTGATTTTATTCTAATTATGTAATTAAAGACTCAATTCATATTCATATATTTCAATGCACACTAATTTGTCTTGTAGAAAAGAAATATGTTGACCAACCCCATGTTACCCATCATACATTCACAAGCATTATAAATAGTTTTTTTCATATATTAAGTTTCCTATCCACCTTAATATTAGCATTCAAATTCTAACAGTCTATCACTAGAATACAAAAACTCACATTAATTATTACATTTAAGAGTGATGTATCACAAATGAGCCTATGAAATGTTCTAATACTAAAAATTTTGTTCTTCATTGATTGGTTCCATAAGTCACTCCTTCCTCCAATTTCCAAATATTTCACTTCAACATTTCCCCAAATCAAGGAAGATATTGTTTAGAAGGCCATGCAATATGATTTTATCTATGCCCAATTGAGCTTCCTTTATACAATCCTCTCCAATTATTTTTTCTCTAATTCGAATGAAAAATATACACATGGGGCATCCCACACTATTAATAATGTTATTTGATCTATTGTAGACCATTGGCCTCACCTGAGTCCATATAGTCCAAGAAAATAGGTTATTTGTAAGGGGAACCAATACCTCCTACACCTATTATCCTCATAATCCTTCTCTCATCTTCTTCCAAGTGGGAAATAGTACATCACATGCCTATCCCATCCACATAAACATGCACCTTAGCATGCTTGTATCAATCCCCCTTATTAAATATCAATGATGAATCCTTATTATCCATTTCCATATCCATGTGATCTAGCCCTACTGGAACCAACACATCAAGATTTCATTCCTCAATGTGTATCACCCTAATAGGGAAAATTTTATGCACAATAATCATGAATATACCCCATAATTTGAAGAAAAATAATAAGGGAAATGGAAAATAGAATGCTCAAAATTAGGGGTTCCTAAAAACTAAGGCTAATATACCAATGCCAATATCAAAGGAAACTCAAATACCATGACCCACCACTAGGATAATAAACCCAAATAGAAAGAGGCTATTCAAGCGAAGAAACCTTACACTTGTTGTGTTGAATATGGTCATTATACCCATGGATTTCCTCTCCTCCAAGAAATACATCATACATGGGAAATGATGGAGAATGTCGAACATTGTAATCAAATACATTTTTCCTATACTACAACCCCTCCTTCGAGGGAGGTTGTGCTTAGGAACATATTTCCTACTCAAGGGTACATGGCCACACATGATGGAAAAATTACTCCTCCTACTCCAATTCCCAATCAAAATGGGAATGGGACATATCAAATCCTGAAGTTGGATTCAATAAACATTAACATTACCGCTTGGTTTCAACAATATGTTATGCCACCTAATACTTGACTGAAAAAATATACAAAGCCTATGTCATATCCTAATGAAACCCTATATATCCCTCTACCATTTATTGAGGCACCACTTAAGATATCCAAGCTTCTGTTAAATTGATATTCACATAATTCCCACACTTAGGCCACACACAACTATAATATTGTATATAACACGGCCTAGTCCCCTACGATTGTGTCAACTCTAGAGGTCCTTTGAATATATCCTTCATAATAAAACTATATAATTTCATTTTGGATGATATGGATCACTCAATTGATCAAATGATCATTTATGATGTCAATAGAGGACCCTCTCCAAATCTCCCCGCATTCATAGCTTTCAAAATATTAGCATCGATCGACAATGTAATTATTCAACATTTCATTGGCAATGAAATTGTATCTACATGCATGATTTATTTCCAAGTTTGGTGAGTTATTGGATGAAATAATCTCATACCATTTACAATCAACTTACGAGTGTATGCTAGTCCCCTCTCACAACCTAAAGTTTTATACAAAAATTTTCTCAACAAGGTTACTAGAAAGCAAGTCTTGTTGGATGTGGAGGTTATTGATGCCCCTCTATACTATAATATCATATTAGTTCATGGATTAATATTCCATGAAGGTGGTGTGTTTATCATTCTACTGCACTATGAGCTTCCATCACAATGGGAATATTTTCACCATAAAAAATGCATGGATTATGATATCAAGACTTTGGCTACACTCAAGAATGTCATTTCCTCTATGATTGGGGACTAGGCCATCCTTTCACCACTAGGAATCATCCCAAGATATAAAATGTTTCCACAATATGTGTGGGTTACTATGGCCTACCACTTGTATTCAAAACATTAGGCTCCTATCAATTGTGAATGGTATTTAGATCCCAAGCCTCTTAAAGGCCCGGGTCCTTCTTTTTGCAAGCTATCTACTTAAAAATATGCACTTGTGACTTCAATGTCTATGATTGGGGGAGTCACCCTTGGTCAACACCTCTCTTATTCTAATTACTAGGAATGGTAATTACACAAGTTATGTCTTTTCGGAACATGGAAAATATCACTTTGGGGACCCTATTATGGTACTTGGATATTCCAACTCCTACATTTTCCTCTCAATTATAGCCTTATTTGGCCTTCACAACCATACCAACTTTTCTTATGGCCCATTTTCCTTCCCAGGTCTACTCTTGCTAAGAATTAATTTATAAAGGGGGGAAAGGCTATGAACAAAGGAGGAATTAAGAAGAAAGTTCAAGTTGTGGCCACCCAAACCATTGCATTAAAGCCTAAACCTCCTTGTGCTCTTTGAAATATTCATGGTCATGCTACCAACAACTATCCTACTATTATTGAGATAAAGAAGCTTATAAATTTGGATAAAATGGAGCCAAATCCTTCCATTGTAGTGGTACATTTTTCTCTTCTTGAATTTCTCAAGAACAACAAATACTTATGAACGAATCATCCTTTCACTTGTGTGGCATGTATAATCATTACTCTCACTACTGCCCTAACCCTCTACACTTTTTTAGTATGTTTTCTGTCATGTGAGAGTTGAAAACCACTTATACTGGAATCTATTCTAATTGTGAACCTTAGTGTATATCTTATACTATGATCGATACCCACTAAATCTTTCATTGAGATTGGTCCTCCTTATGTGGAAACGGTTAAGAAAAATATACACATTATTTACATTTCATTAACCATTGGATTGATATATTTAAATCTCACTCCAAAATTTGATTGCGAACCTAAAAACATCCATTCTATGTATTTTTTCAATTCAATCTCAACATTGGTGGAACTCCGATGCACTAGTATTAAATCTATTCTATAGAGGTCGTGAGTGTGAGCCATGTTTCTCATTCCCATGGAAATCATTCAAGATACACTTCATATTCCACATTTTCTGGCACTAGAGAGTATCATATCCTTATATTTCATTGTAATGAGGACTTTATTTAGTCCCTTATCACACCAAACTCTCAGTGGGATGTTATGCACCATAATCTCAATTTTTTTCCAAAACAACCCAAGTCCTTGTGCTAATGTGTTGTGGAATTGAAATACTTCATTCATGGTTAAGTATATTGATTGAAAAACTCAATCCCCTTTCTGGGTGCTTTTGAGGGAGGGAATTTGGAAATCATTTCACCAACCATTAATGTGAATATATATACCAAATTTAGGATCATGGAAAACATCTCATTGAGGGCTCACTATTCACCTAAGAAATTTCCTCCTACACAATTTTGTTCGATGAATTCTGAGATGTCTTAACTTGTTCCTACATCGATATTTTCATACTAGATCTAGTCATTGTTGAACATCACATAGGCACATTGATATATTTAGTCCCTATTAACCATAAGGAAATTCCTATTCACTTCACTCGAAGAGATGTCATTATGTTAGAAATCGATAAGCACCCAAAAGCATGATTCATATACCCCATCACTTATACCTATTTTGTATCTAACCCTATTTGTATCATGAAAAATAAGTAATATCCATGTTTGAACTATATTTCATGAAATAAAAAATGCATGTCACAAATAAAACTATATAATTTCATTTAATGATCATATAATTGGTTAATGTATGGGCGATGAGGTTTTCCTTCATGTATGGATTGTTAGTCTATAATCATATAAATATTCAGCTAGAAGGCCAATACAAAATATTCTTCACCCATTAGAGAAATTTTGAGGTCTAAAATAGGCCTCCTAATGAATATTATAAAATAATAGTGGAAAGAATAAAATAAGATTAAATTACATCATCAATTTTTAGAGGGAAACAAGGAAAAACTATTTTTGCAATTCATATCTTCAACATATTTTCATACAGTTTTACTCAAATTTTGAGTGGGATATCTCGTTGGATGTGGAATTTAATTCATCATCCAAAGAGTACCCATTTTGCATACTTTTTATGGACCCTAATAGACGAAAAATGAGAAATACATGAAAAATGTGATTGCAATCACATTTTTCATGTATTTCTCATTTTTCGTCTAGCAGAGTTCATTCAAAATATGAAACATGGGTACTCCTTGGATGAAAAATTAAATTCCACATCCAACGATTTCTCCCACTTTAAATTTGACCAAAAATGTAGGGATATAAGTTGAAAATACGAGTTGAAATAATAGTTTTTTTTTTTAATATTTTACCTTTTTACTCCAAAAATGGTGAATCGTCCCCCATGGTTGAAATAATCATCTTGAATCCTATTGGTTCTTATAAATTTGAAATTTCTTCAATTTAATTAAGTTTTCCGTCACATATTCTTCAATTTAATTTAATTCACTTTGACAAGGACTTTATTTTGTACCTCTCAGTTTCAACTTATGCTCCTATCGAATTTTTAGTTCAATATGGTATCAACGAATATAAACATGTCATATAATATGTGAGAAAGAATTGTACTAGACCCCCTGTATCCTACTCCCATGAGTAGAATTTGGCACTGTCTATTGTATTCTTTATTCAAAATTTGTGTCATTACCTCTTAATGCATAAATTTAGAGTTGTCACAAACTCCAATCATATGTCTTTCATATTATATCACAGGATAATCAATGGGAAGTGTGCTTGGTCTTAGCCAAGTTCATTTTTGAATTTGCCACTAGTGAACAAGCCTCACCATTGAACGATGACCTTCTTTATGGACACATGTCCACAATATCCTCTAATGATATATGATATGGTGATATCCTTAACTATATTCTACCCAAAACTTTATACCACATATAAATCATGATGATTAATGATTTATTCATCACTAAGCCCATCACACCTTATTATATGAGGTGATATTATAATCATAGTTTTTAAACCCTTTTATGTCATTACCTAACCCGTGCCAAAGTTGATGAGATTCTAAATGGTTAATATAATAGTGCTTGCAGTGGCCACCACCTAAAAGATCATATGTGCAAGATATTTTTCTTTCGCCCTTTAGAAATTGCATTGAGGTAGTCCATCATTTCCTTAATAGCCAATTATTTATCCATAATGCAAGGACACCGCCATCCCTATTTCATCTCATTAACCTCACTGGTCCATTCTATAAATGGGTCATTAACTTTATGGAATGTAACTCCCAATTATCCAATGGTCATAATTACATCATTCTGGCCATTAATTATTTCAAAAAATGGGTTAAGATGTCGACATTCAACAATGTTGTAGTTACTGCAACTTGTTTCTTTTTCAACTTTGTCATTACTCGATTTTAGGTTCCAAAATAATTGGTCTCTAAACATGAATAGCACTTTGAAGATGAATTCTAGAAAGAGAGAGCTTCAGTAATTAGGATTTGAACATCAATATTAATCATCTTATTACCCATAGGGTAATGTGAAAATTGAAGCTATCCACAAGATCCACAATACCATGCTTTAGGGGCTAGTGAATAACACAGGACCAACTAGAATATTATTCTCTCTCTAACACTATGGGTCTATATAAAATCTATAATTACTACCACTAGGTTCACTCATTTCCATATCGTCCATGGAAAGGAGTAAATGTTATTAATTTAGCATCAAATTCCATTCGTTAACCTAGTCATCAGACGTCTCCCTGATACCTCTCCATCACAACAAAGGTTAGTCATGTTCGAACACACCAATAAAGACAATTGTCTTGCATTGAAAATGATTGAAGCAACCAAAAATCATACTAAATTCCAATATGATCACAATATTCACCCTTGCATCTTTCGTGAAGGTGATATAGTCCTTGTGCGACCAGGCCCATGATATTCTGGGTCATGAAAAGGTTGAACCATTATGGTGGGTCCCTTCCATTATGAAACAATGTTTTGGGTAAAGGCTATCTATTCTTGGGGGTCCAGAGGGAGAGCTCCTTCTACCTCAAGAAATTATACTAGTAGGAGTTTCCCTAGAATGCATATGTTTATTTCTATTAGCATCATAAGGAGGATGTGTATTTGTTTGCATAATAATTTTCTCTTTTTGAGCCTTTCAGATAGATCCATCATCCATACCCATAATAAAGGTCAGTAAATACCTTTTTGACCTTTTCCTCTCACAAAATACTAAAATACTAGAAGTGGTTATATCTTGATTTGCTGTAATGTTTTTTTTTAATGATTTGACCATTAAATCTAGCACTTGTCTTGATATAAATAAAAGGTTTTTCTCCCTTATTTCACCATGACCATTTCATTGCCAAAATTATCTTCACATACCATTTGAACTCTATCACTCTTGAGTTTTCACATCCACTTTTCATTCTCAGACAACCATTTATAAAAGAGATATTTTGCTACAGGTATATGATCAATAAAGAACCCTCCCAAGGATGAGGTCGACCAAGCACAAATTCAACTTGGATATCTCTCCATAGGTATTAAAATGTAAAGTTTTCATTTCAGTATAGTTTATGGAGTATTATGCATCTTATGGTTCATATTTCTATCATTTTATTCAATTTTCTTTAGACTTATGAATATATAATTATTAAATGCATAGGGTTTCATTTTACTTGCTAAATTAGAAGCAACCATTAGAAATTGTTAATCCTTGTTGCAAAAAAAATCCAATAATAAATTAATATGGATTCATCTTAACTCTAAATTTTGAAATTTTGAAATATTTTATATTACTTTTTTTAATCCTTAAATGTTTATAATTTTTTTAATAATTTATAATTTAATTTTCTATGTATTGTAAAAATTATAAAGATAATTATATAAAAATTTATACCTTTATAGAAGTTAAACATCAAATTATGATATCAAACAAAATGAACATAAAATTTAAGCTACTTATTGTTATTAGTCCTTGCCAGGACTATAGCGATCAGAGCTTCCGGCGTAGCATTATATTTTTTTATTAGTCATTGTGTTCTCTAAGTTTGTGGCATTTGCTAAGGAGACTAAGCATAGTTTAACAGATTATGCCATTTTGGCCTCTTCCCAAGATGTAACTATAGAGTATGTTCTTTAGTGCGAATTATTTTTCATGACTCAAATCTAACATAGAACTAAGGCTAACATTAATTCTCGAACATTTAATGTTGAAGATAACCCAAAATATATAACCCATTTTTTCCTTTTGCCTTGCCCAGTTATTTCACCTTTTTCCTTGGCGACTTATCTCATAACTAGATAGTTACAGGTTATAGGGTATCATGTAACGAGTTGCTCACATAGGAGCCATCTTTCAGACTTCCCACATCTACAAATCCCCCATCTCACAGAACTACAACTTTTAGTGTTTTACTCGAGCGATAGTTTTATCTTTGGGAATTTAAATTCATGATTAGTTCCATCTCTAGGGATGTTTTGGATTTGTAAATATGAAGTTGATGGGAATACTGAACAACTTTTTTATTTCCCCATATTTGACTAAACTCTATCATATTCAACTATACTCTATTTTTTTGTGGGAATACGATACATTCAAAGACTAGACTCTCAAATCTTGGAGCACACAAATATTCTATAGTGGTAGTATATTTTTTTGTGGGAAGATGATACATTCAAAGACCAGACTCTCAGATCTTGGAGCATACACAACTTCTACAGGGGCAACCTACAAGTGCATTTGTAGAGGTTTGAACTTGTGACCTGCTGAGACCTAGGAATCTACAACCCATTAAAACTGAATAACATGTGATAGCTCTCATCCTAGCCCATATTTCAGTTATAGATCTTCAGAATCATCTAGTAGTTCCTCCCCTAACAAATTTTCTTATCCCAACCCTTTATGAATATGGAATGTGTAAATATCTATAATAATGTTAACCCACATATAGGTGATAATACGAGGAGAAATTCCCATGCCATTGCCAATGTTAATGTGGGTACAAACATTGGAGCCAATGTAGGAAAAAAACCTAAAATGAATGCCACCCATCAATTTTTACCTTTAAAATTTGTTGATTTGAAGAAGCTCATAAATTATCATCTCCCAATTAGCCACAAATTCCAACAAAGATTCCCTTGGATAACCCTAATTTTTATAGGAATCCAGGTGAGGATACTGCCAATCACATCTAGTCTTTCCATATGTGATTTTCCTCCAATTATGTAATGAAATTTTCATTTCATATTCATCTATCTCAATGCACACTAATTTGTCTTGAAAAAAAATAAATATGTTGACCAACCCCATGTCACCCATCATATACTCACAAGCATTATAAATAAATTATTCTCATATATTTAGTTACCTATCCACCTTAATATTAGCATTTAAAATCAAACAGTCTATCACTAGAATACAACCACTCACATTACTGTTTACATTCAAGAGTGATGTATACAAATGAGCCTATGCAGGGTTCTAAAACTAAAATGTTTTTTCTTAATTGATTGGTTCCATAAGTCACTCATTCTCCCCACTACCAAATATTTCACTTCAACATTACCCCGAATCAAGGAATATGTTGTCTAGAATGCCATGAAATATGATTTGATCTATGCCCAATTGTGCTTCCTTTATACAATCCTCTCCAATTATTTTTTCTCTAATTTGATTGAAAAATATACACATGGGGCATCCAACACCATTAATAATGTGATTGGATCTATCGCACACCACTGGCCTTACCTCAGTCCATCTAGTCCAAGAAAATAGGTTAGTTGTAGGGGGAACCAATACCTCCCACCATAATCCTTCTCTCATCTTCTTCCAAGTGGGAACTAGTACATCACACGCCTATCCCATCCACATCGACATGCACCTTAGCATGCTTGTATCAACCCTCCTTGTTAAATTTCAATCATGTACCCTTATTATCCCTTTCCATATCCATGTGATATAGCCCTACTGGAACCAACACATCAAGATTTCATTCCTCAATGTGCATCACCCAAATAGGGGAAAGTGTATGCATAATAATCATGAATATAACCCTAATTTGAAGAAAAACAATAAGGGAAATAGAAAATATAATTCTCAAAACTAGGGGTGCCTAAAAAGTAAGGCTAATATCCCAATGGTAATACCAAAGGAAACTCAAATACCATGACCCACCACTAGGGTAATCAACCCAAATAGAATGAAGCTATTGAAGCAAACAAGCCTTACACTTGTTGTGTTGAATATGGTTATTATAGCCATGGATTTACTCTCCTCCAAGAAATACATCATACATGGGAAATGATGGAGAATGTCGAGCATTGTAATCAATAACATTTTTCCTCTACTACAACCCCTCTTTCGAAGGAGGTTGCTCTTAGGAACATATTTCCTACCCAAGGGTACATGGCCACACATGATGGAAAAAATACTCCTCCTAATCTAATTCCCAATAAAAATGGGAATAGGACATACCAAATCCCGATGTTGGACTCAATCAACATTAACATTACCACTTAGTTTCAACAATATGTTATGCAACCTAATACTCGACTGAAAAAAATACACAAAGCCTATGTCATATCATAATGCGACCCTATAAATCCATTCACCATTGATTGAGGCACCACTTAAGATATCCAAGATTCCATTACATTGATATTCACACAATCCCCACACTTAGGCCACTCACAACTATAACATTGTAGATAACATGACCTAGTCCCCTTCGATCATGTCTACTCTAGAGGTACTTTTCATATGTCCTTCATAATAAAAGTATCTACTATCATTTTTGATGATATGGATCACTCAATTTATCAAATGATCATTTATGATGTGAATAGAGGATCCTCTCCAAATATCCCCTCATTCATAGGTTTCGAAATTTTAGCATCGATCGACAGTGTAATTATTCAACATTACATTATCAATAAAGTTGTATCTACATGCATGATTTCTTTCCAAGCTTGGTGAATTATTGGAAGAACTAATTTCATACCATTTACAATAAACTTATGAGTGTATGATGGTCCCCTCTCACAACCTAAAGTGTTATACAAAAATTGTCCCAACAAGGTTAGTAGGAAAGAAGTCTCGTTGGATGTGGAGGTTATTGATGCCCCTCTAGACTATAATATCATATTAGTTCATGGATTCATATTCCATGAAGGTGGTGTTTTCATCATTCTACTGCATTATGAGATTCTATCACAAAGGGAATATTTTCACCATAAAAATATGCATGGATTATCATCTTAAGACTTTGGCTACTCCTAATAATGTCATTTCTTCCATGATTGGGAACCAGGCCATCCTTTCACCACCAACAATCATCCCAGGCTATAAAAATTTTCCACAATACTTCTGGGTTACTATGGCCTACCACTTGTATTCAAAACATTAGGCTCATATCAATTTTTAATGGTATTTATATCCCAAGCCTCTTTAAGGCTCGCGTCCTCCTTTTTGCAAGCTATCTATTTAGAAATATGCACCTGTGACTTCAATGTCTATGATTGGGGGAGTCCCCCTTGGTCAATACCTCTCTTATTCCAATTGCTAGGTATGGTAATTACACTAGTTATGCCTTTGTTGAACATGGAAAATATCACTTTGGGGACTTTAGTTTGGTACTTGGATCTTCCAAATCCTACCTTTTTCTCTCAACTATAGCCTTATTTGGCCTTCACAACCATTCCAACTTTTCTTATGGCCCCTTTTACTGCCCGAGTCTACTCTTGCTAAGAAATAATTTATAAAGGGGGGAAGGGCTATGAATAAATGCGGAATTAAGAAGAAAGCTCAAGTTGTGGCCACAAAGACCATTGCATTAAAGCCTCAACCTCCTTGCGCTATGTGAAATATTCATGGTCATGCTACCAACAAATATCCTCTTATTATTGAGATAAAGGAGCTTATAAATTTGGATGAAATGGAACTAAAACCTTCCATTGTAGTGGTACATGTGGCTCTTCCTGACTCTCTCAAGAACACGAAATATTTATGAACCAATCATCCTTTCACTTGTGTGGTATGTATAATCATTACTCTCACTACTTCCCTAACCCTCCACACTTTTGTAGTATGTTTGTTGTCATGTGAGAGCTGAAAACCACTTATACTAGTATCTATTCTAATTGTGAACCTTAGTGTATATCCTATACTATGATAGATGCCTACTAAATCTTTCATTGATATTGGTCCTCCTTATGTGGAAACGGTTAAGAAAAATATACACATTATTTACATTTCATTAACCATTGGATTGATATCTTTAAATATCACTCCAAAATTTGATTACGAGCCTAAAAATATTCCTTATATGTATTTTTTCAATTCAATCTCAACATTGGTGGAACTCCGGTGTGCTAGTATTAAATATATTCTATATAGGTTGTGAGTGTGAGCCATGTTTCTCATTCCCATGGAAATCATTCAAGATTCACTTCATATTCCACATTTTGTGGCACCATAAATTATCATATCCTTATATTCCATTCTAATGAGGAATTTATCTAGTCCCTTATCACACCAAACTCTTGGTGGGATTCTATGCACCATCATCTCTATTTTTTTCCACAACAACCCAGGTCCATGTGCTAATGTGTTGTGGAATTGAAAGACTTCATTCATGGCCCAGTATATTGGTTGAAAAAATCCATCCCCTTTTTAAGTGTTTTTGAGGGAGGGAACATGGCAAATATCTTACCAACCATTAATGTGAATATATATAGCAAATTGAGGATCAAGGAAAACATCTCATTGATGGGACACTATTCACCTAAGAAATTTCCTCTAACACAATTTTGTTTGATGAATTCTGAGATGTCTTAACTTGTTCCTACACTGACATTTCCATACTAGATCTAGTCATTGTTTAAAATCACATAGACACATGCATATATTTAATCCCTATTAATCATAAGTAAATTCCTATTCACTTCACTAGAAGATATTTAATTATGTTAAAATTCAATAAGCACCCAAAAGCACGATTCATATACCCCATCACCTATACATGTTCTATATCAAACCTCATTTGTACCATGAAAAAATAAGTAATATCCATGTTTTCACTATATTTCATAATCTAAAAAATGCATGTCATAAATAAAACTATATAATTTCATTTATTGATCATATCATTAATTAATGTATGGGCCAAGAGGTTTTCCTTCATGGATGGATTCTTAGTCTACAATCAGATAAATATTCAGCTAGAAGGCCAATACAAAATTGTATTCACCCATTAGAGAAATTTTGACGTCTAAAATGGGCCTCCTAATGAATATTATAAAATAATAGTGGAAATAATAAAATAAGATTAGATTACATCATCAATTTTTAAAGGGAAACAAAGAAAAATTGTTTTTGCAATTCATATTTTCAACATATCTTCATATGGTTTAACTAAAATTTTTAGTGGCATATCTCATTGGATGTGGAATTTAATTCTTCATCCAAGGAGTGCCCATTTTGCATACTTTTGATGGACCCTAATAGACGAAAAATGAGAAATATATGAAAAAATGTGATTGCAATCAAGTTTTTCATGTATTTTTCATTTTGCATCCAGAAGAGTGCATTCAAAATATGTAACATGTGTACTCCTTGGATGAAAAATTAAATACCACATCCAATGATTTCTCCCACTTCAATTTTGAGTAAAGATTTAGGGATATAAGTTGAAAATTCGAGTAGAAATATTTTTTTTTTAATATTTTAACTTTTTACTCCAAAAATGGTGAATCATTCCCCATGGTTGAAATAATAATCTTGAATCCTATTGGTTCTTATAAAGTTGAAATTCCTTTAATTTAATTAAGTTTTCCCTCACATATTCTCCTTTGATTCATCTACTTGAGTTTAACAAGGACTTTATCCTTAATACCTTTGAGTTTCAACTTACACTCTTATCAAATTTTTAGTTCAATATGGTATCAACGAATATAAACATGTCATATAATATGTGAGAAATAATTTTACTAGAGCCCCTGTGTCCTACTCCCATGAGGATAATTTGGCATTGTCTATTGTATTCTTTATTCAAAAGTTGTGTCATTACCTCTTGATGCATACATTTAGATTTGTCACAAACTCCAATCATATGTCTTTCATATTATATCAAGGAATAATCAATGGGAAGTGTGTTTGGTCTTAGCCAAGTTCATTTTTGAATTTCCCAGTAGTGAACAAGCCTCACCATTGAACGATGACCTTATTTATGAAAACATGTCCACCATATCCTTTAACGATCTATGGTATGGTGATATCCTTAATGATATTCTACAAAAAAAATTAGACCACATATAAATCATGCTGATTAATGATGTATTCATCACCAATCCCATCACACCTTATTATAAGAGATGATATTATAATCATAGAATTTATAACCTTTTATATCATTACCTGACCCGTGCCAAAGTTGAGAAGATTCTAAATGGTTACTATAATGGTGCTTGCAGTGGCCACCACCCAAAAGATCATATGTGAAAGATTTTTTAATTTATCTCTTTATAAATTACATTAAGGTAGTCCATCATTTCCCTAATAGCCAATTATTTACCCCTAATGCAAGGACACCACCATCCGTATTTCATCTTATTAACCTCACTGGTCCATTTTATAAATGGATCATTAACTTTATGGAATGAAACTCCCAGTTATCCAATGGTCATAGGTACATTGTTTTGGCCAATAAATTATTTCAAAAAATGGGTTAAGGCCATGTGGACATTCAATAATGTTGTAGCTACTACAACTTGTTTCTTTTTCAACTTTGGCATTACTCGATTTGAGGTTACAAAATAATTGGTCTCTAAACATGAATAGCACTTTCAAGATGAATTCTAGAAAGAGAGACCTTCACTAATTAGGATTTGAACATCAATATTAATCATATTATTACCAATAGGGTAATGGTAAATTTGAAGCTATCCGCAAGATCCTCAATACCATGCTTTAGGGGCTAGTGAATAACACAAGACAATCTAGAATCTTATACTCTCTTTAGCATTATGTGCCTATAGAACTTCTATAATTACTACCACTCAATTCACTCATTTCAATATATTCCATGGAAAGGAGGAAATGTTATTAATTTAGCATCAAATTCCATCCAATCACCTAGTCATCAGACTTCTCCCTGATACCTCTCTGTCACATCAAAGGTTAGTCGTGTTGGAACGCACCAATAAAGACTATTGTCTTGCATTGCAAATGATAGAAGCAACCAAAAATCATACTAAATCCCAATATGATCAAAATATTCACCCTTGTATCTTTTTTGAGGGTGATATAGTCCTTATGTGACTAGGCCCATGATATTTTGGGTCATGAAAAGGTTGAACCATATGGTGGGTCCCTTCCATTATGAAACAATGTTTTGGGTAAGGGGGTATCTATTGTTGGGGGTACAAAGGGAGAGCTCGTTCTACCTCAAGAAATTATACTAGTAGGAGCTTCCCTAGAATTCATATGTTTATTTCTATTAGCATCATAAGGAGGATGTGTATTTGTTTGCATATCAAGTTTGTCTTGTTGGGCCTTTCATATAGATCCATCATCCATACCCATAATAAAGGTCACTAATTACATTTGTGACCTTTTCCACTCACAAAAATAATAAAATACCAGAAGTTGTTATATATTGATTTGGTTTAATGCTTTATTTATGATTTGACCATTAAATCTAACACTCATCTTGATATGAATAGAAGGGTTTCCTCCCTTATTTCACGATGACCATTTGATTGTCAAAATTATCTTCACATTCCATTTGAACTCTATCACTCTTGAGTTTTCACATCCATTTGTCATTGTCAGACAACCATTGATAAAGAGATATTTTCCTATAGGTATAGGATCAATAAAGAACCCTCCCAAGGATGAGGTCGACCAAGCACAAAGTCAACTTGGATATCTCTCCATAGGTATTATAATGTAAATTTTTCATTTTGGAATAGTTTATGGAGTATTATGCATCTTATGGTTCATATTTCTATCATTTTATTCAATTTTCTTTAGATTTATGAATAAAATGTATGAATATCTAATTATTAAAGTCGTAGGGTTTCATTTTACTTGCTAAATTAGAAGCAACCATTAGAGATTTTTAATCCTTGTCGCAAACAAATCCAATAATAAATTAATATAGATTCATCTTAACTCTAAATTTTGAAATATTGAAATATTTTATATTATTTTTTTAGTCCTTAAACGTTTACAATTTTTTTAATAATTTATAATTTAATTTTCTATCTAATGTAAAAATTATAAAGATAATTTTATCGAATTTATACGTTCATAGAAGCTAGACATAAAATTATGATATCAAACAAAATGAACATCAAAGCTAATTATTGTTATTAGTCCCTGTCGGGACTATAGCGATCAGAGCTTCTGGCGTAGCATTATATTTTTTATTAGTCCATGCGTTATCTAAGTCTGTGGCATTCACTGAGGAGTCTGAGCATAGTTTAACAAATTGTGCGGTTTTCGCTTCTTCCCGAGGTGTAACTATAGATTATGTTCTTTAATGGAGATTATTTTTCTTGACTCAAAGCTAACATAGAACTAATGATAGAAATAATTCTCGAAAATTTAATGTTGAAGATAGCCCGAAAGATACAACCCATTTTTTTCTTTTTCCTTGCCCAGTTGTCTCACCTTTTTCCTTTCCGAATTATCTCATAACTAGAAAGTTACAAATTATAGGGTATCGTGTAACCAGTTGTTCACATGTGAGCCATCTGTGAGACTTCCCACATCTACTAATCCCCTATCTCACATAACTACAAATTTTAGTGTTTTACTCAAGAGATATTTTAATCTTTGGGAATTTAAATTCGTCATTAGTTCTGTCTCTAGGGACTTTTGGGATTTGTAAATATGAAGTTGATGGGAATATTGAATAGCTTTTGTATTTCCCCATCTTGACTAAAATTTGTCATCTTCGACTGCACTCTTTTTTGTCGTGGGAAGATGGTACATTCAAAGACCAAACACTGAGATCTCGGAGCACAAAAAGCTTCTATAGGGGTAGTCTATTTTTTTGTGGGAAGATGATACATTCAAAGACCAGAATCTCAGATCTTAGAGCACACACAACATCTACAGGGGCAGTCTACAAGTGCAGTTGTAGACACTCGAACTTCTGACCTACTGAGACCTAGGAATGTCCAACCCATTAAAACTGAAGAACATGTGATAACATTAAGGAAAAACCCAAAGGTGAGAATAATGCAGGATCAAAATTCATTTATGCCAATTTCAGTATTAGCCATATTTTTTCATAAGTCTTCTTCATAATTATGTGAAATTATAGAATATATCATACACACTTGATTTTTTCATATATTATATTCTTTTATGATGTGAAGGTGGTGGTGTTAAGAAACTCATTCCACTACATTGGTTGTGCTAGGAAAATCAATAAACACATATAAGAAATGGAAGGTGACACTTTATCAGCTTGCTTGCTTAATTGTGTATGTTTTCTGTCGATAGATATAGACCCAGACTAAACAGACACATGCATTATTTCAGGTAAGGGATTTTTTTGGTTAAAGGCTAAAGTAAAATACTATTACATTATTCCTTTAACATTGTATGTCAGTGAAGTCTTTATGCATATTATAGATAAACGTTTTAGACTATGAAGAGGAATAATATTTTTTATCTACCTCATATAACCCCCAATATGACATCACTCGACCAAATAACTATAATGGCCTCTTATTGCACCGACGCGATAGTTCCCAATCCACATACCCTTGTTAATGAAAAATCCTAGCAACAATTTTCCAAGGAATGAGAGACATCTATAAACAATCGATTGGATAAGGGGATATCTTCTTCTTTGACCTCTTGGAATCGAACCTGTGTCTTGTGCACCATTGAATGTACTGAAATTCTTGTAAATTGGGTCGAATTACCTTGAATAAATTGTAAATAAAATGTAAATACGAGCAAGTGCTAAAGTTCAAGAAGCGCCAAAAGTTAGAGGTGAGGTGATCAAACAGAAAATGACAATCCGTAAGATCCTAAAAGCTTGTTTTTCTGTAGATCATTTCCCTTAGAAAGAAATTTGTAATCAACAAAGATGAGATGAGCTAATTTAACCTCCAGTCCTTGTGAATAAATACCTCTGACACCTGAGAAGCATGCAACGACATCGTGGCAACCTATCTTTTTAGTTTCATTTAATTTTACTTTATTTATCTTTTATTATTTTTTTTATTTTCTAAAATTCTCATACATTCATACATACGACAATTTTTTTTTATTGAATGTATGGATCATACTAAAAATATCATAAAAAAACTTGTAAGGAAGATATATAGTTAAAGTTTTGTGATCTCCACCAATGTGGCACCACTTTTTGTAGGAGAATAGACAAATGCCTCTTCTAGTATTTACAATCTCCACCTTTGATTGTTTGCTACTTTATTTCTCTTCACAATTGTGTATTTGTGCATTAATTCCCCGTATGTATGGTATCAGGGATTTGATTTTAATCATGATGTGTCACACCGTTACTATTTCCCAATATTATTGTTGGTAGAGTTGAAACAAACTAGAGAGTGAAGATAAAATTTATAAAAAACTTGAGGCATTCATGTTTATGCTTAGTGTTTGAAGGTGGATTCCATTTCAATTCATTTCTGGTTACCTCAATCGTCGCTTGGAGGAGTTGTTATGTTCATGAAGTTGGGATTTGCAAAAGTTGAGTTAAAGAGGTTTTTTTGAGGTTTGTGTTTGGCCTAGGAATTGGTATGGGGGTCCATGTTCAAGTTTAGGGTAAAGAATGAGTAACAGAGAGCTTCTCACGATTCATCCAACTGAGCTTAAATTCCCGTGTAAGTGTAAAAACATTTAGTTTTGATTGATTTTTGTGAAAGCAGTAAGTCCTCATATTAGACCAAAATGATTAAGTTAACGATTGTGTAGATAGATTACATTGTAGTTCTTTGTAACATAGTTACATATATTTCCAAATTTTTGTCTTGAATTTCATGTAGTTATAGATAATTATATATCTGTCTTTTATCTATAAACTTTCTTCAACATAATTTTCCAAGAAATGAATTCATTATAAGGATGCAAACCTCAGGAAATGTGTTATGGAGAAAAATACAATTTGGCCTCATTACTATCATAGTAAAAATAGTATGGGGTATGTCAACATTGACTGTATGTGCAACCTTTCAGATAATTTCTAAAATACCTCGAAGATTACATGGTTTGGGTGGTGGATTTATTATGGGACAATACTTAGTTAACATGTGGCACTTTTTCTTGTTTGAAATTCAATTATCATATTTATTCTATGAGGAGTTATATTGGCAAGCACATTTCCCAAGCCTACTCAAGGGAGGGACTTGCCCCCTTGCAACCTTCCATGTTTATTTTTCAAATTGATATTTTACGTGTTTTCATTACTTTTTGTTAATGTATATGGATAGATTATAATCAAGTTAGATTGGTAACTTTTTCATTAGTATTTTTTCATATCTTTTTGTCGTTTGGTGAGAAGCTTGCTATGCTTTAGATTTTATGTTTAATCTTTATACATTTTTATAACTTCTGTATATCAATTAAATATAAAATTAACTTTAATTAAATTTTAAATTGTCAATTAATAAAATAAAATAAGATGATTTTTAATGTACTTTAATATTAAATTTTATAAATATTTTAAATGAGTATATTCAATATAATTATATTTCAATGTAAATAAATAATAATATTTCGAAGTAGTATAATTTTTAAGATTCATTCATAGAATTATTTTGATGATTTATTCATAAAATGGTTTTGATAATTACACTTAATTATTCTAAATTCAATGTTTTAAAGATTCGTTCATAAAATTATTTTGACGATTACAATTAGGAGACAAATTATTCTAAATTCAAATTTTATACATAATTATTTAAGTAAACCCAAGATAAATTCCTTTGTTTACAGAAAAACACTATCTACAAAAATCAAACACCTTCTTTCTCACACACATAAAAGATCTACACGCAACAAAATTTATTTACATAAACAACATTACGACCCAACTTCTAAACCACATCTAACAAATATTAAAACTATCATACTTTAGTATAACTTTACTTAAAACACGCATTGTTTATAATTCAAATAATTAAAAAACAATATATTCCATTATATAAATTAACAAGGTAATCATTATACATGATATTTATTAAATTAAATATGCATTGTCCTTTTGAACTAACAAATAAAGGTGTAATAACATTAAAAGATGATTTATTTTCATAATGAACCTTGAATATTAAACACGTTCCATTTTAAACTTTGATTATCATTAAACATAAAATTATAATAAGATAAGATAATGGATCTCGCTTTAGTGGAGGCCAAGAAGATGCCATATTTTCCTACATTCTCATTCCATCAATGCACAATTCAATTCAATCCTTGAAATCCCAAACGCTTACCTCATCTATCATGAAAAAGAAAACTTTTTTGAAAAAACGACATACATTAAATGTATAAGTATATGCTAATAAGTTTATTTTCATCTCGCTATATTATTTGTTATCTATATAAATGATTTTAGTGTGGAAAACGTGAAGGAAATAAATTTCAAGGACAATTTAATGGTGTGTTTTAGTTTAAAGAATTCAGTTCTTAAATTCGTTAAAGCCATTTTGAGGCATTAAACAATGTTTATTGGGGTTAAAAAATATTTTCTTGTTTACATTTAAATACTTTTCCTACAATGCAATTATCACATCAATCAAAGTTCATATGCAAAAGTAATACCTCTCACAAGTTGACATATCATGTAGATCACCATGGTATAAGTGGATTCCATGTAAGCCCTCATTACTCAGACATACAGGGCTAGCCATATGTGTACTTTCAAAAAGACTATAATGTCCAAAATTTCAATTGTAGTCAAGGGTTGAGGGAGTCAAATTTCACCTATAGTTAGATATTGGGCTATGATGAATACAAAGCCACTAACAGGAGTAGGAGTTTCATTTTATGTTGTTATATTTATTCCATAATTAACCAAGGAAACTGCAAGTGGGAAGTAAGGGAGAGAAATAGAGGGGGTTAGGTTTTGTAGCAATTATACATACCAGAGATCTTGGGTAACTCCATAGATAATACCTCTTCCTTTTTACTTGAATATCTCTATACTGGAGAAAAGGAGGACGAGAGAAAACTCACCTTCGAGTTGTGTTTTCTCCCATAACAATATTTAAAGGAAAAAATTGTGACCAATTTGGATGGTGTGTATATTTATTTATTTTCTATATTTCTCACATTTTGGCTAATTTATCCATTTGAGCATGAAACATTAAATAAAGAATCTAATATCTAAAGGGAATTAACATTCATAGTAAGGATTTCAATAATGTTATTAGATATATTGTGATAAGCTATTCCAATGAAATATACACAATAGTATACATATCATTTTGGTGTTAGAGTAGGTTTCATTGTTGTATTTTGTGGGAAGTTATAGGGATCCGAAAATTGGTTTAAATGGGAAGTGATAGAACTATAGACATCGTCAACGATTATGTTCACAATAACCTTCATGATTTTAAAAAAGAGATATTTGGGAGACTGAAAGCATCTCTCACCAACATAATTCACAATATGAACCTTGTCATGGAAGCTCTAGCAAGAAATCTTAGGCCATTTGGAGAAGACAAAGGATTTAAATCAAATTTTAGGTTGTAGGGGAAAATGGAAGACCATGAAGACCCAAAAAAGGAATCAAGAAAAGAGCCAGATTAATAGTATATAAGTTCAAGTAACATTAACCGTTCACATTCTTCATATAATATGGAGGTAAAGGTGGACATAAACCCATAACAACATGAGATTGGTGCATTAAATTTGAATAATTGGTCATAGAAGTTAAAATTGTATTTCATCATTCACCATATAGATGAAGAAAACAAAATATCATTTGCTAGAGTAAAGTTAAAGGCACATGCTCTCACATGGTGAGAAATCCATATGGAAAGACATAGGATAGATGGTGATCTACTAGTAACTAGGTTGGAGAACATCAAAACCCTCATTTAGTCCCAAATATTATAACAACCCTAGTGAAAATTCCATGTAAAGAAAAGCTCATAAAGGAAAAATAATAACCAGAGTTATGGGACACTCATTCCAAGTTGAATGTTGGGGAAAAAAATCCAAATGAGAGTGCTCATTTGGTTTATTCTACCTAAGGAAATTTGCAAAGGCAATGGAAAAGGATTTGGAAAGGAAAAGTGGAATTTATTGGCGTTTATTTATGAAAATAATGGAAAATAGGAAAAAGGGTAGGTGAAAGGTCATAGGTTGCATGTGAGGAGGAAACTAAAGGAAAATAATGGTAAATGAAGAAAATAGAGGCCACATTAATAAAAGGCTTCTGACGATCAGTTGGTACCTTTTTTCTATTTAGTTTTGGAGCTCTCTCTCTCTCTCTCTCTCTCTCTCTCTCTCTCTCTCTCTCTAACTCTTGGACACTTTTTCTTGGAGCACTTCAGAATTGGAGCAAGGAAATAAAAATAAGGAAAGGGGAAGAAAAGACCAAGAAAGGAATAGCAGGGTCAAGCAACCATAGTGAGATTATTTGCAAGTATCTTTTTACATGTGTTATTTCCTTGATATATTTAGCATACATGGTTATGCATGTGTGTTATTGGTACTCTTGTTGTCATGGGCATTGATTTTTCCAAGTGTGACAATGTTTTTTCATCAAATCCTTGTCATTTCCCAATATCCTTGGTGTGATGGGGTTCTCATGTTTGGTTGTGCTGGATTCTTGGATGGATTCAAAACTAATTGAGGTGGATCTATGAAAGGAAAAGAACATGGCCTAGTGATCCCTGAACTAGACTGTGGATTGTGGTAAAGACTTGGCCTAGTAACCTTTGAACCAGATTGTGGGTTGTGGTAAAGCCATATTTTGTGTTGCCTCAGTGGGCCTAGGAATCCTTGACCAGTGAATGGTAGGATATATAGTAAAGCATCGTGGTGGGTACCCTTGACTAGGCCTAAGAATACTTGGACATTGAATGGTAGGATATACGATAAAGCATGGAGGGTGGTGCCCCAATTATGGCCTAGTGATACCTAAATCATATTGTAGACTATGGTAAAGCCTAGGGACTAGGAGACAATAAAATTCCTCATCGTTTATGTGGATAAATATGGTGGCATCCATGCTTCTTTAGGGCCTGGGGATCCGGTGAGGATTGTGGGTAAGCCTAGTTCTATTGATGAGGTGAGGTGGTTTAGCCTTGGGAAGCTATGGTTGATTTTTGGTTATGAGTCCCCGATTCATGCTTGGAATATAGAACAGGGTTGATTGGCAGAAAGAAATATTTGGTTCAACTAATATATGGTCGAGTGGTTAGTGGAAGTCCCAAACCTGGTTGGATTTTGCATTCATTAAAAAGAGTTCCTTCTCCTTGGTATTTAACGTGTAAATGTATTGGTTTATATGTGGATATTAAGGTTGTTGTATCCTTGTATTTATGTTGTTTATATGCTGGTTATGAGTATGTTTTATCACAATGATAATTTATGGATCTCATCATTTTTTGGTTGATAAATGAATGAAAAATGAACATATGACCTAATGGATGATAATGCGGCTAATGTGATAAGGCATCAATGACTCTTAACAATTCTCAGATAAGTATGAGACATCTATGATCATATCTATTTCTATAACCTATAGAATGCATATTTTTCACATGTTTAATGAAATGTTTGTCACTAGTAGGGGTATAGTCAATTCCTTGATCAAGTTTGTTATCAAAATAATTGTCTTCATTTCTTTTATGAGTTATGCAAGGTTCATGAGTTTCAGAGCAGTGACTGGGTCTAGCCCTCGAAAATAGCCTTAAATATTGCAGTCATTAGAATAGGACTGACAGAAAAACATTACAGTCGCACTCAAGCATGCTCATGGGAGCGACTAGGGATCTCAGTTGCTTGGAGGGCTTATCAAGGGAGTGAGTGGGGCTCTAGGTCAGTAAAATGTTGAGCTACCTCAGGGTTTGTTCACTTGGAAGGGTGGGTTGGCTCCTCAAGGTACTGTAGCATTTGTAAAATGCCAGTTTGGTTGTGTTGTGTCGATTCCACTTCCTTAACTCTCCCTGGGGAGTTGAATCACATCATAGTAGCCTCTCATCACATGTTTACTCCAGTGGACCGGTTAGCTTGGGTAAATGTGGGAGGAGGGTGTTACAGAGTGGTATTAGAGCATGGTACACCTCTTGGACTATATGGGAAGTGTCTTGATCATGAATTCATGTCGGTTACATATGTGTTACTTATACTTATGGTCTATGTGATTGTTGCATATGCATGGTGTTGTTGTGGAAGTTGTCTTTATAAGTGTATGATTGGTTTTGGATTTTTTATATGTGTTGGTGTTTACATGTGGTTAAGCATACATTGATATGCTTGTAGTTTTCATGCATGTGGTCATGATGTATGGCTAATATGGTCATGCATTGATGACTAGACTACGATTAATATACCTATATGTTGTTATGATTGTGTTTATATATGTATCGTGCTAATATGTCCAATATTGCAGATGATATATCCTCCGCAAACTATGTTGAGGTATGTTGATTATGTTTGTATTTGGATTTAGGTGACATGATATGTTTGTAGAAAATATATCAAATATGACTGGCAAGATGGTAGACTACAGTTCATGATACCCTCGTTATGGATCAAATGAGCAGTGTGGTACTGGAAACACTTCTAACTTAGCAGACACATTCATAAGTTTGAAGGAAGAAATAAGAAGTTATTAAGCAGATAATAACATAATCATACAGGCACAGGAGAAAAAAAAAGAAGTCAATGCAGTAATCCTTCAGAGTTTTTCAGAATTGCACAGAGAGGGACCACTTCAGATGCTTCATGGGCATGAGGATAGAACTAATGGGGAATATGTCATAAGGTCTCATAGTGGTCACAGGTTGTATGGATATGACACGATCATATATGGCAAGTTCTTAGATACTCTAGATAGGAGAGGTGATGGAGACAGGGAATATTCTAGTTCAAGTTCTAACATACATTATGATCATCATCGTTATCACCATTACAAGAGGAGTGACAGGGGATATTTAACAGATGAGTTTAAGAAATCTAGGCCACCTACCTCTGATGGATATTTGAAAAATCCAGAGCATGCAAAGGCTTGGTTACTTGGGATGAAGATGTTCTTTAAACTGCATGAATACACAGAGAATATGAAGGCCATAATAGCTATCTTTGGTCTCAAAGGGAAAGTAGACATCTTGTGGGAAGATGTAAAATGGGTCAAAGAAATCAGGATATAAGACTTGAGTTGAGAGTGCAAGCTTCTGTGATCCATAACATTTTAATTATAAATCTTCCGAGAAATCACATAAGGAATTTTTGGAACCGACAAACACATTTATACCATGAAGAGAGAAGCAACGGTCAAGACCATGAGGAGTCAAAAAATGGTAAAAAATTAAATACAATTATAAAATAATCCAAAAATATGACTCACACATCCTTAAAATTAAAACGGTCAAAAAAATAAAACTAAAAATAAAAATATAAATAGACCTAATTACCCCTTCGTATAAAATTAACCCAAAAAACTAACTTAACTCCCCCCCCTAAACAATATAAATAAGTTATTAAGTGAACAAATATCCAAGTAAAAGACATAAATTATAAATAAATTATAAATAAAAATAAAAAGAAAAATAATAATAATAAAATCAATGACTAAAATCAGAAACAAAAATAAAATAAATTAAAATAAAGAATAAAAGGACCTACTACAAAGTAAAATAAAAACTAACGAATTCAAGTCAAAGTCATAAACTAAAAATAAATAATTCATAAATAAATACAATAAAAATAAAAATAAATTAATAGTATTTTAATTTAATAAATAAATAAATTAACATACATAAACCAATAAATAAATAAAATACTAAAATAAAATAAATAATAATAACAAAATAATAATAAAAAGACCAAATTATAAAAATAAAAATAAAGAATAAAAGGACCTACTACAAAGTAAAATAAAAATTAACGAATTCAAGTCAAAGTCGTAAACTAAAAATAATTTATAAATAAATAAGAATAAAATCAATAAAATAATTTATGAATGAATAAAAAACTTTTAAAAATTAAAATTAAAATTAAAATTAAAATAAATAAAATATATTTTATTTTAATAAAATATTAAAATAAAATAATACAAAAATAATAATAAGACCAAACCATAAAAACCAAAGAATAAAAGGATCCTTACAGGGAATGAAGAGATGGAATACAACAACTGCTAACTTTCCATCCATTATCCCTATTCAACGTGCAGGACCTCTTCTCAATCTCAATCGCCTCCCTAAATTTCTGGTGATGGAAATGGTCAACCCTAGCAAGAATTCTAGCATCCTCCATACAAATGTGATGCTTCGTCTTTTCTGCATGCTTAGCTAATGCAAAGGACTTGGTTCTACCATGCCTAATATCCACAACATGCTCCTGGAACCTCTTATTAATCGACCGACCAGTTTCACCAATGTAGGGAGTCCCGCAAGAGCATGGAATCAAAAAAACACCTTTCACACTTTTAGGGTCCAACTGGTCCTTAACCGACTTAAGGGAGCCCCGAATGGTGTTTAAAGGTTTAAAAGAAGAAAATATCTTGTGCTTCCTTAAAATCCGTGCGATCCTATCCGTATTACCTTGAATAAAAGGTAAATGAACTTTACTAACAGCATCACCACTAATCTTATTCAGTCTAGGACCTTTGCTCACATTCATGAAAGCCTTCAAACCCTGACTTCTACTATAACCGTTATCTCTGAAGACATTAAGGAGATGGGCTTTCTCTTCATCTAAATGATCATTATCAAAAATTCTAAGAGCTCTTGTAGCTAAAGTATTCAAAAATCCAAGTTTCTGAGCAGGAAAATGATGAGAATCAGAATGCAGATACTGCTCTATGTGCATCTTTTTCCGAAACACACAGTGCGAGTAAGAGCCATTATTATTTCTAGAGATGAGAACATCTAGGAAAGGAAGGTTCCCATCAGTTTCAGTTTCCATCGTGAATTGGATGGAGTCAGATTGACTATTCAAGTGCCGATGGAAAGCCCCTAATTCAAGACGACCATGAGACCAATTGATGAACATGTCATTAACAAACCACTTCCAAACCTTGGGTTTTAAAGGAGCAGTTGCCAAAGCTCTCGATTCAAAATCTTCCATAAAAAGGTTGGCTACCACCGGTGAAAGCGGGGAACCCATGGCTACACCATAGGTTTTCTCATAAAATTCTCCTTCAAAACTGAAAAAGGTAGACATGAGGCAAATTTCCACCAACTTAGCAGTATCAGGATCAGTGATACGCCTGATAACCCCAACCGCCTCCATGATAGGAATGTTAGTATAGAGAGAAACAACATCAAAACTAACCATAGAGTCATTAGGTTCGCAAACCTAGCTTTTTAACTCATGAACAAAAGAAGGAGAATCTTTCACGTAAGAATCTGTCTGACCAACAAGAGGCTTAAGCTTACGGGCTAAATACTTAGCTAGGAGATAGGTAGGCCCACCAATAGTATTAACAATTGGTCTAAGAGGAATACCATCCTTATGAATCTTAGGGAGCCCATAAATCCTAGGGGTGAGAAGATTGCTTTCAATGAGCTTCGAGCTCATAGAACCCACCGTGCAACTAGACTTAAATTATTTTTTATTCATTCATAAATTATTTTATTTATTTTATTCTTATTTATTTATAAATTATTTTTAGTTTATGACTTTGACTTGAATTCGTTAGTTTTTATTTTACTTTGTAGTAGGTCCTTTTATTCTTTATTTTATTTTATTTTAATTTATTTCATTTTTGTTTCTGATTTTAGTCATTGATTTTATTATTATTATTATTCTTTTTATTTTTATTTATAATTTATTTATAATTTATGTCTTTGACTTGAATATTTGTTCACTTAATAACTTATTTATATTGTTTAGGAGGAGGGGGGGGGGGAGTTAAGTTAGTTTTTTGGGTTAATTTTATATGAAGGGGTAATTAGGTCTTTTTATCTTTTTATTTTTAGTTTTATTTTTTTGACCGTTTTAATTTTAAGGATGTGTGAGTTATATTTTTGGATTATTTTATAATTGTATTTAATTTTTTACCATTTTTTGATTCCTTGGGGTCTTGACCGTTGCTTCTCTCTTCATGGTATACATGTGTTTGTCAGCTCAGCCATTCTTCATTATCCTGATGATGAACTACAGTTGGTAGTTCCAAACGCGTCGGTTCCAAAAATTCCTTATGTGATTTCCCAGAAGATTTATAATTAAAAAGACTTGAGTTGGCATGAATTCAAGAGACTCTTCACGAAGAAATAATTGTCAGAAAGGTACTATGACAACAAATCCAAGGAATTCTATGAGCTCAAAATGATATCAATGATAGATGAGGAGTATACGACCAGGATCTTGGATCTTTTGAGGTATGTACTATATCTTAAAGATGAGAAAGCTAATTTTCAGAGATTTTTCAATGGATTTCCATTAACATCTAGAGGTAATATTGAGTATGGTGAGCCTCAGTCACTTTAAGAATTTATTTGGAAGTTAAAATGCTATTACAAGAATTCAAAGCATAAGATTGAATCTCAGCAAGGATGGAAAGGGAAAGATAAAGGTAACGGAAAATGGGAGTCGAAAAGAACAAGGCCTAAGAATGCATAAGAGAAAGAGAATTTTTCACAATCCAAGAAGTCCAACATATCTAAAGAGGGACATGGGTCACCAAAACATAATAGAGGTGATGGTATAGGATGGTTGCAGTGTTGGACATATCTTAAGGAGCATATTAGGAGGGACTATCAGCAAAATTAGGGTGGTAGACCTCAGATCTATTGTGCACAGGAAGCGTAGACTATTGGGGATGTTGGATAGAGTAATCCTTCTATCTATGCAACGCTGGATAATAAACATGCAGATAATCAAACATCTATCATTGAGATGGACGTAAGCTTTGTGATCAAGTTATTTATGTTTTTATTGACCCTGGATCTAGTGATAGTTATGTTAACCCTGACTTGGTGGATAAGTGTGGTTTGGATAAAGAATTTCATGTTAAATCTTGGTTAGTCATAGTTGGCGACAGGTATAAAGAATAGAGTTCATCGTTGGGTAATAGCTTGTGCTTTTCATTTGAATGGTATTCCTACATCAACACATTTGAATGTATTACTATTGGAATCGTATAGTATGCTATTAGGTATGGAACAACTATATCTTTATAGGACCAAGGTAAATTTTTATGACAAATCCATTGAGTGTTTTGATGAAAATGAAGAATAGAGGATATTACAGGGTAAAAAGAAAGCAACATTAGTTAGGATGGTGACAGCTATGCAAGCAAAGTGCAGTCGAAGAAATGGTATGTGTTATTTGTAGTGCATGTTTCAAATGATAAAGGAGGAAAAGAATGCATAGGTATTGATAAGGTATCTGATTTTTCAATAGTTTTAGGATGTGTTTCCTACAAATATTTCATATTTGTCTCCTCATAGAGAAGCATAATTTTCTATTGAGTTGGTACCACGGGTAGTGCCAACATTAAAGGCACCCTACAGGATGAGCACTCCAGAGTTAGTAGAGCCGAAGTTGTAATTGAAGGAATGATTGATAAGGGATATATTAGGCCAACTATATCACCACGGGGCGCAATGGTATTTTTTGTGAAGAAGAAGGATAATACTCTCAGGTTATGCATCAACTA
This sequence comes from Pinus albicaulis, assembly GCA_034641835.2. Classification (NCBI taxonomy): domain Eukaryota; kingdom Viridiplantae; phylum Streptophyta; class Pinopsida; order Pinales; family Pinaceae; genus Pinus; species Pinus albicaulis. The sequence goes on along the minus strand of CM076578.1, from coordinate 1,215,015,330 downwards.
CATGCAGTTGAACAAAGTGGCCATCAAGAACATGCATATGTTGTCAACATAGTTACCGATCAAACAGGAAAATTACTTGGTACCCATTTTTTTGAGGTAGCAAAAAAAACACACGATTTTTAAAAGTGGTGATGTAGAATCACCCTTTTTTTTAGCATAGTTTTGGCACTTTAAATTTTCTTATGAATTTTTTATTTATTTTAAACGTCATGATTTTCAAGTCGAATTTGAAAAGGGGTGATGTAAAATAACTTGTTTTTTAAGCATATTTTTGGAACTTTAAATTTTCTTTCATTATTATTTTTAAATGTCATGTCAATTTAGAAAAATAGTGATTTTTTTTTTCACTTTAATTTTTCTTATTTATCAAGTATGAACATTTGCTTTAAAATGTTAGTGATTTTCATGCTAATTTTGAAAAGTGTTAATGCAACATCAATCCTTTTTCTTTAGAGTGGTGATTTTCATCTTGCTAATAAAACATAAAAAAAAAAAAAAAAATGTGACAAAAAAAATCAAATAAAAAAACTAATAAAAGTGTAAAAAACTATAAAAATAACTTGTAAAAATAAAAATAAAAAATTAAGCAAAAATAATTTAATAAATAAATAAACAAAAAATTCAAAATAAATTAAAATTAAAATTAAAAAAAAAAAAAAAAACTCATAATTTAAAGAAAAGTAAATAGAAATTAACCCAAAAAAAAATTAAGTTAAAAAAAAAAAAAAAACATAGTTCAAGAAAATGATAAAATAAAAAAATTAGAATTAAAATTTAAATTAATTAAAATAATAAAAAAATCAAAATAATCAAAATAATAAAATAACAAATAATTCAAATTCAGAAATTTAAATTAAAAACATTAAAATACTAATTTTAAAAGTAAAAAAAAAAAAAAAACTTTACAAATTTAAATATATATATATATATATATATATATATATATATATATATATATGAAAAATACATTTTCAAAGAATAAAAAAGCACAACTCATTTTTTTTTTAAATAAAAAATAAAAAAAATAAAAAAAAATTAATAAAAAATATTTTAAAATAAATTTTAAAACAAATTAAAAATAAAAAATAAATATTAAATAAAAAATAAAAAATATGAATTAAATTTTAAAAAATAACGGAATCGACCACGGCCGTTGGGCGATGGGAGAACTGCCATCTCTCCCACTACCTAGCGGTCGTTCCAAGCCTCGTGGCCCCCACGGTAGCAGGGGTTGATTAGCCGGAATCCACCCCTACTGCCTTAAGGGCTGTGGGGCTCCGACACCAAGTGATCAAGCCTCCGGCTCCAAGGCAGCAGTAAAAAAACATATTTTTTTAAATGTTTTTTTAGTTAATTGTTTTGTTAATTTTTGTTTTTTTATTTTGTTTTTATTATTTTCTTTTCCATTTTCTTTTAAATTTAATTTTTTAAATTTAAAATTTTTTCTAATTTTTAAATTGATTTTATTTTATTATTTATTATTTATTATTTATTTATTCTATACTTTTAAATTTATTTGTTTTTCTTTTAATTTTTAATTTAAATTGGTCAATTTTAATTATATATATATATATATATATATATATATATATATATATATATATTATTTATTTTTACAAACGATATTTTATCTTTAATACCATGCCTAAAAATCATTGGAATTTAAAGACGTGATATTTTATTTTTAATGTCATGATTATCGTTGAAATTTTAAGGTTTTTCAGAGACATGATATTTTGTCTTTAATGTCATTATTAAAAAATGTTGACAATTTACCCCGAAAATAAAAAGGCATTATTCGAACATTAACATTTTTCGTTTTCAAGGTGTTTTTTGCACACAAAAATTTGATGACGTTATTCGAGCATCAACACTTTTTGTTTTCAGGTTTTTTTTGCACACAAAAAATTGGTGATGTTATTCCACCATCAACACTTTTTGTTTCAAGGATGTTTTTTCAATCTTTTTTTCAAGAAAAAAATAGGTTTTTAGCATAATTTTAAAACATGTTGAAATTTGACCCTAAAAAAAAACAGTGCATTCTCGAAGACACACTTTTCATTTTTGAGTTATTTTTTCATGTTTTTTGAGTTGTTTTGGGCTAGAGTTCTTGTTTTGAGGTAATCGGTAACTATGTTTGTTGAGGATTGATGATTTCTTTCATCAGTTGAAGGGAGTAACAGTGTTCTAGAATATTTACCCAAGATCCAGATATCATTAAGTACGCATCAAAGAAGAAGATATATTCAAGTCAACTTTCTGAAGCAGGTATGGACACTATGATTTTGTTGTATTTCCTTTCGGTTTGACTAATGCTCTAGATACTTTTATGTGATTGATGAATAGTTCGTTCAGTCCTTATCTGGACAAGTTTGTTATTGTATTCATTGATGACATCTTCATGTATTCTAAGAATGTGGAAGAACATTTCGATAATTTAGAAGTAGTATTGAAATTTCTAAGAGAACATCAGTTGTATGCCAAGCTTATAAAATGCAGTTTGTTTCAAACATAGAAACATTACTTGGGGCATGTGGTATCCAAGGAAGGCATAGAAATAGATCCAGAGAAGATAAGGGCTATCATGGGGTGGGTAGCTCCTAGAAACATAGAATAGGTAAGATCATTCGTGGGACTAGCAGGTTCATCCAGAACTTCTCTGGCATTTCATATCCCATCACGTCATTGTAGGGAAAAGGTCGGAAATTCAAATGGAAGAAAAAATGTGCAATAAGTTTTGAGCAGTTGAAGCAATTGCTGAAAAATTCTCTAGTGCTAAATATTGCAGATGCAGACAGAGAATTTGTGGTATGCACATATGCTTGCAAGAGGGGACTTGGTGGAGTTCTTATGTATGAAGGATAGGTAGTATACTATGAGTCACAAACACTGATCATCCATGTGTTGAATATTTTGAGGCACTATATTCTTGGCAGGAGGTTTCTGTTGATGAGCGATCACAGTGGGCTGAGATACATGTTTGATCAACTGAATCTAAATGTCAAGCATGCTAGATGGTTGGCCACGATCAGTTTTACTTTGAGATGAGGTACATTAAAGGTAAAGGGAACAGGGTTTCATATGCACTTAGTAGGCGGATAAAGGTGAATCACATAGCAATTATGAATTCCTATGGGACAGATCTACATGCTTAGATCTTATTGTTGAGGCTCATTAATAGGTATATTATAAGGGTTATGATGCCATCCTATAGCTTTAGAACTATCCATTTCTCACATTTATTTACATTTTTAGTTATATTATACTTAGTGAGAAGTATAAGAAGTATACAAAGTGCTTGTCATGTAGTGTGACCTAATGTGCTTTAATTGAAGGAAATGGAGCATTTTTGAGATATTTTCCATACGGAGGCTCAATGTAGACAACAAGTAGAGAATGTAGAAGGTTGTTCACCTCCTTAATCCCCGCAATCAGCCTAAGATCACAACACTCTCTCTCTCATCAACTCGATGTCATTGGAAGCCAAGCCATTATTAGTGCAAGTTTGATTAATGAAGAAAAATATCCACCATTCTCGAGTTGAAGGAGACAATCATTCCTATTTGTCAGGGAGTTGATATGGCTACCCTCTTATATAAATAAACAAGAAAAATAGCTCATTAGGATTGAAGTTTTGTTTTCAGCTAGGTAGTTATTGATCTCAATAACATGGAACTGGTTATTTTGATTGTCATGTAATGTATTAGAAATTTTATTTGATGATAATGAGAAGTTTCTTTTTGAGTTATCACTGATTTAGTTCTAGAGGGTTGAGTCTCTTCAGTTTGGGCACAACCTAGTGGCTTAGGTCCCTCTTGTGTATCTATATTTCTCTTAGCTTCAAGTATTTCTTAGTTTCTTTCATTTTAGTAGAGAATAGTCCATCAAAACCTATGGTTGGAACCTCTACTCCACCTCTCTTATGGGAGCATGAGTGGAAGGGTTCGCAACCACATTTTAAAAGTATTATGTTTATGATTTCGTGGAAAGAGATTTGTTTTAGTTGTCTTGTCTTACATTTGTTTTTTATAGCTTGGAACTTAGTTTAATGATTAGATGAGAGTTTTTGCATAAACTAGATATCATTTAAATTCAACTCATCTTTGACACCATAAATTATCTCATTTTTGCAATGATAAATGGATCCATGCAAGGGGTGATTGCAAGGTTGTGCAGATATACAAGAAAGGGAACCTTTATTGAACTCCATCACCTTCTCTAGTCACCTCCAAACTCTTTTCTAAATTATTTTTTTCATAAAGTCATTTTGCCTAGGTACACTGAGAGCACTCATCCAAGTGTAAGATGGGTCTTTGAAAGGCTATGCTCTTGGCTAGGGGCTTAAGCTAGCCTTCACTTATTTACCCCAACCTACATCCACCTCTCTATGCCTTCAAGCCACCATTTTCACCTTCAAAACTATCTCGAGAGCCCTCTTGTAACGTTACATCCCCCCATGTAGCAATACACAGCTCCTGCAGCAGCCACCTGTAGCAAACCTATAGGACCTTTTTTCTTCATCAATTTTGATCCCCACTACAAATTTGACTTAATCTTAATGAATGTTGAACCCTAATTGTGACGTTATGATCAGGGGAAGCTCCTAGGCCACTCAAAACCTTCTTTTCCTTCACTATAGAAACAAAGTAGAGTTTTTTCCTTATCACATATTTCATTCAAATAGATTAGTGATTTAAAAGAAAGTTTGAGCTAGGTAGATGGTACATGAAATTGTGATTGGTAGCTTGATGAATTCTGCAATAAAAATTAAATTCCTTTTTGCAAGTAGATTTGGTATTTTAGCGAATGTTACAAGATAAAATAACTCTCTTTCAACAAGTAGTTTAGCCTTTGTCTTCTCCTATGTGATTAGTTATCATTTGCAAGTTAAAGTTAATGAAATTTTTCCTTCATAGTTAGTAGTAGATTTTAATTTTTCTTTCATCAGTAAGCTTTCGTTCTAGTTCAGTAGGAGGAATGGCCTTGGAGAAATTTTGATCTAATGTCATAGTTAAGGGTGGCATGAGTAGAATTCCATCCACTATGCATATACCACTATCACCTATAAGTTTATATGAACCTCGGGTTGATAAATAGAGTTGAGTATCCCTTGGGAGTTGCAGCACTCTTGGTGCAATACGAGGGATCACTACATTTTAGCGTTTTTTTCAGGGAGGTGTCTAGGTAGATGATTTTTTTTGCTTAAGAATTGTTTTCTAATTTTCGTTTTGCATTTAGTTTTGAAAAAAGTGAGAATTTTTTTTTTATTTCATGCCTTGTAGCAGTATGGATAAGCAAGTAAAATTTCTACCAAAAACTCCCACACCCTCATATAGTCAACCTTCACTCTTATTTAGTGACTGTGAGCTTCCTTGTCTCACTTCAGGGGAGTTATAATACCCTCTAGGAGAGAAACCTTAAATTGTTGAAGAAGCTATTGGGGAATAAGAAAAAGGTACTGTACTTATACAATTTATGGATGAGAATAGGAACAATGTTATCTTCCCCATCAAAGAAACCAATGGAGAGGCTAGGATGAAGAACATCAGCCCTACTGCCCTTCCAAATTTCCATGGCCTAACCTCTGAGGACCCTCACACTTTCATGTTCAAATTTCTTGTTGTTTGTAGGACTTATGATTATGCCTCAGATGAAAAAAAACTGAAGTTGTTCCCCTCTACCCTTAAAGATGCAACCTTGCATTGGTTCATGCGTCTCCCTGGGGAAGCATTAATATCTGGGTCCAAATGCAACAATATTTCAATAAAAAGTATAAGGATTATTGTAGGTACAAGGAAACCAAGGAAGAAATATTTAGGATGACCCTCGGACCTGATGAATATTTATAATACTATGAGGAAATATTTCAACCTAGCTATAGGAGGGCCAACTACACCCTTGATCCCAAATGACTCAACTTAGTTCTTCTCCAAGGGATCAGGGAGGAAGTGTTGGAGACCATTAATATGCTATCTGGAGGAGATATCTATCAAGTATCTTATGAAAAATTCAAAACTGTGTTCCAAAACCACTCTAGGGTACCCTGGAAGAAAGGTGGGCTGAGTCAAGGCTTGACCAATACCTCTTCCTCCATCTTGTCCATAAAAAATGAGATAGGGAGCATGTTGGATGATTTCAATAATGAAATTCTACATAACTTTTCATTTCAAATGGGTATCATTCATATTAAGAGGAATAAAGAGGAAGAATAGAGATCCCTAGCTATTTTTTTCCTTAGATGCACTAGGAGACACCCTAGGAATGAATTCCTAAGGATTGTCATATAATTATGCTCAGTATGTGATGAAAACCATGAAATAGGAAAATTCCCTTCTTTACGAGGCGTAAAAGCTATATACCAAGGGGTATAAGGCGGGCCAGAGCAACACTGCTTCAACAATCAAAGGAGACCTCAAGGACCTTAGCCATATCAATAGGACATGCAAGGGGCACCTTATTCTAATTACAATTCAAATCATAATTCACATTTGAATACATGGTACTCTTCCACTCATCCATCATGGTGGACACCACCTTCTTAGCCTTATGCTCCTCCGTATCCTTCTCAACCTATCAACCATCCTTTTCATCCATATCGTCCCCATCCCCCTCAATGGAGCAACCCATCAGAAGGGTGGAGGCCTCAACTCAACCATTCTCATGCTTTATTTCCTCCACCCCAACCTCAACCAAAAATCACTCATCCTGCTCCACCTAAGCAACCTAAAACCCCATTTCAACCCAATCTGAACCTAAAAAACAAACATACATAACAGGTTTATAATGGAGAGATACCTTATCCTACCTATGTTGTGGAGATCCACGAGATCAACTATTGGTATGAGAGAGTTCTTCCAGATAACCATCCACCTTCTCCACCTGAAGATCTTGAAGGGGAAAAGGAAGAGTGTTCTCCTTTGGTAAATCCACCTCCTTTTCTTGAAATATTGATTCACCCTAGCTAACACACCCCATAAGAGATTGAATTTCTAGGAGAATTGAAGAATTTGTGTGTTAATATACCCATTCTCTAGACTATTAAGGATGTTCCCATATATAATAATATTATCTAGGAGAAATGTTTCAAAAATACTGGGAGAAAGAGGAGAGAGACCCCCACCATCAATGTTTTTGGACAATTACCTGATATGATGTTGGGGAGTGATTTTTCCAAAATACCTAGACCCTAGAAGCCCAATAGCGGATGTGCAAATTGATGGAATCATTTTCCCTCAAACCTTTATTGATATTTAGGCTGCCATCAATGTGATGACTAAAGGAACCATGCTAAAGATAAATATCCAAGGGGATTTGAGGAATACCACCATAATGCTAAAACTTGCAGACAGTTTCAAATTATCTCCTGAGGGAGTTGTTGAGGATGTCATTGTCTCCATTGACTCTTCAGATTATCCTACTAGTTTCCTATTTCTATAGCCTAAAACCAAGTTTAGTGGATACCCTCTTATCTTAGGAAGACCTTGGATGGCAACTGCTGAAGCCTACATTAGTTGTAGGGTTGGGAACATGACCATCAAGAATGGACCCTTATCTAAAAAAATGATATTTTACCCTCCTACTTAGCTTTCTATTGAATATGATATACCTTAGTGTCTAGAGGATGAGGAAGAATATGAAATTCATCACACAACACCCTACCTAATATGTATCCTATATGTTGTTATAGGAGGGGGGAAACTTGATGAAGATGACCTCATTGACCATATCATTTAGAACCAACCCCCCACTACCATTCTACTTGATGATATTGTGAGAGAATATGTAAGTAGTACTTTGAATTAGTTATACTCGATTGAATCAACTTGTGAACTTGTAAAAATGATAGAGTTTGGCCCATCCAAAACCTTAAAGACTAACTCCTTCCTCTTAACCAAACAATAAGAACAATTTTGCAAGATAGTGAGAGAAAACTTAGATTCCTTTTCTTGGGACTATAAAGAAATGAAAGAGGTGCGTCCCTCGATTTCTACTCATCACATTTACGTCAAATAAGGATGAAATATTGTGCAGCAACCAGAAAGAAGAATAAAACCATCCCTTAAGGACATATTGAAGGAATAATTACAAAAGATACTAGATGGAGGGTTCATATACCCCATCTCATATAGTGAATGGGTGTCACCTCTACTCTTAGTTGCAAATAATAATGGGAAGTGGAGGATATTTTTTTATTACAGAGAACAGAACAAGGCCAGAAAGAAAGACCATTTCCCTTTTCCCTTCATTGAACAAGTCCTAGATGTTCTTGCAAGGAAGAATTTATTCTCTTTATTAGATGTATTTAGTGGTTACAATAAGATCTATGTCAGTCATGAAGACTAAGAAAAAACCACATTTACATGTCCTTGGGGTACCTTTTCTTATAGAGTCCTCCCATTGGGCCTATGCAATGCCCCTTCCAATTTTCAAAGGGAAGTTTTGATTTATTTTTTTTGAACTTTTTCATGACTGTGGTGATCTACATTGACGATTTCACACCTTATGGATGTTATTTCCAGAAAGCCCTCTCTAATATGTTTAAAGTCCCCAGGAAATGTACTGAAAAGAATCTCTCATTGATCCCTAAGAAATTTGAATTCTTAGTGAAGGCATGGAATGTCCTTGGCCATTTCATACCTCAGGAAGGGATAGATGTGGACCCAAACAATATTTCTATCATAAAAAAGGACCCTACCCCTCAGAAGTAGAGAGATGTTAGGAGTTTCTCGGGCTTAGTTTGCTATTATAGAAGTTTTATCAAAGATTATGGTAAAGTGGCTTCACCATTCTTTAGATCTCTAGCCAAGGATTCAGATTTTTGTTGGACAAGTAGCTGCCAAGAGGACCTTGAAATATTAAAAGAAAAATTGACCATTGGACCCATACATAGGGGTCCCAACTGGGCTCTTCCTTTCCATATCCATATTTATGCATCAAAAAATGTTGTAGGGGAATCCTTGGGCCAATTTTTTCTTACTTGTTGTACACTCCCCAAACAAATTTAGGCACTATATCACTGGATACGAAACTTTTGAGCATAATTATGATGAAAATATTAAATATTTGATGAATGAGCCTAATGTGAATGCTTGAATAATTATATGGTTGTTATTATTACAAAAATTTTATTCGACTATCATTGACAAGCCAAAAAAATAAAATGTAGTTGTTGATTTTTTGTCCAGACTTACTCTATCTACAGGTAATTAAGATATGGTTGATTATCAACTTCCATATGAGCACCGGTTTTCTATCTCAATGCTCTATCCCTGGTTTTATGATATATCAAACTACCTGGTTTTTGGGAGGTTTCCTCCAAATTTTTCATCCACGGAGAAGAGAAGAATTGTGAGGAAAAGAACCCTTTTCACTTGGATTGGGGGAAACCTTTTTCAAAATAGGATCAGATCATATTTTGAGGAGATGTTTAAGGGAAGAGTAAGTATTTTACATCCTCTCACTATTCCATGATGGGCCCTATGGGGGTCATTTTGTTTCTAAGAGGACAACTTTTAAATTTCTACAAGATGACTACTATTGGCACACTCTCCATCAATATGCAAGAATTTATACCAATAGATGTGATCAGTGCCAAAGGATGGGGAAACCCACATACAAGGATGAGATGCCTTTAACACCAAAATCGGCCTTAGAGACATTTGAAAATTGGGACATGGACTTCATTGGGAAAAAATGATCCACCATTAGGACAAAGGAAATACATCATTATGTGCACTAACTATTTGACAAAGTGGGTTGAGACAAAGGCTGTCAAAGAAGAAACAGAGCAGAAAGTGGTTGAATTTTTAAGGGAAAATATTTTCTATAAATTTGGGCGTCCAAGTGAGACAGTCATCACTCAGGGATCTGAATTCACATCAAATTTGATTGAGAATATCCTAAGGAAGCAAGATATCAAGAACAAAACATATACTTCCTATCACCCTCAAGAAAATGGGAAAGTAGAGGTCACCAATACGGCATTGGAGAGAATCCTCACCAATGTTATTATCAACAACAAGAGATATTGGGAAGACAAATTAGTGGATGTCACTTGGGCATATAACACCATCTGGAAGACAACCACTGGGGTCACTCCATATGATTTAGTTTATGGGAAGAAGGCCTCTACTTTATATTGAGTTTGAATATAAAACTTTGAAAATGGAAGCCCAATTGGACTTAGATGTCACAAGAGCACAACAAGAAAGGTTGCTCTGACTGAATGGCTTGGATGAGTTTAGAATGTAGACTCCCATCCACACTGAAGTTGTCCAACTACAAAGGAAGGTATGGAATGAAAAACATATCAAGGAAAATACTATTCAGGAAGGGGATTGGGCCTTGTTATATGATTCTAGGTTCAAATATTTTAAAGTTAAACTAATGATAGATGATTGGGTCCATAACTAGTGGAAAAATTCCATGCCAATGGATTTTTCCAGATCATAACCATTGATGAGGAAGGGATCCCCTTGCTTGTCAATGGTTATAGGCTGAAGCTATACAGGAGACCTATGTCCAACGTAGAATTCATCAGTACCATTATAAGATAAGTCAATGTGATTGAGATTTTCATGGCTTCCAGTCCAAAACACTCCTAGAAATTAAAATAAATAAATAAATAAAGAGGCCTTGATGAAAACCACTGTGAGGAATCTGAGACCAAATCCAAGGTTGAAAACCTCTCTGAGGCAGCCGAGGAGAAAAAAAGTGGAAGAAAATTAATAAATATCCTTATGTCAAAACCTCCTTTGAGGAACCTAGGGCAGGGATGTAGGTTGAAGACCTCCTCAGAGGTAGCTTGCTTGTCTCAAGAAAAAAGGAAAGAAAAACACAAGGAATAAGTTTATAACATATGTGCTAACTTTTATTTTATTTTGTAGGATTATACATAGTGGTGGATTTCATGGCTAAAAGATACAATTTGCAAGATATCATCCATTCTTCCATCCATCCATCTCATATCCATCATCTCCACTATGTGACCATCTCTCTCCACCATCCTATCAACATAAAAATACAATTTCACCTCCTCTTTGTGATGCAACATGAAGCACCTGTATTGCTACAGGAAGGTCCTGTAGTGCTATAAGAGGAGCCTGTAAAGGTATATGAGGGAAATATGAGGAGGAGGACAACCCAAAAGGACATTGTGGATCTAAGAAATGATGATGAAGTTGTTGATGTCCAAGTGTGAATAAATATTCAAACCCTTTCCCACATAAATTCATCAATCCGGGTGTGTTTGTTATTGCATGGTTAACACGCACAATATATGCAAATGCAATAGCACAATTCCTATATCAATCATGGATTCGATAATTAACAAAGCAATAATCACTATAAAAACAATTAAAGAAATAATAGTAATGAATCATAAAGCTTTAATGCATTCACAACAAATAAGAATAACAACAAATACATCTACTGTCACAACAATTTAAAATTATACAAAACAAGAAACATAATTAACAACACACCGAAAATACGCAGCACCTGATTGAAAAGTGGGCCCAACTCTCTGATCGGGGATGTAATGTACTCACAGACTCACAAGAGTAATAGGAAGATAACTTGCATTAACTGGATAAAATAATCTTTTGTTATATTACTCAATTCCTTACATCACCAACCCCCAACTCACAGCTTCAGAGCCTTTCTTATACAAATGTTTACAATGAATGCTCCTCAAATCTCGGCAACTAGTGCACACAAATATACAACACTATAATAGATAAACTAAATTATAAATAAGGAATCATAAACAAAAATAAAGATATGCACAGGATATAGGTTAGAGATTCAACTCCCTTGATGTCGATGATATGGTCCAGCTCCAGCATGCCAACACCTACAACAATTCGATCCTAAAGTATGCCTAGGTATGGAAAACCCTTACCTCCTTCCTATGTGTAAATAACTGAGGTGTATATATGTCTAGAAGGAATGTTTAATAAGCTGGAGGTGTCTACTTAACTTGGCTACCCTCATTTAGTTAAATAAAGTTGGGTTTTTCACTCATGTAATGTGTATATGTCACATTGAATGAGTTAGTATCACAAATATTTGGTGGTGTTTACGATGGAAGGAAGAATAATTACCCCGAGTGGAAATGACGATCCAAAAGAGGAAACCTTATGTAATTTCCAGGTCATCATATCACTCCAAGCTAACACTCAAAAATGGAATATTATGTACTTGAGCTTGAATTATTTTGCACATTTTATCATTTCGAAAATAGTTAGAGAGAGGACAAGTTTTGGTGCCACTGAGGAGTTTCAAAACACCTTCTGTAATTGCAACAAGATGGAGCTACGAGAAGGCCTCCAATTTCTATAGGAGGGTCAAGAAAATGCTACAGGAGGAATGAGAAGGTGAGAAGGGGACACGGTGGTTCGGACTGGTATCTAAATTACCATTACATCCAGGGGTACATAACCAAAAGTAAGTGTCACCATCTCTCTAGTCCTCACATCCAAATTGCATGTGAATTCTACTCATATTTTATAGCCCATGGAAGTTTCATTGTGCAAGTAGAAGGTATCTTTGAACATTTTAGTGGTTAGAGAAATAGTTATTTTTTTGAAAATAAGTTGTAAGCATCATTTGCACTCAATTATAGTGGAAAGTTAAACACTATCTCACCACTAAATCTATAAGAAAAAAAAACTCTCCCTCACATAATTAGAACCGAGGAGATACAACAGAAAAGATGGGAGGAGGATTCAACTAGAGGGAACCCTTAGATACTAAAAGGATCCACCTACACACTCCTATGGTAAAAAATTTTAGAAGACACCAATGGATAGGATTATTTGAGATTTTAAAGGGGTGTGATGATGACCCTTCCCTTGAATTTTCCATGGCATTGAATTCCCAAATATAGGACAGTTCCACCAATGTTGTAAGAGGGTTAGCTATCTCTCTCAACCCTAGAGTCATTACTAGAGTGACAACCCTACCTCTAGGGACCAAGTGGAGAAAGGAAGAAAAATTCATGAGTTTCATTGCTAGGAATAATTTCTTCATTTCAAATGAAAAACTTGTTGATAATAAGAATCGGGTACAAAGAGAAAACCTACCTTACCCTTGGGATGAGGTGGCTTACCATATCCTTAAGTACATATCATGTGAAGAAAGAAAGAGTGTGGCATATTATTACCACTTCATACTACCTCATGAATTTAGATTCAAGGAATAATTGCCTCTTCCTCAAAAATTGAATGTGACATACCTTCTCCTACAATCAATCATATAGATGAGTTAAAAGGTGGGGGAGGGAAAACACCAACATCTAGCTCACCATGGCCTCATCATATTTATATTGATGGATTCCTTGATAAATTTGAGAATCCCTACCCTATGGGCTCACTTCATAGACATGGATAGTGAAACTTTCATAAGGACACAAACCATTGCTCCTAGAGAGACGCCTTCCTCTAACATTGGAGGTAGGGAGGGAAAAAAAGAAGAGGAGGAAGAAAAAGAAAAGAGGAAGGGGAGGAAGAAAAGATAAAAGAGGAAGGAGAGAGAGAAACAGAGGAGGATAAACATAAGCTGAAAGAGAAGGGTAGGATAAACAAGTGGAAGGAACATTAAGTCCTAAGAAAAATCCTGAAACCAAAGTCGTAGAAGGATCACAATATCAAACAATATTATCTCCAGGAAGTATTAAACAAGAAGTAGTTGTCACCTTAGCTACATTAGGCACTTTTGTTAAGCCTAAGGGGAAGAGACAAAGACAAGGCCTTCTATATTTTAAGACCAGAAAAATTCACCAGAATCAAACAAGGGAAACCACAAACTCCCACAAGGGTCCCCATCACCATTGAAGAATCACCACGCAAGAAATATTAAGTAGGACCTGCTGAAGGAAAAATTGAATAGGTCACCTCTCCTATAACTAAACCAAAGACACCTATAACATATGTGAAGAGGCCTACAAGAAGATCAACTACCTTCAAGAAGCCCAAGACACCAACAACCCTCCAATAGGAATAAAAAGGGAAGCTATATGAGAGGCAGAGTGTGATATAGGAGGGGGATAATGTGCTATCAAAGGGACAAAATGTCCCACAAGAGGGGGAAAGTGTGCCACAACAAATACAAGAGAATAAAAGTGGGATACAAGAGGTGAAAACCTCCCCAAAAACATTTGACAATGACTCCTTAGAGCTCCAAGAGGCTAGTCTATAGCCTAGCTGGGAGTCTTATCATAAATTTATTGAAGGGGGAATAGTCATCCCTGAAAATTTTACAATTCCACTTCTTTATGAACTATAAATAAAAATGAGAGGAACTAATAGGTGGATACATGTTTCTAAATAAAATAATGCAGAAGATGTGGGAATGATGTATAAAATATTCCATGAGATGGGAAAAGAATTGGCTGATTTGAGACTCAAGGAGTCTATGATGAAAGAAAAACTACATGAGGAGAATATGAGGTTGAAAGAGAAGTTGCAAGAGAAGGAAAAATAGATTGCCACCATGGTAAGTATCTGTATGGAGGCCCTACAATGTAGGAAACCTTCCAAATACTATGCTCTATTTCTAAAAATTAAATGGCTACAATATCAAATCAAAACCCTAGCTCATTATAGTTCTCTTCCCTTTCAAAACTACAAAAAATTTCTTGAGTTTTGAAAACAAGCTAGTATAGTGGATAGGGCAAAGATGGGTGGATTTTAAAAGAATAATCTCATATTCATAGATATGAACCACCGGGATCCAAATTCAAGACTAGGGGGCATGTAGTTGATGGATTTGGGATCTTGGTTAGAACATGAAGAGATAAGGGTTGAGGAGGTGAAAATAGTAATGGAAAAAGAGGAGAAAGAACATCTATACATCATAGCTAAGCTAATGAGCCCCAAGGTTGTCATTAGAAATCATAGCCTCATCTCCAATGATGTTGTTTTGGCAACCAAGTACTTTGAAACATAGAAGCAATCCATTCTTCACTTTAAAGATACCTTTAGGTTGTTAGGAGAAGAAAATATGTAAGATTTCAAAACTACATGGCATGCTTTACCAATTCGTTTGAAACATAGAGAATACCACTCTCCTGAAAGGCTAATTAATTCCTTGGAGAAAGCACCATCCTAGAAGAGAGAAATGCAGAGAATGAGTATTCAATGGATATGACTCAAACTCAATTCACCTTTGCTTCTATGCCTACAAGAAGGAAAATATCAAGAAGAAGAGCAAAAGGAGTGGATTGAGGCAAAGAAAAATGCATGATTTCACTCAACATAAGGCACTCCATCCAAGGTTCCTTGGGATGTTAGGGTGGCCACCAGGCCCATGAGATAAATGAACTTGGATGACTGAGTTACTCAGACGATGAGAAACAATTTCAGTAGGGGTGTGATGATGAGGCTCTTAAATAGGTATATTATAAGGGTCATGGGGCCATGATGCCATCCCCTAGCTTTATAAATATATCTTTATCACATTTATTTATATTTTTAGTTATATTATGCTTACTGAGAAGGATAATTTTTTTTTTTGGTCATATCATGTCACCTAATGTGGTTTAATTGTGGGGAATGGAGCATTTTTGAGATATTTTCCATAAAAGGGCTCAAATTAGAAAACATAAAGAGAATATAGGAGTCTTTCCACCTCATTACCTCCCTCAATCAGCCTAAGACAAAAGCACACACACTCTCTCTCATCAGCTCAAGGTCACTAGCATCCAAGCAACTACTAGTGCAAGTGGGATTGATAAAGAAGAAGGTCCACCATTCTTGAGTTGAAGGAGACAATTATTCCTATTTTCTAGGGATCTACTAGAAGCTACCCTCTTATATAAATGAACAAGAGAAAGAGCTCATTAGGATTCAAGTTTTGTTTTCATCTAGGTATTTATTGAGCTCAAGAACTTGGCACTGGTTATTTTGACTATCATCTAATGTATTAGGCATTCTATTTGATGAAAATGAGAAGTTTCTTATTGAGTGATCACTGAGTCAGTTCGAGAGGGCTGAGGCTGTTGGCTTTGGGCCTAACCCAGTTTCTTAGGCCCCTCTTATGTATTTTTATTTCTCTTAGCTTCAATTATTTCTTAGTTTATTGCATTTTAGTAGAGAATAATCCATCAAAACCTATGGTTGCAAACTCTACTTCACCTCTCTCGTGGGAGCATGAGTGGAAGGATTCAAAACCACAGTTCAAAAGTATTATGTTTATGATTTATTGGAAAGATATTTTTGTTATTTTTCTTGTATTACATTTTATTTATATAGCTTAGAAGTTTCTTTAATGATTACATCAAAGTTCTAGCATAAAATAAATATAATTTAAATTCAACTCATCTTTTCCACCATCAATTATCTCATTTTTTGAATGATAAATGGATGCATGCATGGGATGATTTCAAGGATGTGTGGATATGAAAGAAAAGGAACCTTTACCAATTCCATCTTGAACTCCCTCACCTTCTCTAGTCACCTCAAAATTTTGTCCTAAAAACCATGTTTCATAAATTTGTTTCAACTAGGTTATAATATTCCTAATTGGCTTCCACCTAGTTGGAATATTAGATTTTTATTTTGTCATTTAGATAGATGAATAAGAGGTTAGGGAGACCCATAAATCTCCATAGTAGGAATAAAACCACTTCCCATGTGAATGTGGATCATTGTGGTAGTTAGATAAAGAAACTTTAGGTATGAACGGGGACTAAAGCATATGGACAGGGTCAAGTTTGACCAAATCAACAACACTGTCATGGAGGTAGTGGAGCATTAAAGGAGGACAATGCAGTTATGATGGAGGAGTGTATGCATGAGAGTAACACCTTTAATGAGTGTGGCCGAGGGTGAGGAAGCTCACCAAGGATATAAGGAAGAGGATGGCAGCCATGGAATTCATTCTGAGTATTTTTTATGTAATGGTCTTTTATGAATTTTGCACGCTTCAACTATTTAGCAGAGTTTGATGTGCTATTTAGAACAAGGGTGTTTCTAAACGGAAATCCCACCCTCATCCTCAGGGGACTTCGAGTGCCTAATTAGGAGAGGTTAATTGAGCATGATTTCCACTATCCGGCATCATGCCAAGCTTCAACCATCATTCACAGTGCAGTCTCCTTCTGGATTGTGTTGTTTTGCAGAGCAGCAGCAGTGGAGGGTTGATAGTCCAAGTTTCTGAGCTTTTTTTCCAGTCAGGGGAGCAACCCTTCATCAAGGAGGCTAGAAAGTAAGTTACTTGAGCATATTTACACCATCCGACATCAAGCGAAGAAATAGGATTCACCCATAGTGCTGTATCCTCTAGAAACTCTGTTATTTTCCAGTGTAGTTGTAGTGGGAGGTAAAGTACCCATGTTCTTGACCTTGTTTTCCAGTGAGGGGGGCAACCCTTCATCTGGGAAATTTGTGAGGAGGGATATCAGCCATTTCTATATCATATCGGCCACCTCCCACCATTGATCTAGTTGCAGAGCGTTATTCAGCCCTACAGCTACATTTTTCAAATTTTGAATTTTGAGTATTTTCGGAAAACCCTTTTTGGGTTGTCTTGGAATAGTGCTAGAAAGCCTAGATCTATGATCCCGACATTTTCTATGCACTACATAAGTAGAGACGTGTATTTACATTTACAGTAGTAGTTAAATCTAGCATAAACTATGCTTTCTTAGACTCCAAAATTCTTGTATAACAGATGTTCTTCATATTTTATGTACTGGGTCTCTAAAGGCTTGTTTTTCCTAGCTTGAGTCTTTTTTTTCCTCAAGATATTGTACACATTTTCTTCTATAATGTTTAATAGAATGGATATGTGATCTGCTCTCATTTTATGTGTTGATGTATCACTGCATTTTCGAGTTTTATGTTCTATATTCCTATATTTTCCATTTTGGAGTATTACAGTGGTATTAGAGCATAATATTGGCTCAGCCTATGTATTACAACCACTATGTCTTCATAAGAAGGTGAACCTCTCACGAAAACGGAGAAGCGGTATCTCAATAGAAACTAGAGATATGATTATACAGACAACGAAGAAGACAAGGGAAAAAATCCAATATCAAGGGAGGTGCATGATAAGGATTTTCCCAAGCTTCTTCTCCAAACCATGCAAGATATTGCAAAAGAAATCAAGGAGATGAGGATGGAGAGACATAAATAATCTCCTAGAGGGTTTCTACGTGGAGAAAGCTCTAGCATTTCACATCACTATTATGAACAACCAGTGAAGCAACAAGTTTCCCAATGCTATACTACGCCTACATTCTTAGAAGTGGGAAATGGAGGCGGAGGACCTCAAGAACAAGAAGCTCTTGAATATTATTTTCTAGAATATGAGTCTCAATATTAGAGATTCAAAGATAATATAAAATTTTAGGAGTTTTGTCAGATCAAGGATAACAGGAGACCCTGGCATAAAAATAGAACTGGAGGGTTCATAGAGAACAGTGATATACAATGGACCATGGGTAGATTCATTTTTCCCACTTTTTATGGGTCATTCAAGTGCACAGCCAAGTCTTGGGTGGAGAATCTAGAAATCTACTTTCAGCTGAACCAAGTACCAGAGATGGAGGCCATCAAAATAGCAGCACTGCATCTTGAAGGTGAGGCACATGATTGGTGGTTTCATGGTCTTTCTATATTGGGGCATGCTAATGTGATTGCATATTTAGAGTTCAACCGAAGGTTAGTATTGAGGTTTGAGGCACCTTTTATTGAGCTAGCCAAGCTCAAGTAGTCAGGTAATCTAGAGACCTATATTTCTAAGCTTCTAAAACTTTTTTTCATGGTTCTTGATTAATCTATAGGTAGGAGGGTTTATATGTTCATTTATGGGCTAGCAGAGCCTCTACATGGGTTGGTTAAATCAACTAAACCAACTACTCTTCAAGATGCTACTGAGAGGGCAAGTGATGTACAAGATGCTTTTCCAAAGGAAAAGGCTCGATTCGAGCAAAGGCCACTCATTTAGTCAAAATGGAAATATGTGAAGGTTCTCCCTTCAAAAGAGAACCAAAACAAAGGGCCTCTTAGTGATGTGTCTGAAGGGACTTGAGGAGAAGGAAGCTTTGCTTCACATGCCAAGAACCATGGGCACCAGGGCATCGATGTGCAACACGGAAGGCACACTATATATAGGTATTCTCTGATAGAGAGGAGGAGGAAGAAGAGGAGCCAGAATGGGGGAAACAACACTGTGACAACATAAGAGGATAAACCACCACCAGGAGGTGGGAATGAAACATTTTCTCCAGTTGGATGGGCCCTTGCATCTTTGCAATGGGTACCCAAGTATCTGACTTTGAGAGTCTAGGGTACCATTCAGGATTAGAGAGTATCAGTGTTGATTGATGGTGGGGCTACCCACAACTTTATTGATGATCAGTTAGTGCAAAAGAGAGCAATAACCGCTGATGATTTTGAGGGATTTTTAGTTTTGGTCCCAGGAGCTAGAACTATGCAGTGTATGAAATATGTTCTGGCATTGGATGTAACATTGGGGACATACACCTTGACTGATCACTTCTTTGTGGTCGACATTCCTAACACCAATATGATATTGGGTGTGTAGTGGTTGATTACATTGGGGAAAGTCACCACATATTGGGAGACTTTGCAGATGGAATGGGTAGATAAGAAGAGTGGTAAACATCAGATGATTAGGGGCATGAACACTTATCCCCCTCAGTTAGCTTCTGCACACAAAATAGAGCCTGATTTTCGTAGTGGGATCAAGGACACATCAGTGCAATTAGTTATGTAGTTGGCTCTGACCCATGATGTAGTATTATTTGGAGTCATTTCACCATGAAGGCCCCCAGACGAGGAGTTGGTTAAATATTTCTCACAACAAGATGCACCATTCATAGATCTGGATGAGATGAGAAACTTAGGTGAGCTTAGCACAATGCAGAGAGTCTTTGGTAGGCTCAAGGAGGAGAGGGAAATTCTTCCGGTATCAGTATTACCAACTCTCACCAAGCATCTTGCGCTAAGAGGAGATGTTTTAGGAATGGATGATGGAACCATCATGTTGCAATGGGGCTACTCCATGGCCTTTAAGAATTAGAAGATACTTCCACATAGGAAAGAATATTCCATATATGGTAGAGGGTTGTTGGAATTCATGCATACATTAGCCAAACTCAGAAATTTTTGGACGGCTGATAGATTCCAAGTGAACACTAACCTCCATAAAATTCAATCCCTACTTAAGCAGGAGCAGCTACAAGGGAGGCAATAGAGGCAGGATAGAAGTATTCTGTCATATTATTTTGGCATTGAACATTTCAAAGAGGGGAGCAGTAAAGTGACAGGTGCCTTTTCAAAAAGGCCAACAACATTGTCATTATTGGGTATAGATCCTTATTGGGAGTCCCAACTATTGCTGGAGTATTCCAAGGATCATTTCACATGTGAATTTCTTGAGGGACAGGTAATAGATGACAGGTATAGGGTGATGGGTGGAGTCATCTATTACCAAGACGGGGTCTTCTTGACTAGAGACTCTCATCTCAAGAAGAATATTCTACATGCAACACATGATTCACTCCTTTCCAGTCACAAATATTTCATTGGGATCTATCAGGCCCTTGGGGAGATATTCTCATTGGAGGGTCTCAAGGAGGATGTGCTCTAGCATATCAGAAGATTTATGGGTTGCTTGAAGAATGAGGAGGAAAACAACCACCCTGCAAGGTTGTTACAACCACTCCCCTTTCTAGTGGAGAGATGGGAAAGATAATCTATGGACCTCTTCACCATATTGCCAATAGTACATGGTAAGGGTTGTGTCTTTGTATTTATTGATCAACTAACAAAGTATTTGAATTCACAGTATATTCATCCACAAGAGAGAAAAACTCTCTTTAGACTTCATGGTTTACTTGGGGCCACAACCAGTGATGGGGATGGCCACTCCCTAGGAGGCTTTGGGGAGATGATATCTTATTCAAGGTGTGCTCACTTGACACCAAAAATCAGTTACTACCCCTAGGCAGAGGAGAAGATAGGGGAAACAAGCAAGGGGTTGGGAATCTACTTTCCACATTGTGTTTTGGGGTAGCAAGGAGAAGAAATGCACTGGTTCCACTTCAGGGACTATTATCACCCTCCGGTATTTCATATGGCACTCAGTGTATCTCTATTTTTTATTCCATATGTTAATCATGTTTTAATTATTATTGTTGGAATGGTTGGAGGAATGGCACATGGATTGGAGTTGTTCATTGGGAGTGAGATCACCAACATTTTTCACGTCCCATGCTTTAGTTAGAATATTGGACAATATGTAGTTGCCACCATGGATCTCTTACTTCCTTATGATGTGAGCCATTTGGCTAACATGGACACTTGGGAGGAGCATCTAAGGGTCAGATCGATTGGAGAACATCTGATTCAATGGAGGAGCTTATCGAATGTGAGTGCCACTGGGGAAGGAGAAGGGGTTTTGTAGCATTCATCTTTACAGTTGCTTGAGGACAAGAAACATTTGGGAGAGGAGGACTGTAATAATCCTAATTAGCTTCCAGCTAGTTGGAATATTATTTTTTTCTTATTTCATTGACATAGATGAATAAGAGGGTAGGAGACCCATAAATCTCCTCAGTAGGAATAAAACCACCTCCCATGTGAATGTGGATCATTGTAGCAGTTAAATAAATCACCTTTAGGTATGAATAGGGGCTAAAGCATATGGAAAGGGTCAAGTTTGACCAAGTCAACAACATTGTCATGGAGGTGGTGGAGCATTAAAGGAGGACAATGCAATTATGATGGAGGAGTGTATGCATGAGATTAGCACCTTTAATGAGTGGGACCCAGGGTCACGAAGCTAATGAAGCATATAAGGAAGAGGATGGAATCCATAGAAGGCATTCTAAGTATTGTTTAAGTAATGGTATTTTATGACTTTTTGCATGCTTCAACTGTTTAGCGGAGTCTATTGTGTTGTTTAGCACAAGGGTGTTTCTGAGCGGAAATCCCACCCTCATCCTTAGGGGACTTCGAGTTCCTACTCAGGAGAGGTTCATTGAGCACCATTTACACTATCTAGCATCATTCCAAGCTTCAACCATCATTTGCAGGGCAGTCTCCTTGAGGATCATGCTGTTTTGCAGGGCAATATCAGTGGTGGTTTTATAGACCCAGTTTCTAAACTTGTTTTCCAGTGAGGGGAGTATCCCTTCATCCGAGAGGCTCGAAAGGAAGTTCCTTGAGCATATTTCCACCATCCACCATCAGGCCAAGAAAAATCATTCACCCACAGCGCAGTCTCATCCAAAAACTACATTATTTTGTAGTGAAATTGTAGTGGGAGGTCAAGTACCCAATTTCTTGACCTTGTTCTCTAGTCAGGGGAGAAACCCTTCATCCGGGAAGTTTGTGAGGAGGGATATCAGACATTGTTATATCAGATTAGTGACCTCCTGTTAGGTCCCTATATTACTAGTATAGTCCCTTATTATCGTTAGTGTAACCCCCTTATTGTTATTATTGTACCCTTGTAACCCCCATTTTGTTATTATTGTGCCCTTAAATTATTATTGTTAGGTCAGCTAGGATTACATTGTGGCCCACTAGGATTACATTATGGCCCCATGGACTCCCATATATAGAAAGGAGGTTTTGTAAATTGTATCATCCAAGAATTGTTCATTTATGTAATGTATTGGAGGTTTCCCCCTCGAAGTGGCTTATTTCTAAGGCATTGATATCTTTTTTCTTCTATTTTTGGAGCTGGTTACACAACATTTGGTATTAGAGCTTTGGATTCTAGGGTTTCGCTGCTCCAAACAGGTCATCGTGGCATTTTCGCTATAACGTTTTTTCTACAAAGTTTCAGAAGCTGAAATTTTTAGGGTGCAAAGCTGAAATCCAGAGGAAGATTGTCTGAAAAGTTCAAAGCTTGGTTTGCAATATTTTCAGAGATATCATCTGTGGAAGTTAGGTCTTTTTTCAAGCTCCTAAATAGGTCATCGTGGAATTTTCGCTATAAATTTTTTTCTACAAAGTTTTAAAATCTGAAATTCATATGGTGCGAAGCTGAAATCCTGAGGAAATTTTTCAAAAAAATTTAGAGCTTGGTTCGCAATATTTTTGGAGATATGATCTGTGGAAATTAGTGCTTTTTCAGGCTCCTGAATTTCATCTCAAAGAGGTGATCGTGGGAAAAGTTCAATAAATCTCTCTTTGGGAAGTGGATTTGAGTGCCGTAAAAAGTGGTTGCAAGTGCACGGATTTTAGTTTCTTCGCTATCAATTTCAGAGACAAAGGACGAAACAGTGACACATGGAAATTCCTACAAGTTTGATTTACTGAACCAGTCCAAAATTAGGTCATTGTGGGAGATTGGACACAACTTTTTCTTGGAGAATCCAAATTAGATCAGACCTGTGGCATTTGAAAGAAGCTTCAGAGGGCTACTACAGGGCTAAATTTCAGATATTGAAGATTTTCAATTACAGAGATAATTCAATTTCAATATCGAGCTCCTCAAAGAAAGTAAAAGGTGTGTATTTTTTTTTCCGAATTGCATAAGTCTTGTTTGAAGAATCAAGTTGAATTGATTCCAAGGGAATATTGTAGAATAGGTATCAATATTGGATTCTAAAATGTCGCCTAAAAAGAATTCAATACCCATTAAGCCTTCAGAAGGCTCTACCATGACTCATGAAGATGAAAAATTGCAACATGATCTATCAAAATTACAAGAGCAAGTGCAAAAAATTTCACTCTCGCAAAGAGCAACAAAAAATGAAATGGAAGTTTTGAAGAAAGGCATGGAAGTGAAGATGGACGGTTTGAAGAAAGGCATGGAAGCTAAGATGGATGGCGTGGAAGTGAAGATGGACGGTTTGAAGAAAGGTGTGGAAGCTAAGATGGATGGCATGGAAGCTGGCATGGAAGCTAAGATGGATGATCTAAAATCAAACATCGAATATTTGATAAATTTGACACAAGAAATGTTTCCTAATGGTGAAAAGATAGTAGAATAACCTCATGATGAGAACAAAATAAATGCTAATCGTGATTTCATAAACTCTAATGTTGGCGGGAAGAACCACCATATTCCAAAAATGGATATGAGGAAGTTTGATGGAAAGGATCCTGTAACATGGATACTACAGATGGAGCAATATTTTGATCTCCATAATGTACAAAACACACAAAAGGTACGCATTGCAACTTTACATTTAGAACAAAATACATTTGTATGGTATCGATGGCTTTGCTCCCGTAAAATTTTTTTCACTTGGTCAATTTTTACGGAGGAAATGATAGCACATTATGAGGATACAAAGAGCAACACCTTCTTTAGCCAATTGATAAATCTCAAACAAAAGGGTTTAGTGGGGGAGCACATTGAGGACTTCCAAAAATTGAATATAGGGGTAACTGATATTCCAGAGGAACACAGGATTGATCTCTTCATAGGCACTTTAAAGGATAACATCCAACATGAAGTTCGCGTTTTGGAACCTGATTCATTGGAGAAGGCATTCGGGTTGGCAAGAAAAATTGAATGTAAAATTATGGCGACAAGGAAGCCTACCACTCAATTCTATAAAGAAGGAAGTGTTGCTACACCTAGATTTCCACAACCTACAAGGTTGACACAACAACAATTGGAAGAAAAAAGAGCAAAAGGGCTTTGCTACGGTTGTGATAGCAAATACACTAAAGGTCATAAGTGTTCTGAGAAGAAATTATTTTACATAGATTGTGAAGAAGAAGAAGAAAATGAACAAGAAGAGGATATACACCAGGAACCAGCCCTAGAAGAGGAAGAAATGAATCCGACCATATCGTGTAATGCACTGGCAGGAATTACCACTCCTCAAACTCTCAAGATAAAAGGACAAATCAAGAAGAAAAAGGTAGTAGTGTTGATTGATTCAGGTAGCACCCATAATTTTATTCATTGTAAGGTAGCCAAGGAATTAAATTGTTTCCTATACCCAGCACCAGAATGTCAAGTGATGGTTGCAAATGGAGAACTATAAATTGCTCTGGAAAATGCCATAATATCAAGCTAACCATGGGGGAATATGTATTGACTAGTCCAATGCTTGCCATTCCTATGGGAGGTGCTGATCTTGTACTAGGAGTACAATGGTTACAATCTTTGGGGACGGTAGCTTTTAATTTTCAAGAACTTTTCTTGAAATTTTTTTCAGAAGGAAAGGAAGTCGAATTACGGGGTATTGAAGGGAAGCGAGGAAGGATAATAAGCTCTAATGTCATGACAAAGCTTCTAAAGAAAGAACAACGAGGCGTAATTGCACAATTATGCTCACTAGAAATTCCGACATCAAAATCATCTATTTCTGCAGATCTCCAACAAGTCTTGGACAATCATTCCAAGGTGTTTGAAACTCCCAAAGGACTCCCACCTATTCGTGATCATGATCATGCTATTCATTTGATTCCAGGAAGTGTTCCTCCAAACATCATGCCTTATAGATATCCTTACTTCCAAAAGAGCGAAATTGAACGTATGATTGCAGAAATGTTAAAGGCGGGTATAATTCAACCTAGTCAAAGTTCTTTCTCTGCTCCTGTAGTATTGGTACACAAGAAGGATGGATCATGGCGAATGTGTCCGGATTATAGGGAGCTGAATAAGCTCACCATTAAAGATAAATTTCCCATTCCTGTGATTGATGAATTATTGGATGAATTACATGGAGCAATTTATTTTACCAAGTTGGATCTTCATTAAGGATATCATCAAATTAGAATGAAGACTGAAGATATTCCAAAAACAACATTTCGAACTAATGAGGGTCATTATGAATTTTTGGTCATGCCTTTTGGCCTTACCAATGCACCTTCTACATTTCAAGGGTTGATGAATTCCATTTTCAAACCCTTCCTTAGAAAATTTGTGCTAGTGTTTTTTGATGATATACTAATCTACAGCAGGTCTTTGAAGGATCATGTTGAACATGTTGACAGGGTGCTCAAACTATTGCAGGAGAAACAATTATATGCAAAAACATCCAAATGTTTCTTTGGAGTACAAGAGGTGGAATATCTGGGTCATATTGTATCTCATGAGGGTGTTAATGTAGACCCTAACAAAATTAAAGCCATTAAGGAATGGAAAGTCCCCACAACCATAAAGTAGTTGAGAGGATTTCTCGGGTTAACAGGGTATTATCGCAAGTTTGTTAAGAATTATGGGAGAATAGCAGCACCTCTAACAACATTATTGAAGAAAGATGCATTTTCATGGACTCCTGAAGCAACTAAGGCCTTTGAACATCTTAACGAGGCAATGTGCCTAGCACTGGTCTTAGCTACGCCAGACTTCACAAATTTTTTTATTGTGGAATGTGATGCCTCAAGAAGTGGATTTGGTGTAGTTTTAATGCAGGAAGGAAGACCCATTGCTTTTGAAAGTCGTCCAATCAAAGGAAAGTATTTACAGAAACCTATTTATGAGAAGGAAATGTTAGCAATACTACATGCACTGAAGAAATGGTGAACTTACCTAATGGGAAGACACTTCAAGGTAAAAAATGATCATGATAGTCTTAAACACTTTTTGGAACAAAGACTATCTTCAGAAGAGCAGCAAAAATGGGTCACAAAGATATTGGGTTATGACTTTGAAATAATCTACAAAAAAGGAAAGCTTAATGTTGTTGCAGATGCACTCTCAAGAAAGAATGAAGAGGTGGAAGCATTGCTTTGTGCCATTTCTATTATCCAACCAGATTGGAAAACTGAAGCAAGAGATGAATGGAAGAAGGAAAAATATGTATGGACACTCATTCAAAAGTTGCAGCAAGATCCTAGTACATCTGATACATTTAGTTGGAAAAATGATTCCTTATGGTACAAAGATCGCTTATATCTTTATAAGAATTCCCAACTAAAACAAAAGATTCTTCTGGAATTGCACACTTCTCCTTTAGGAGGACACTCGGGATTTTTAAAAACTTACCACAGGTTGAAGAAAGATTTTTTTTGGGATGGCCTTAAATCTGATATTCAAAAGTTTGTGGCGGAATGTTTGGTTTTCCAGCAGAATAAAGTGGAGACAATTAAGACCGCGGGACTTCTACAACCTTTATCCATTCCAAGTCAACGTTAGGAGGAGATTTCAATGGATTTTATCACAGGTTTACCAAAGTCCGGAGGCAAGAATGTCATCATTGGGGTAGTTGATAGACTTACCAAGTATGCACACTTTTGTGCATTATCTCATCCATTTAAAGCAAGTACAGTTTCTACTACATTTGTGGACAGAATTCAAAAGCTACATGGAAGCCCAAGGGTTATTGTGAGCGACAGAGATCCCATTTTTACTGGAAATTTTTGGACGGAGTTATTTTCTTGTTTAGGTACTCAATTAGCTCATAGCTCATCTTATCATCCTCAATCTGATGGTCAAACTGAGATAGTAAATAAATGTTTGGAAGGATATCTTCGTTGTTTTGTATCTGATAAACAAACACAATGGGTCAAGTGGTTACCTCTTGCGGAATGGTGGTATAACACTTCCTTCCATACTGCAGCAAAAATGACCCCATTTATGGCACTTTATGGATATCATCCACCATCCATCACATCATCTTTAAGGGAAAATTCGAAGGTTCAACCAGTGGAAGATCACATCGAGCATCAGCAAGAAGTTCTCCAACTCTTAAAGGATAACCTGAATTTGGCACAAAATCGAATGAAACAACAGGCAGATCAACATCGCAGCGAGAGAAGTTTTGATGTAGGAGATTTGGTATTTTTACGGCTACAACCATATAAACAAATTTCCCTCAAGCAAGTTAAGAAGGATAATAAATTATCGCCAAAGTACTATGGTCCTTACAAGATGTTGCAAAAGATTGGTACTATGGCATACAAATTGGAGCTTCCTGCTTCTTCACGAGTGCATCCAATTTTCCATGTTTCATGCTTAAAGAAGGTTATAGGTGAAAATCTTCCAGTTCAAACAATATTGCCCGAACTTGATGAGGAAGGAAAAATCATATTGGAACCTGAAGCAGTCACGGAAACAAGAACTCGACAACTACGAAATCGATCAATTTCAGAGTATCTCATCAAGTGGAAGAACTTACCCACTGAAGATTCTACATGGGAGGATGAGAATTTTATACAAAATCACCCGGAGCTACTCAAGCGTTGAGGACAACACTTTTTTGAAGGAGAGGGGCATGTTAGGTCCCTATATCACTAGTATAGTCCCTTATTATTGTTAGTGTAACCCCCTTATTGTTATTATTGAACCCTTATAACCCCCATTTTGTTATTATTGCGCCCTTAAATTATTATTGTTAGGTCGGCTAGGATTACATTGTGGCCCACTAGGATTACATTATGGCCCCATGGACTCCTATATATAGAAAGGAGGTTTTGTAAATTGTATCATCCAAGAATTGTTCATTTATGTAGTGTATTGGAGGTTTCCCCCTCGAAGTGGCTTATTTCTAAGGCGTTGATATCTTTTTTCTTCTATTTTTGGAGCTGGTTACACAACACCTCCCACCACTAATCCAGCTGCATAGTGTTATTCAGCACTAGGGCTACATTTTTCACATTCTGCATATTGAGTATTTCCGGAAACCCTTTCTGGGTTGTCTTGGAATAGTGATAGAAAGCCTAGATCTCTACTCCCAACATTTTCTAAGAACTAAATCGGTAGATCCATGTATTTACATTTACAAAAACAATTAACTGTAGTAGAAACTACATTGGCTTAGCCTCTGGCATTCTTGAATAACAATTGTTCTTCATATTTTATGTACTGGGTCTCTAGAGGCTTGTTTTTCCTAGCTTGAGTGTCCTTTTTCCTCAATATCTTGTACACATTTTCTTCTATAATGTTTAATAGAATGGCTATGTGATGTTCTCTCATTTTATGTGTTGATTTATCATTGCATTTTCTAGTTTTATGTTCTATATTCTTGTTTTATCTTGCAGGAATTTCATGCTAAGCCATATTCAAGTCATAGAAGGTATTAGAAAACATTGAGAGTAGTGAAGAAATTCTATTACTCATGGAACTTGAAGAAGGAAGTGGAAGAGTTTGTGGCTAGGTGCTTGGATTTTCAACACGTAAAAGAAAAGTGTAAGCATTGAGGTGGTTTACTAAAGCCAGTTTTGATTTGAGAGTGGAAATGGGAGGCCACTTCTATGGATTTCATCACATGTTTTTTGAGGACATCTAGACAACATGATACCATCATGGTCGTGGTAGACAAGTTGACAAAGTTAGCACACTTCATTCCAGTGAAGTCTATGTATTCAGCTAGTAATGTGGCATAGGTATTCATCAAACATTTGGTGAGGCTACCATTAGAGGAAATTCCAGCCTAAACATGTCCTCCTAAGGAAAAATAACAAAATAATACTTAAAATAAAAAAATAAGATTGATAAATTTTGGAAGGAAAAGACTTGAAACTAATTTTTTTAATTATATTTTTGGCAGATCTCCTTATAGCGTTACTCAAATTTCAAGTGTAGACACTCGTTGGATGCAGAATTAATTTTTGCATCCAATGTGTACCCATTATGCATACTTTTGACAAGACCCAAATTGATAAAAATTGAAGATACATTAAAAAATCATTTTCAATATGATTTTTCAATGTATCTTCATTTTTTATCAATTTAGTTCTTCTCAAAAGTATGCATAATGGGTAATTGTTGGATGCAGAGTTTAATTTTTATTCCAACGAGTGTCTACTCTTGAAATTTGAGTAAACCTATATGGAGGTAAGTCAAAAATAAAATTAAAAAAAGTAGTTTTTCTTTTTTTCCCTACCAAAATTATATACATGTACCTCTTTTTAAATCTAAAATATTTTCATTTGTTTACACATTATGACATGGAAATTACATGAAAATTTCATGGGAAATTTTAGGCTAAAATTTTCTTTAATGATGGTGTTCCAAAGAAGATTTTGTGAGACAGGGATGCTAAGTTCACTTCTAAATTTTGGAAAGAGTTATTTGCAGGTTTGGGTACAAATTTTTCCTTCAGCACATCTTAGAATTTGCAGATAGATGGACAAACAGAGAGGGTGAACATGATATTAGAGGACATGTTAAGGATGTATATGATGCATCGACATATGAGGTTCGAGGAGTACCTTCCGTTGGTTGAATTATCTTACAATAATGGATACTAGGAGTCACTGAGGATGAAACCGACGTTTGAGGGACTATATGGGTTGAGTTTTAGTACTCCCATCAGTTGGAGTGATCTAGTGAACAAGGTGTTGATTGGACCGGCCATGTTGGCAGAAATGGAAGAGGAAATGTAGGTACTAAATAGGAATATAAAGGTAGGAAAGGATAGGAAGAAAATATATTCAGATAGGAACATGTTATCTAAGGAGTTTCAGGTTGGGGAATTGGTGTGATTGCGCATCAAGACCAGGAAGATATCCTTAAGGATTGGATCGTGTGCGAATATGGAACCTCGATATTGTGGACCTTCCAAGACTCTTGAAAGGATTGGACTAATAACCTATCTGCTTGCATTGCCTCTGACAGTGAAATTCCATGATGTTTTCCATGTGTCATTGCTTAATAACTATGTTAAATATGTTGATCATGTGATTGAATGATATGTATTGCAGGTGGAGATAGATGGAGAATTCTAGTTGGAGCCTTAGTGTATATTGCATAGAAAAATGCTAATGCACCGTAATTGAAAAATAAAGAAGTTTAAAGTGTAATGGAAGCACTTTCGGCCCAATGAAGCTACATGGGAGATGGCAGATTAGATGTAGGCCATGTATCCTTCTCTATCTACCAGTTGAGTGAACGTTTTTGGTATATGTTTTAGTGTGATGTTTGGTATATGTACATATGTATATGGATGTTTAATACTGCCATGAGACATGTTATAAATCTCAGATACGTGGTATGGGTGTCATGTTATTATGATTTTAATGTTGTTATGTTTTCATGTTGGTTTTATTCTCGGTAGGTTTATCATTATAGATATGGCATCGAGCTAATTTATAGAGCTTCACGGGAAGTATGTTTTTTTTTTTAGCAGTCCTATTGGTTGTAGGTGTCATTGAACACCGAGGATGGTTCTGCAAAAACCTAAGAGGGAGGGTTCTTCAAAAAACTTGGTGAAAATTCGATGTAAATTAAACTTAATAAAGGAAAAATAATAACCACATTTATGGGACACTTATTCGAAGCTGAATGTTGGGAAAAAAAATCCTACTGCGGGTGCTCGTTTGGTTTATTCTAGCTAAGGAAATTGTCAAAGGCAATGACAAAGGCTTTAGAAAGGTAAAGTGGCATTAATTGGTATTTATTTATGAAATTAATGGAAAATAGGAGAAAAGCAAGGTGTAAGGTCACAGGTTGCATGTGAGGAGGAAACTTAAGGAAAATGAAGAAAATAGAGGCCTCATTAATAAAAAGGCTTATGACGATCAATTGGTACCTTTTGTCAGTTCATTTTTTGAGCTCTCGCACTATTCAGACTCATACACTCTTGGAAATTTAGTTTTTTTATTCGAGCAATTCAACATTGGGGCAAGGAAAGCAAATAAGGAAAGGGAAAGAAAGGAAAATTTCAAGAAAGGAAGATCAAGATCAAGAATCTACAGTGGGATTATTTACAAGTATCAATTTGCATGTGTGATTTCCTTGTATGTTTAGCACACATGGTTATGCATGTGTTTTTTGGGTTTTCGTGATGTTATGGGCATGGATTTTTCTAAGCATGACAGGGTTTTTTCAGCCTAGCCTTGTCATTTCCAGATAGCAATGGTGCAATAGGGTTAACATGTTTTGGTCAAACTAGATTTTGAGATGGATTTGAAATTGAGTGAGGTGGATCTCTGAAAGGAATAACACATGGCCTAGTGATCCTTGAATCGAACTATGGATTGTGGTAAAGCCTTATCCTAGTAACCCCTGAACCAGACTATGGATTGTGGTAAAGCATTGGCCCAGTAACCCTTGAACCACATTGTGGGTTACGGTAAATCCAAATTTTTTGTTTCCTTTGTGGGCCTAGGAATCCTCGATAGATAAATGGTGGTATATATAGTTATGCCTAGAGGTGGGTGCCCTTGATCATGCCTAGGAATCATTGGCCGATGAATGCCAGGATTTATGGTAAAAATTGGAGGGTGGAGTCGCGATTATGGAATAGAAATCCATGGACCAAATTGTGGATTGTGGTAAATCCTAGGGACTAGGAGACAGTTAAATTCCTCACAGTGTAGGTGAAGAAATTTAGTGACATCCATTTTATTTTAAGGCCTAGTGATACAGTGAGGATTGCGGTAAATCCTAGTTCTATTAATGAGGGTGAGGTGGTTTAGCCTCAGGAAGCCCTAGTTTATTTTTGGTTATGGGTCCCACATTCATGCTTGGAATATGGCATAGGGGTGATTGACTGAAAGAAAGATTTGGTTCCGCCAATCTATGGTCGGGTGGTTGGTGGAAGTCCCAAACCTGGTTGACTTTTGCATTCATTAATAAGAGTTCTTTCTCCTTGGTATTTAATGTGTAAATATGTTGGTTTATATGTGGATATTATGGTTGTTGTATCCTTGTATTTATGCTATTTATATGCTGGTTATGAGTATGTTTTATGGTAGTGATAATGTATGGATATCGTCACGTTTTGGTCGATAAATGAATATATGAAATAATGGATGATAATGGAGCCAATATGATATGGCATCAATTCTTATTTGGGATTCTCAGATAAGTATGAGACCTCTATGCTCAGATTCATTGTTAAAACATGTAGAATGTAGATTTTTGACATGTTTAACGAAATGCTTGTCATGGCTAGTAGGGGTCCATTCAAGCCCTTTATTAATTTTTTTATCAAAAGAATCTTCTTCATGTTTTTTATGAGTTTTGGAAGTTTAATGAGTTTATGTGTAGTGACTCAGTCCTAGCCCTACAAAATAGCCTTAAATCTCACATTCCATGTAATAGCACTAGCAGAAAAAGGTTATAGTCGCACATAGGAAGGCTCATGGGAGCGACTTGGGATCCCATTCACTTGGAGGGATTTGAAAGGGAGCTATTGGGGCTCTAGGTCTATAAAATGTTGAGTTTCGTCAGGGGTTGCTCACCTGGAAGGGTGGGTTGGCTCATGAAGGTTCTCTAGCATGTGTAGAAGGCCATTTTGGTTGCGTTGTGTCGATTCCAATTGTTTAATTGTACATGGGGATTTTAATGACATCATATTATCCTCACATCACATTTTTACCCCAGTGGACTGGTTAGATTTGGTAAATATGGGAGGAGGGTATTACAAATTTTTCTTATTAGGTACTTAGAGGACTAATGGATACATTGGAACTACGTGAGGTGAAGAAAAGGGAAAATTTTATAGGAGTAGACCAATGAGTTAAAAAATATGGTCATCATGTTAACCATATCTCCCAAGAACCCAAATGTAGTCCTCAAGTATCTAGGGGGTTCTACATAGTCATCTAAAAAATCAAGTGATTCTTTTAAATTCAAGGAAAATGGATGGAACATGTGTATAGTGTGATGAACCTTTTGGTATAATCTTCTATTGAAAATAATATAACAATTTTGTTATAATTGAAGTGGTTGAGATACGGGACACAAATTTTAGAGCTTGGGGAAGGATTTTTATTGAGGAAGCTTGGTTGTTTTCAATTCGAGTAATGGAAGTTAGCTACAAAACAAATGAAAACCCCATGCTCCTCTTGCGAAAGGCCATAATAAAAATAGGACAAAAAAAATAAATTTTATGAATAGGCTTGCGTTTGGTAGAGTGTACGATAAAAGGGTCCATTATATTACAATCGTCAGGATTGAAAGATAATGAAGGAGGGATAAAGCTAGAAATACAAGCCACGATGTGGAAATGGAAAATGGGACCATATACATTGAAGGTTAAAATGAGCAAAAAAGAAGTATGAAAATAGGGGAGGTATTACGAGAAATCAATATCATAGGGGATAGAGGGGGAAAATGGAAAGAAAATAACTCAAAGAGATTTCAAAAGGAAAATATGGAACTAGGGGTAGCCTAGATGAAGAAAACCCAGAGGGATTATTGGATAGGAATCACAGAGAAATGGATTTCCTGAGGGTTTACAAACCCACTAGAAGTGGATTTCATTAATACTGGTGAACCCACTAGGAACTGGAAGCTTGTGTATTTATGAAGCTATTGACCAAGAGACAGACACCTCGGTACATGTGGGATTGACAAAGCACTAGGTGTAGTCATAGGGTTTACAACACTAGGACTTGCACCCATTGATGAACCACATAGAGAAGTGGCTCCTATACTCATATAGTATATTATCCATATAATGAACCTTCCCATGCTAAAATGTAACTTCTCTCCTTGAACTAATTTGAGCCTCTCTTTGATCGCAACAACCCATGTTTTGTTCTTGATTAGGACAAAGGCATTTGTAGTGCAACAATTAGGAGCCATTGATAACAATTGAAAAAATAGACTCAATTTATGATATGTGAGAAAAATTTAAGAACTATTAAATCATCTACCTCCTCAAGCTCTGAAAAATGGCTTGGTGGTCATTAGCTATAACAAAGGCTACAGTGTAGGCCAATATAAGGTTGGGTAGAGAGCTTATGTCCCAACCAAATTTTATATACTTCTACATAATATAAGTTCTCAATTATGGCCTCGATAATTTGAATAATATGTATATGTTTCTTGTGTTGATTAAATGCTTATGATAATGTAGAGGAATATTATTTCATTTTGTGAAAAATGTGGAATGTTGATTTCCTATATTATCATGGAGGAAAGATTTATTTCATCTAGAAATAATGAGAAGTGGTGATTTTTATGTTTTTGCTAAGGAATGGTTAAATGTTATGTTTATTTCTGATCTTGAACTCTATCTAATTTCGTGAGTATAGGAAATGTTCCATATTTTTGTTTACTTGGTTGTTCCTTGTATACAGGGATTTGCATTATGGAATTTGTTTTCAAAAAGCATGTATTTCTCTTATGCACTATTGAATAGGATGGGTTGAATCCCATAGCATATTAGGAGGGGTAGCTGAGCTATTAAGCATTACAGTGATAGTGGATGTGTGAATATTTCTAATAATATGAGCCTGAAAACATTATAAATGGTTTGAATGTAAAATAGATGGGTGAATATTTGTGGTGACCAAGTTCTTGCATTGAAAATAATTATGTAACATACCTCTCTCTCTCTCTCTCTCTCTCTCTCTCTATATATATATATATATATATATATATCACAATCTTAGGAGAGATAGTGTTATCTATATGGGGCAGATGATAGGCTTACAATAAGCTCAAGAGGGTGACCCTTGTCGACTATGTGTCACAAACTATATATTAATATATATCTCAGGATATATAGCATTAACTGTATCAATCGGCTAAGGTTCATACTATAATATCACGAGGAATAGCCATGTCGACCATACATCCATCCATACATACATACATACATACATACATACATACATACATACATACATACATACATACATACATACATACATACATACATACATACATATATATATATATATATATATATATATATATATATATATTCAAGAAGCGTGGTGAAATAGGCAGTGTTGAAAATAACTCTACATTATAAATGTAGATGTATGGATACATAAATATATATGCGTCGAGGTCTGGTGCAGAACCCTGATGGGTGATACATTTATAACAGTTCTGCCCTCCCTTTTATACTTCATCACGGGGGAGGGTTACTTCGCCTCCCTCATTTGATCATTTTGAAGTGGGGAGATGTTCCTCGTCTAACCTTGAGTGTGAAATCATGAAAAAAAAACAACTTAGAGAACCTTGCACTATGACATCAACGATGGAGGGGGGTCTCTCATTTTAATTAATGTCATTATCTTTTCTAGCGATTATTGACTATTGATCAGTCAAAAAGGGGAATAAAGTACAAATATTCCATGTTAGGCCTCAGAGACTGGAAAAAGAGAGAAGGTTGAATTTTGTAATAGTGTTCAAAATAATATTTTCTCCAAAGGGTCAGATCTAGGATGTAGGTGACATGGATTCAAGATAATGTGGCACCATGGTCACATGTCACGTGGAATCTAGATATGGCCTTTTTGTGGGGCCAAGTGGCCTAAACTAGGAGACTTATGGAACTCATATAGGAGGCCATGATGATAGGGAGATGTTAGACCAATGTCAATGAGGTTTTTAGGTCTAGATGGAGATTAGTCCCATAGTTGATGGATAAAATTATTATGATGGAATACTAGACAACTAGGTTTCATTATGGAAGTGTAGTGCACAAGGGCCTATATGATTGGTAGACATAGGCTAGGATAGAGAAACATATCTAGTAAGTGGCAAGAAAATGTATGTATCGGTGTATTGGGATACTGAGCATGAGCCTCCGATGTGTAAACAAGTGTGGGGTTGTAGACAGAGATCGAGACAAAAAAATATTTCTAGAAACCACAGTAAAATTGTCATCCTGGAGCGCTAAGATGCCAACTTTGAGAGTGGAAATGTTATGGGTAATGGGCTCAAGGGGACGATGTTGATGGAAGTCAGTAGAAAGAGAACTTCCAAAATAGTTGATGGGGAAATTGACATTCCAGGTCAAGTTTCACAGTGATGGCGCATTATGTCCTAATATGGGATGTCATGTGGGTACCATGTGGCAAAGCTCAGTGAAGTGGAAAGAGATTGTTGGAAAAATATTTAAATGGTTGTGTATTTTGATGTAGGAGTTGGATTGAGGAAAAAAATATATTTTCATAAATATCTCAATGAGATGGATGCAATGGAAAATTTTATTTTAAGTTATGAGTGTGAAATGTGATGAAATTTTAAGACACCATTTTCATGACAGGACTATGGAGGTTGGGTCAATGATAGTAATAGCATCTTCTACCCTTTGTATAGGATGTTTGGTGGAATGGGGTATGTTACAAAGTTTTATCATAGCAAAGGTTTCAACACTAGGCCTTTGGGAATAAATATTATAACCTTCATGCAGAATAATATCAGAACATGAGGTTCAAAACTAGACCTTTAGAGATAAACTTTTGATTCTAGGGTAGTATAATAGCATATTAACAGTCACTTATAATGTAATGTTAAAGATTCCATGTCAATTTTGGACTAGATGGGCTCAAAGGAAAAGTTCATCTGCTAGAACTTTAAGGTATGATATTTTATTTTTAGTCACTCTATTATAAAGTGATGTATTTCGATGATTCTTGCCTATGCAAGTGGGTTCTCATTGTAGCATTGTGGTTGCTAGTTATATCCTAATTTGTAGCATTGTGTTTTTTGGGTGGTTATGTATTGATTATGGATTGTGCATTGCATGCATAGCCATGATGAATTTTATAAATGTGACAATGATGAATTATAAATATGGTATATGCTTATGTGTTAGTTTCTTTCTAACTAACCCTTTTAAGGTTGGATATGCCATTGTTGCTAGCCTTGGTAGAAGGTTGAATTTAATTTCTTAATGATGGACTTGACGAAGAGTTTGAATTTAATTGTTGATGCTAACATTGATAGAAGGTTAAATTTAATTTGTATGTTAGTCATTGTTACGGGTCATTTTGTCACATATTCTCAAATGGCATGGAAACCAGATCAATCAAAATCCTTGACGCCTTGCAATCATCCCTTTGTAAAGCGTCAATCATTATCTCTCTAAAGATTCTAAAAATTCTCGGTTTAACAACTTAAAAACCTCATTTTTGGACCCACCAGACGTTCTCTTGTAGCAAACTCCACTATTGGATGTTGCATAACTAAGAAAATACATTGAACATGACATGTTTCCTTCATAGTAGGTGTGATGGTTCTAGAGTTTTGGTAAAAATAACAAATAAGTTTGAATATTCTATTTCCAGAAGCTTCTAAGGTGGATTTAACCATTTAATATTGATTTAGATCTCAAAATATTATTCTTGGGGTCTTATCTCTTATCCCTATAGCATATCCTCCCTCATATGTGTATCTAATTCCTAGGTTGGTAAAATCCAAACTACCCTATTTACCCTATAAATTCACTACCTCCCATAGATTATGGGTTGGATTTTGGAGACTCTTATTTATGCCCCGATGTTTCTTGTTTTTACCTAAGGATACATTACCATCATTGAGTTGTGATTGAAGGATTTCTTTGTGGCTAAGTGTTGGAGTGCGGTTCCTTAGGATTGCAATTTTGATAAAAATATAGTATTTTTTGTAATTTTTCAATCACGTGCACAAGAAATGCATAGGTCAAGGGGCTTTGGGTTTGTTCAAAGCCCCTTCATGGGTTGTAATGGGCTTAAGAGTAGAACTAGGAGACTTAAACCACAATTTGCGGACCTTCGGGTGAGCACAAGATATGTTATAAATAGAAGTGTAGATCGAGTTGGATAAATAAGTTTTAGGATAATTTTTAATTAATTTTATGATGTTTTAATCTGTGAAGTGAATTGGTATGGGTTTAGAAGGCTTCTACTGACTATGTGCATGAAGACCTTAGTCTCGTTGGGTGCAGACCCCGCTGGCTGTCTGCGCGGGTGGAACCAAAGTATTGTAAGGAGATCACGAACTGTGAATGAATAAATAAGTGTTTTGGATAATCTTGAGTATCAAATGCATCTGTATTTCACTTTATGATATGTTTATGTGTATTATTTCTGATTACTACATAAAGTACATTACCTTTGTTTATATCGGTTGCATAAATACTTTTTAGTCTTATATGAAAGTTAAATGCATAGATATGTGATTGCAATATCTGAATATCACATTACTAAGACTATTGAGGGGATTGTGAAGCCTTTATCGGCGCACACACAAGATAACCTGTGTAATCTAACCTAGATCTACCTGGTTAGGGTTTCTGGCTAGGGTTTTTATTGTGAATAGCAGATCACTATTGTTATAGATCTTAAGGCACCCACATTATTTAACTTTCTCTCCTAGGGTGTGGAAACTTGGTTCCAACACCCCCCCATACTACTTCGAGTGAGACTTTCACTTCCACAAGTAGGCCAATGTTGAAAGTCCCAGTAGCAAGAGGGGTTTGTTGGTTAAGCTTAACTCTGAACTTGCATCAGGGGCCATCGAGCCAAAAAATGGTTCTGTTGCTGGGACTGGGATCATTTTGAGAGAGAAATTGGGTGATGTGGTGGCCCTCAAAACTTCACTTAGAAGACTATTTTAGGAAGAAAATTCAGGAATTTTCCATTAAGGAGAAAAAAGGTAAGAAGTTGTTTACCGAATATTGGAAACAGGACTATATTTCTACAGAGGTTCACGATATTTTCTTTGTGACCTTTAGAGAAGAATGATAGGAGTGGTTATCAAGGTTAGCTAAGTTTGAAACCTGCTGGAAGGATGATAAGATCACTCAGTGGACACCTGGGTTGATCCAACATTTTGAATAGACTGCCAACTCTATCACTAGTACTGTAGATCATTGGGATGACAACTTTTTGGGAGTGTTTGTAACCGATTTTGCAGTAGATCGAATTGTGTCATATTATAAGGTTTAAAGGAGGTTCTTCAAGGGACTGAGAGGTAAATTCATATGCTCCCTTCCCTTGCTGATTAATATGATATTGTGTGAAAAGGGTGTTTTTTGTAGTCACACTGAGTGAATGACCCCAAACAAGCTAGAAAGAACTAGGTGCAGTGGAAAATACTACTAGGTTAACAAGAGATGGGACATATATGTATATAGCCCTCTGAGAAATTCACCTGATAGTGATACGGAGAGTGGCGAGGCTAGGCACACCATATGTAGCTCTCCACCTACTCCTAAGTCAAACTTGCACAAGGGTAAGTCATCTCCTACTCCACCTCCTCCACCACCAGGAGGCGATATGGCTACGTACATGAAGCTACCCACCTTCAAGGGTGTGGGAGATGAAGACATGGATAGGTTATAGTTTGTTTCCAATTTAGTATGGACTGCACAAAATTTCAACACTGATGCTGTCAAGAGATAGAATCTAGCTATGGTGTTTGAAGGTCATGTGCTAGACTGGTTTATGGGATATCTGATCCAACACACTGATCCAACTATTTCTCAGATCAAGGACGCTTTGAAGAAAAAATTCATAAAACAAAAGTCCTACTTGCAGTGTGCAACCAAGTTAAAACACATCAGACAAGAACCAACTAAATATGTTTAGAAGACATATCAATGACTGAAGCACACTATCAATGAAGGAGGATTTATCTACAATGCTAAGCAACATAAGGACTTGTTTATTGAAATTCTCTTGCCACGCCTACATGGGCTTATGAACCAACAAAATATTGATTCTCACGTCGAATCTCTGGAATTTTCTATGAAGTTGGAAGCTGCAACCCATGTTGATAATCAATTTGGAACTATGCAAATCCAAAATTACTTAGAGGTAATGCACTTGGAGATTCAGAACCTATGCAAAGATAGGGGAAAGGAAGTTAGCATAGACATATGGTGTATACATTGTAAGTTTTCTAGCCACACAAAATATCAGTCCACTTTTTTCTCAGATTACATGCAAGCGGGAGGTCCAAATCCATTACGACCTAGGGATTCTACAGGACCAAGTGGTTCTCCCCATCTATGATGCACTTACTATAAGGTAGTTGGATGACATGACACGAACCATTGCCCTTGATTAGGAAGCTATGTGCCAGAACTTAATTAACAATGGTGAAGATTTTTCTTTTGAGTTGACCACGATGAGCACCACTGACGCACATTTGAGCTAATGATGGACAATGCCAACCTCTATAGGGTGCAGGCTGACCCATCTTCACCAGCATCTCCCTCTGGCCATGGAGGATCTTTAGCAAGACAAAGGGAAGGAGGGAAAGGTTGAGGCACAGGTCGTGGACAAGGACAATTAATTTTCTATAACTGTGGAGACGTTGGACACTATGCACGCGACTGTTGAAACCCTCTGTGACAATATTATAGGTATTGCAGACAATTTGATCATGTTATTGAATGTTGTCCTATTTTGATTGCTAGAATGTAGGAAAAGCAACAAAAAACACCTACGCAGAATGTACAAATGTTTAAAGTTGAGCCGCATGATGATGATCCAAGTGTAAACATAGTGACACGCATTGGTGCTACTGCTGGAGGAGATGAGGGAAAGAAAGCTGATGCGGAGCCATTGATCAAGAAGGCTTCTGAAAAGAAGGAAGGATTCAACCTACAAAAGGAAAATAATACTTTTATTGAAGCTAGGAAGGATTTTGCTATTGCAGGTGCATGCACATCCAATTCAATCATGGAAGGAAAGACTTATGATGAAGTCAAACCCTTCCTGCAACCCTGCATTAAGATATTGCATAACTAGAAAGAAGTAGACAACCTTCAGGCCCTCATATATATCTGCGAGAAAAAATAATTTCCTCGAACTGAAACTAAGGTTGTAAACAATATTTATAAGAACAAGAAGAGAAATGGTCGAGAGATGCGCATGACCGTGAAAATTAGAGAATATGAGATGGACTGGGTCATCTTCAACTTGGGATCTTATGAAAATTTTCTACCTAAGAAGACCTGGGATAATATAGGTGAACCAAAGCTATAATGGTCCA
This sequence comes from Pinus albicaulis, assembly GCA_034641835.2. Lineage (NCBI taxonomy): Eukaryota > Viridiplantae > Streptophyta > Pinopsida > Pinales > Pinaceae > Pinus > Pinus albicaulis. Next base: position 1,214,973,762 of record CM076578.1, on the reverse strand, counting down.
CCATTCAACTACACATGGATAATCAACAGAAGGTCATTCCACTTGGAAGGCTCCCACAAGTTTTGGTAGACATTACTGGAGTAAAGGTATGCGCAAATTTTGAAGTAATACAATTTGTGGATGATGCACACCCTTACCCCATGCTACTATGGCTAGATTGGGTGATCGATATGGGAGGTATCATCAACTTGAAGCACAAAAGCATGATATTTGAAAATGATGGTACGCGAATAATAGTACCTTTGGATCTAGCGGAAGGAGAAAGATATATAGAACCGATGCACGAAGGAGATGATGTTTACCATATCTAAAAGCTAACTGCACAGAATGAGGATTGGATTAACCCTATGACTGAGGGACTGCTAAATTGGGAAAAGGATAGCTCATGTTTGTCAGATTCATATGGATAAATGGAGAACTGGCATAATTGGTTGCATGATGTTTCCGCGCTATGCTTTCGCAAGATCACTAAAACTTTCTAATCCATCTCCTCAGAGGTAAGAGAATTACCCTATTTTTATGTTTCTAATATTGTTATATTATTTTTGGAAAAGTTGGAAAGGTTTTCTCGGAAGAACGGAGGTTCTGGACACTTGATCTGGCCATGCACGTAACTTGACAATGTTCGTGGGATACACACAAAGGAATATTTAAGGATTGGAAGGAATGTAGTAAAATGATGACATTGTGCTTTGAACCACCCTCTACCCCACCAACTAAGATCTCGTATGGTCACGGTGACCGGTGCAAACACCTGGCCATGTGGATGGAGGTTTTGAATGACAAGACTTAGAACGAATGGGTTCATATGTTTTTCCATTTGTTGCGACTCATACCTATTACATGATATTTGGAAAGGGAGTTGCACCGATGGACTTGCCATTGGATTACAATGAATGAAAGTTTTCTATCAACATTTTTCTTAGTCAAAGGTTTGGAAGAATTAGATGAAGCCCTGCAGGATATAGAAGCATATTTTATGATTCTATGCCTCGATTAGAATGTGCTACGTTAGCATGGGAAGCACAGATGCAAGACATTTTCAACTGCAGGAATCTGTTAGTAGAATATAATGAAGAAGATCCAAGGAATATCAACATCCCTGATTCTGAAGGGAAGCGGGCGGTCGTAAGGCCCTTATTAGGGATGGTGGATGTAACTAAGTCTATAAAGTTAAAGGAAGTCAACATCGGGATAGAGGGGTAGCCCAAGTTGGCCAAGATAGGAGATTATTGGTATGATGACATAGTAGGAAAGGTTGTGGAGCTATTAACAGAGTACCGATACCTGTTTCCCACAAAGCTCTCTGAGCTCAAGGGAATTGTAGGAGACTTGGAAGTTATGAAGATCACTCTGAAACTAGATGCACGACCCTTCAAGCATTGACCATATTCAACTAAATCCCAAGTATAAGTAGAAAGTGAAAGAGGAATTAGAGAGGATGGTTGTTGTAGGAATTATTGAGCTCTTGGAATAGTCCGATTGGGTGAGCGCTATGGTTGTTCAAGAAAAGAAGACCAAGGGAGAGATAAGGATTTGTGTAGATCTGTGGAAGCTGCACGATGCATGTGTGCATGACCCCTTCCCTACCCCATTTTCAGATGAAATCTTGGATAATGTGGGAGGGCAAGAGGCTTATTATTTTATTGATGTATTTTCAGGGTATCATTAGATCAGAATTGCACCAGAAGACCAAATAAAGACCACCTTCGCAAAAGACTGGGGGTATTTTAATACATAGTCATGCCTTTTGGATTGAAAAATGTGCCAGCTATCTTCTCTTGCATAGTAGTAGCTGTGTTCAAATAATTCATGCACAAGTTCTTGGAGGTATATTTTGATGATTGAACTTTTTTTGGGCTTGTAAAGAAGCATGTGTCCAACCCACACATGATGCTTGACACTTGCAGAAAGCATCAGATTTCTCTTAACTTAAATAAATGTATATTTTGTGTTCCTTTTGGAATATTGATGGGCCATATTGTGTGTCAAGAAGGTTTGATGGTAGATCTGGCTAAGATTGTAGTTACTATCAACCTGGAAATCCCTACCAATGATAAATTGTTATGCTCCATTCTAGGACATATCAGGTATTACAGAAACTTCATTCAGGGCTATGCTGATCATTGCACCTATGGAGAAATTTTTGAAGAATTATGTGTCCTTTTTCTGGGACGAGGAATGTCAAAAGAACTTTGAGATGCTAAAGGAAAAGATGGTGATTGCACCTATTATGATATTCCCAGATTGGTCTAAGGTATTCCAAGTAAATGTTGATGGATCTGGTATAACACCTGGAGTTGTTTTAGCATAGCCAGGAGAAGGAGACATTGATCACCCTATTTCTTTTGACAGTAGGAAGCTCTCCAGTGTAGAGCGCAACTACTCAACCAAAGAGAGGGAAGGATTGGCCATGGTCTATGCACTGCAAAAATATAGGCACTATCTGCTAGGAGGGGAATTAAAGATGTTCACTCACCAATATTATTTGAAATATTTGTTCAATAAACCTGTGTTGCGGGGGGTGGGGGAGGGGGGGGAGATTTGTAGATGGATTTTGCTATTTCAGGAATATGATTTTGAGATCATTGTTAAGCCTGGTATATTGAATGTTGGACCTAGTCATCTGTCACACATTAAGAATGGGGAAGAACCAACCAAGCTAGAGGAGGGGATACCTAATGTGCAGATATTTTCTATTATGGTGGTTGATGAACACTTTGTTGACATTATTCACAACCACTGGAAGTGTGCCCACTGAATATTCGGTGCGGCAAAAGAATAAGCTAGTTTCGCATACAACTGACTTACGCTTTTTGGTCAATTATACAAGCTAGGAAAAGATGAAGTATTAAGAAGGTATGTGTTGGAACATGAAAGACAAGACATCTTGGCTGAGGCTCATGGAGGAGTAGCAGGAGGAAATTATGCAGGGAAGGCTACTGCACAAAAGGTGTTGCATGTTGGGTTATGGTGGCCCACACTCCACAGTGATGCACATGCATAATGTCGAGCCTGTGATTTAGGCAAAAGGATGGGGAGGCCGTCGCGTAGAGATGAAATGCGCTTGTAGCCTCATATGGCCCTGAAATCTTTTGATAAATGCGTTATCAATTTTATGGGACCTATAAACTCTCTGGGGAAGAAGACTGGTGTGCGTTGCATCATCAATGCTATGGATTATGTAACCAGAATGTCTGAAGCTAAGCCAGTCAAGGATTGTACCCCAAATACTACTGCACATTTCATTTTTGAACATATTCTGACTAGGATTGGGTTCCCAAATATATTGATGAGTGATGGGGGTATGCACTTTTTTAATGAAACCATTGAAGCTCTAACAAAGGAATTTCATATCCATCACCAGAAGATTATTCCTTACCACCCTCAAGGAAATGGAACAGTAAAATATTTTAACAAAATCCTAGAGAGCGTGCTCACAAATATCTATAATGCAAATCAAAATGATTGGGACGTGTGCATCGCTTCGGTGTTATGGTATTATAAGACTACATGTAAGAATTTTATCGGGAGAACACCTTTTAGGATGGTCTATGGACAAGAAGTAATCATGCCAATGGAATCTATTGTCCCAAGCTTGCGCATCGCATCATTCACTAATATGGCTAAGCCAGACATCATGTAGGAATGGTTAGCGCAATTAGTGGCCTTAGAAGAGGATCGATTCATTACTAATTTTCATCAGCAATTATGGAAGGTGTGCGAAAAGGTGTGGCATGATAGGCACATTTGACAGAAGGCATTTGAGAAAGAAGATTTGGTTTTTATGTATGACAGTTAGTTTTTGCGCCACCGAGGAAAATTCAGGAAGAATTGACTAGGGCCATACATTTTGAAGGAGATCACTAATGGAGGTTCGGTATGCTTGACCACATTGCGCGGTGAAGGTCTTCCCGGGTACATCAACAGAAGCCGACTAAAGCCATATAGGGATAAACCTGTGCCTATCAAATGACCATATGGATGGAGAATGGGAACGTAATTATCTGTGGACTGCAAAGAGGAAAGGCATAGACAGGTGCAACAGGGGCAGAGAGGTAGTGCGCAGTAGAAGAAACTAGCCGTTGGAACAGTAAATCTGGGTGAAAAAGTGATTTTATCGTTGAAGGGAGCAGGTTTTATGCAATTAATGAGAAGATCTGATGGGATTTTTGACTATTTTTATGAGGATAAGATGCATCCAATGAAGATCTGACCATTTATACCTTGGATCGCCTATAAAAGGAAGGGCATGGGTCATATTTTGTTCCTTTGCTTTATGAGTATATTTTACCTTGAACTTGTTTGTGAATTGTGCCATATATCCATCTCTGAGAGCTGCATGTCCGGTTGTGAGACCCTTGCATCCCACATAAGAAGCCTGAAATTAATATTTAGACCCAGAATTATGGCCACGAAAATCGAGAATGTGCCATCTGATGAAAAATCCATGCTGCTCACAGCTTCTATAGAGCCGGGATCAGATGATGTTCATGAAGTAGTACCAGAAGTCTAAGAAGTCGTTTCCACACTGCCTAGAGGAAAGGGAAAGCTGACCAAGGAGTCATCCTTCAAGCCGCAGACATCCCCTAGAAATGTTACATCCCCGTGCTAAGAAATGAAGGATAGGTCTCCTATCGGTGACCATACGAGAAAACCTATGAGCACAACTAAGGAGGCAATTCTTGTTGAGCCAATTTCATGGCGGCTAAAGTATGTCAAGCCGTGAAGACCCTTTGTGCATGTTTCGAAGGATGTAGATCTGGTTTGGGAATACCTACAGAAGCCGTTGATCCCATAGACCATCCCTGTTAATGGAGATGTGTTTGGAAAGTTTCCCCTCATCAGATTTGATGATTATGATCTAGTGAACAAGGAGATATTCCCCGAGTTGGCACCTGAATACTACCTAGAGTGTGTGTTGTATGATGATTTTTTGAAGGCAGAACCTAGGCCATGGGCACACAGGCTGAGCAACATTGGGATACTCAATTTGATGAGGGTTCCTCACTTTTGGAGGTACCCCATTATAACTATCTGTGTGCGTTAGTTGCTAGCATTAGTTCACGAAGGGTGTCTGTGGATCTAGGGTTGAATTCCATTTGATGTCAAACTGATCCATCGGATCATCGGCTTACCGAAGAAGGGGCCCACTCCCATGACCCAGTATGGGAAAAATCAGGAGCTAAAGGTAGCTGGAAAGGTTAAAAAGGAATACAAGGTGGGACGGGACACCACAGGGTTCCTAGTGCAGCAGATTGAGGACCTGGTAGTGTGCCTGGGAACCTTAGTCCTTGGCTATATAATGATGCGCAAGTGCCACCCTAAGGAATTACATGTGCATGTAAACGTGTTAGCAGTACAATGTGGGAAGGGCGTTAGCTACAACTGGTCCCAATACCTCTACCAAGAGTTTATGGACAACGTGCGCGAGGTGCAAGAAGAAGGCATGAAATTCTCTTACTCATCGTTATTACTCTTAATTTATTTGGTGGGATGGGAGATGCGAGAGGGATAAATCCTCCCAGAGGTAGATCCTAGTGTATGCAAAGGGGCACACTATGCCAATCTATGGGATTCGCCTGACCCAAAAATGGTGAAGGAGAATAAATTTTTCTGGTTTTTATTTAAAGACATGCTGGTAGCAGCCATAAACTCACGACCCAGATTGTCGAAAGTTGTGTACAAGAAGTACTGAGGTATCACATATTTTCAAGAAACCATGCACCATGTGAAGATTGGGGCATGCAACGACCCTGCATGGTACAACCTGCCATTTATGGTGATAGAGGCAGAGATTGACCAGGTCATCGCGACCTGGCCAATAGCATGGAAGGTTGCGATGGGTTCCACCCTGCCTGCCACAGCTTCCACATCTGCCAAGGAAACTTTGTCATCATAGAATAAAAAAGATGCAAAGGCAGGCATAGAGAAAAATGTTGAAAAGGATACCGAGAAGGAGGCTGAGAAATACACATAGAAATAACCTAAAGGAGAAGCTAAGGTGGATCTTCGAGGCCTAGATGGTATAGAGGATACTGGAGTCGAGTCTCTGAGAGGAATCAAGCACAAAGAAAAAACATCCAAAGGCGCGTGCAATAAGAGAAAGGCTCGAAGGATAGAGGAACGAAGGACATTACACTAACAGAGGTAGACCTTGATAAAATAGCAGATGTGGTGGCATCTGCATCCAAAGATAGGTGGATAACGATGGAATAAAAATACAAAGCTACTGTAGAAGCATTGCAGTTGGGGTTGTAGGTGTTGCAGTTGAAGAAAAATAATGTACA